>CM061541.1:218080715-218553215 GCA_030864215.1 Capsicum pubescens
GAGATATTTATTCTCTTAAAGACTAGACTTAAAGTAAAAAAACAAACAAACATTCTTTGACAAAAAACACCATAAATTAAAGCACGCCATAAAAAATATGAACAAGTTAAGACTTGAATTAATTCACTTGATACAATTTTTCTTTTTGTTCATGTTAAAATTTAATTCCATCATTTCAAATATTATGAGATTGAGAGACCATGATAATACTTTCACCGTCTTATATTACTTGGCATGATTGTTTTTTACACAATTTTTAAGGAGAAATTTATACGGATTATAAATTAACTATTATAATTTTATTAAATTTATATTAAATATCATTATTACCTATTTGAGTTAATTACTTTCATTACATTACTAAAATAAAGTTGAAAAAATGTCTAATTATCTTTGATTCTATAAATATGCTAATTATTTTAAAATAATTTTTTATTAACAAATATGTTAAATGATATGAGACGGTGAAAGTAATAATTGTTCAAAATCTCAAGTGGCTGCTACACTTTTTTCTTATTGGGCGGACATAACACACCATTTCCTTTTGGATTTCACAAAAGGTAGTGACTTCAAAATTGTAACTGCAATGGGCGGTAGGTCCCTCAAAGTTGATTCAAAAATACCCTTCGTTAATCTATTGAGCTAAAAATATCCTTCAAGTATTGAAATTGATTAAAAAATATTCCTCCATCCACCTTTATGACTCAAAAATATCCTTTGCAACTAACAGTTTTTAAAAATCATAATTAAAAATTTGAAAAAGGATCAGAAATACCCTTCAAATATTGAAATTGTTTAAAAAATACTCCTCTATCCACCTTTATGGCTCAAAAATACCCTTGCAACTAACGATTTATAATCATAATTTTTTTTTTAAAATACGTGGCAGTTTTCACTTGGTTTAAACTAAATTAATTAAAATGTTAAATACAATTCGGCCCCAACTCAAGCTACCCAATCCAAATCGTACAAAATTTGCCCCAACTAAAACTACCCGGTAGTATGAGTAATTTTTCTATCAAATGCAGGAACTTTGTTAACTTAGAATCTGCTGGTCTAATGTAATGTTGTGAAGAATTCTATCCCCTAATTATAATGTTAGTTTGATATTTATTTGTGATGTATATTTCCTGTGTTAGCTAGCAAAACTAATTGAGATGTCTTGGTTGTGCCACGTCTTAGGCAACACTATCTTGTTACTTCCTCCATTTCATTTTACGTGACACATTTAGTTTGTATCGGAAAAATACTACATTCTTTTCAAAATAGTTGCCACTATTTTTGTTTATACTAGTTTAACCGTACGTGTCTCGCACATGTAATATTTGATTATTTAAAATTAAATAATTTTATCTATTACGAAGATTTTTAATATAGTGTAAAGGTTTAAATTACTTTTCAAAGATTTTTCACTTGTTAATATAATAATGTAAACATAAATATATATTTTAATGTAAGCACATATTTATTTTACCACTAGAAGTTTCAAACGGTTGATGAATCATCACTTTTGCGTTTGTCATGCATTACCTCTTTTCCTTGGTGTCGGGGCTAAGATAGACGTATTAATTTGAACTATATTTATGACACATTTTTTTTTTTATATTTAAAAGCTTTCCTTATTTTTAAAGTTAAATCTTTACAAAATCATTGATTGTATTGTTATTATGTACTTAAAACTTTTAGAATTTTGATACTTCCTCAATTTTTCTTATTTTAACAGTTTTATATTTATTTGTAGATTTTTCAAATCTTCTTAAAATCAAATTTAGTTGATTTCGAATTCATAAACTAATGAAAAAAGTATTAGTTGTCATTAGTTCTGATGACTTCTAATAAGGAAAAGTTTTACCATAAATATATTTAATTAATTTTCAACTCTTAAATATTAAGAAAAAATAGTGAAAACATGATTTTGTCTAAAACAAAAACTTTTAATGAAGGACAAAAAGTTCAAACAACATTTCTAAAGCCCTTCACACTTTTAATATATTATAGATATATCAAATTGTCTTGCCACCACTGGCACGTGCATTTCCCGCGCGAGACCACCTTACGCCACACACTTCACACCACTCACTAATCAAAATTATGATTACTTTTAAGGGTTTGGATTGGGTAGTTTTAGTTGAATACGAATTGGGCTTAACATTTTAATTAATTTAGTTTTGACCAATAGAAAATTAGCACACATTTAATAAATTTTTTAATTATGATTTAAGAAAATCGCTAGTTGCAAGGGTATTTTTGAGCCATAAAGGTAGATGAAGAGGTATTTTTGAACCAATGTCAATACTTAAAGGCCACTTCTGACCCTTTTTCAAATTTCTAATTATGATTTAAGAAAACCGTTAGTGTAAGACCCCGCAAAGTTCCCTCGTAGTCTGAGCCTTAGAGCGTGTCAAGCGAAATGTAATTCTGACCCTAAAAGATTGAGAAGTGACTTCCCAAGTGATTGGTGTTTTAACCATACATAATTTTCTTAAATTTGACTTTTCCTCATGTAGAGAATTGAATTAGCTTTCCAACGATACCAATTTTGTCCAAATCCGACATCGGGGTGAGAAGTTATGGCCATTTTACTGAGAGTTATCGGAACCACCCAGGTGCGACGAATGATCCGACGGACCGTCGAGTCTGCGACGGACCATCGAGTCTGCGATGGACCGTCGCTCAGACCATCACGACCAAGGAAGAAACTCCCTTTCCTGGCCCAAGTGCGACGACCAGGACGACGGGCCATCATGGCTGTGATGGACCGTCGCTGAGACCGTCGCCACTAAGGTAGTGTGGTCTCATCCTAGCCATCGTGCGATGAACGATCCGACGGACCGTTAGACTTGCGACGGATCGTCGATCCGACCATCACATCGAGGTAGTGTGTCCCTTTTTTGGTCATCATGCGACGGACGATCCAACGGACCGTCGGACTTGCGACGGACCGTCGCAGAACCCGTTCAGTATTTTTAAGTCCTTTTTAAAAGGGGCTTTTGGGTCTTTTCCCTTTTAACCCTCAGATATATTCCAAACGAACTTGATAGCCTTATTATCTCTCAAAACATCCAAAGGCTAAGGTTTCTCCCTCAAGAGCAAATCTAAAATACTTCTCCAAGAAATTCAAGAATTCACCATGGATTCTACAAATTGAGTTGAGATTTGAGTTTCCCAAGTTCAAAGGTTGCAAGAACCCTCTCTCAAGAGTAAGAAGAAGAGTTTAAAGCAAGTTTGTTCATCCAATTTCATAATCTAAGGTATATGGGGTTTTGAACATGGGTAATCCTTCACCCTTGTGCCCAAAGGCTTATTTAAACTATAATTTTCTGCAACTCATGAGATTTTACATGAAATTGAATTAGGGTTTTTCACCCATTGTTATTGGTTGCAAGCTTTTGATGTTTCCCATGAATTGAGAGACTAATGACATGATTTTTACATGTTTTCTTAAGAAATTGCAGCTGGGTCTATACCCCATGATTTTAATCCTTGAGAAGTTAATAGTTGAAATGTTTGAGATATTGAAGTATATGAGTATGTTGAGATTATGAGCTAAATTGCTGTAAATTCTAGATTTCTATATGATTTATGAATCTATATGCTATCTATTATGCATTATGATGAGTTTTAACTTGAGATTGAATTATGGGTCATTAAGCCCAACTTGAGACTTGTAATTTTATGAACTATTGTGCTATAAACACCCATGATTTGAGTATTTTGATATTTATTGAGAAATGCTTTGACCTAATGGTCATAGAGTTTTGAAATTCACTCTACTACATGCGATTACAGATTTGATTGTTGGGTTCTTATGAACCATGATATTATTTTGAAAGTGAATTTTCATGAGATGAGCGAGATAAACTAAAGGGAGTAGTATTTAGCACTGAGTTGGGTAAGTTACCACAGTTTCTTACCCCAGAACTATGTGCCACCGTAGGTTTGAGATTTTGGACCTATGACCGAGATGATTGGGTCCAAGGCCGAGATAAGTGATTACTGAGTTGAGGTTATACTCCTTGGCAAGAGTATGAAGCCTTTCCCCAACGTGAGGTTTCTTTCTTAGAAGGACGAGATGTTAGACTCCATGTAGCTCGCATGGTTTATGTCGGTTAAGAGAACCTCCCTTGATACATGTTATTTTCCTAATAGTAAAGTCGCAAATTTTCTCCCAAAGACTAAAGTATTTTCCCTTGATGTAAGTATTTTCTCTAAAAATATGAGATAAGTTATTTTCCTAAACTAGAGTATCTTTCCATTGAGATAGAATGATTTTCCTAAAGCTTGAAATGAGATATTTTCCTAAAGTGAATGAAATGCCTTCAAGTATGTTTCAAAGTTATATGATTCTGAATTCCAAGTACTTGAGTTCAAAAGAGTTATGAGTTCTTGAGCATTAAAGAAGGTTTACTCTCCATGAGACATATGAATGAGTTGAAAGTATTGTTTAAAGTTTCCTTTAGCCTATGGGTAGTGAGAATAGGAGAAGATTACCGATTTCAAAGTTAAACTATGATGACTCACGAGATTTGTGTTACATTCTCAATTCTACATGATTCGTGAGCTTTACATTTTATACTTATTCAAGCCATGTGAATCATTACTTACTGCATGCATGATTTGATTAAAGAGTATTGATGTTGTTTTATATAAATGCATGTACCCCCACATACTCAGTACATTCCCAAGTGCTGATCACATATACATCTATGTGCTACATTGTCTTATAATGTAGGTTCAGGTGCTCAGTCCCAGCCTCGTTAGTGACTTCCGAGTACCTCTATCTACATTTCTAGTCCTCATGATTCGAGGATCTATCATCGAACATTTCAATATTTAAAAGACTATGTTATTACTTTCAGTTTGTTTCAAGTCAGTTGGGGACCTGTCCCAACGACTCTTTAGTTCAGAATTAGTAGAGGCTTTGTCAGACTAGTTGTTAGATTGTGATTGTGTTGAGAATTCCAGTATTGTGGTCATTTAGACCGAGTATTTTCTTCGTATATCCCTTCATATGATATGACTATGCTAGTGTTTGAATTATTTCATCTTGAAATGAGTATTATTAGTAGAAGCAGGCTCAAAGGGTTAGCTTGGGGCTACTTGTAGCCTTAATCACCGTGTGATATCCTGGGAGGCAATTTTGGGTCATTGCAAACTTGGTATCAAAGACTAAGGTTTTAAAGGAGTCCTAGGGTGTTTGACAAGCCATGTAAGTAGAGTCTTGATCATCGGTGTGTAGCTCACCATATCTATGAGCAAGAGGCTACAAGACATTTTAGGAAAAAAAATGTTTCTTCTTTCAGATTCTATAGTGCCTACAGTTGTCCCTCTCATCTAATAATTCATGTTCTTCTATTTCAGAAAATGCCTCTCCGAAGAGCGAATGCCCACAGAAATGATGATGAGCAACCCCCATCTATTGATCCTTTGAATGAGACTGTGTCTCATGCTGAGTTTTGGGTGGCCTTTCAGGGGTTAGCCTAAGCAGTCACCGCTAATGTTTGGGCTAATAACCAGGCCGCAGTTGCAAATCAGCAGGGAGGTGATATAGCTGCGGCTAGGATTCGTGATTTTATGCGGATGAATCCGCCAGAGTTTTATGGGTCTAAGGTAGATGAGGACCCACAGTTGTACCTTGAGGAAGTGAGAAAAATCACAGAAGTAATGCATGTTTCTGTGGAAGAAAGTGTTGAGTTGGCGTCCTACAGGCTGAAGAACATTGCTTATGATTGAGTTGTATCATGGAGGAAGGGTAGAGGTGATAATGCTGCTCCTATGACTTGGAAAGTGTTCCAAGATGCATTGTTGGACAACTTCTTTACGCTTGAGATGAGGGAGGCAAAAATTAAGAAGTTTATAAACTTGAGGTAGGGCTCCATGAATGTTAAGGATTACTTCTTGAAGTTCAACCAGTTGGCCAAGTATGCTCCTGATTTGATTTCTGACACTCGGGCTAGTATGAGCAAGTTCATGACCGGTGTTTTTGGGTTGGTACTGAAGGAGTGTAGGACTGCGATGCTGCATAGGGATATGGATTTGGCTAGGTTGATGACGCATGCCCAGCAGATAGAGGCAGATAAGATTAGAGAGATATAGAGTGAGGGGTAACAAGAGGGCTAGATCTGAGCAACATAAGTTTAGCCAGCCTAGGTTCCATGGAGGGAACCACCCTCAGTTTCAGAGATGTCCGTCTATTCCAGCGCCTTCATCAGCTAGTGCTCTAGCGCCTAGAGATAGGCAGGAGCAAGGGGGCAGGTCTTTTATGTCTAAGTCGCAGAACAATATTGGTAACAGGCCCCGTTATCCTCCTTGTGCTAAGTGTGGTAGGGATCATCTCGGTGAGTGTTTCATAGATTTGAGGGGCTATTTTGGTTGTGGCAAGCAGTTCCACAAACTTAGAGATTGTCCTCATGCTAGACTGGGGAACATAGATACCCGACCTCAGGCATAGCTACTACTGAACCAACTCCTATCCCTCGTCCCGCCCCTGTTCAGGGCGCTTCATCTAGCACTGCTGGCGGTCAGCGTCATAAAAAATTCTATGCCTTCCCATCCCATCAAGAGTAGGAGGACTCTCCCAATGTTGTTACTGGTATGCTCCATGTATTCTGTCTTGATGTTTTTGTGTTGTTGGACCCCGGGTTAAGTCTCTCTTATGTGACCCCACTTGTAGCCGTGAATTTCAAAATGAGTCACGCAAAGATTTCTGAGCCCTTCCTAGGTTTTACACCAGTAGGGAAGTCAGTTGTTTCTAAACAAGTGTATAGAGATTGTCCTGTTACTGTTCTTCATAGAGTCATACTTGCGGATTTGATAGAGTTAGACATGGTGGATTTTGACCTTATTCTGGGTATGGATTGGCTTCATTCTTGTTATGCATCTATAGACTGTCTTACCCATGTGGTCAAGTTTTAGTTCCCTGATGAGCTAGTTTTTGAGTGGTCTGGGAGTTTGGTATCTCCCAAGAGTTATTTTATCTTCTATTTCAAAGCCAAAAAGGTAATATCCAAGGGTTGCATCTATCACCTAGTTAGAGTCAAAGACACTAAGTCTGAGGCTCCAACTTTCAGTCAGTCAAAATTGTTAATGAGTTTCCAGATATTTTTCCGGAAGATCTCCCAGGGGTGCCTCCTGATAGAGAGATAGAATTCGAGATTGACCTTCTTCCCGACACTCATCCCATTTCTATTCCGCCATACCGTATGGCATCTGCTGAGCTGAAGGAGTTGAAAGATCAACTCAAAGATCTTTTAGACAAAGGTTTCATAAGGCCCAGTATTTTTCCTTGGGGCGCACCTGTTCTATTCGTACGGAAGAAAGATGGTTCTTTGCGTATGTACATTGACTATCGTCAGCTTAACAAGGTCACAGTAAAAAATAAATATCCTTTCTGAGAATTGATGACCTGTTTGATCATTTGCAAGGTGCAAGTTATTTCTCCAAGATAGACCTTAGATCCAACAATCATCAACTTAAAGTGAGGGAATATGATATTCCAAAGACAGCCTTTCGAACGCTATGATCACTTTAAGTTTCTAGTCATGTCTTTCAGGCTAACCAATGCCCCAACATCTTTTATGGACCTCATGAATCGAGTGTTTAAGCAATATCTTGATATGTTTGTCATAGTGTTCATAGATCACATCCTTGTCTACTCTCGCAGTGAGCATAATATGCAGATCACCTTAGAATTATCTTGCAAACTCTTAGAGGTCACCAGTTGTTCGCCAAATTCAGTAAGTGTGAATTTTGGCTAAGGTCTGTAGCCTTTCTGGTTCATATTATTTCAGCCAAAGGTATTAGAGTTGATCCCCAAAAGATAGAAGTGGTAAGAAATTAGCCTAGACCTATCTCTTCGTCTGACATTAGAAGTTTCTTGGGTCTAGCAGGCTACTACTGCCGTTTTGTTGAAGGTTTCTCTTCTATTGCATCTCCCGTGACCCGGTTGACCCAAAAGAAAGTTAAGTTCCAGTGGTCAGATTTCTATGAGAAGAGTTTTTAGGAGTTGAAGACTCGACTTACTTTATCCCCTGTGTTGACTTTTCTTGATGGTACAGATAGTTTTGTGGTGTATTGTGATGCCTTTAGAATTAGTTTGGGTTGTGTGTTGATTTAAAGAGGTAAGGTTATAGTCTATGACTCTAGACAGTTAAAGCCGCATGAGAAGAATTACCCAACCCATGATCTTGAGTTAGCTGCTGTGGTCTTTGCTTTGAAAATCTGGAGACACTATCTTTATGGTGTTCTTGTTGATGTGTTTACTGATCATAAGAGCCTGCAGTATGTGTTTACTCAGAAGGAGTTGAATCTTAGGTAGAGAAGATGGTTAGAGTTGTTAAAAGACTATGATATGAGTGTGTTGTATCACTCGGTCAAGGCCAATGTAGTGGCAGATGCCATTAGAAGATTCTCTATGGGTAGCGTTGCTCATGTAGAGGAGGGTAAGAAAGAGTTAGCTTATGATGTGCATTGTCTGGCTAGATTGGGTGTTAGGTTGCTTGATTCAGCTGAGGGAAGTACTTTAGTGCAAAGTAGTTCCGAATCCTCTTTAGTTTCGGAAGTGAGGGAGAAACAAGATAGAGATCCTAGTTTGGTCAGACTGAAGGAGACAGTTAAGGACCAAAAGTTAGAGGTTTTCTCCCAAGGGAGAGATGGTATGTTGAGATTGCAGGGTAGATTGTGCGTTCCGTGTGTTAATGATTTGAGGCAGAGGATTATGGCTGAAGCGCATGGCGCATGATATTCTATTCATCCCGATACTACCAAGATGTACCGCGACTTGCGGGAAATCTATTGGTGGAATGGTATGAAGAAGGATATAGCTGAGTTTGTAGCAAAGTGTGCAACGTGCCAATAGGTTAAGGTAGAGCACCAAAGACCTGGTGGTGTGATACAAGAGTTTGGTATACCCATGTGGAAGTGGAAGGTGATGAATATGGACTTCGTGATGGGGTTACCTCTTTCCTGTCATCATCATGATTCTATTTGGGTTGTTGTAGACAGGCTGACTAAGTCCTGCACTTCTTTCCCATGTATACATCTTATACAGCGGAGGATTATGCTAGATTGTATATCTGGGAGTTAGTCAGGCTGTACAGAGTTCCCTCATCTATCATTTCGGATAGGGGTACTCAATTTACTTCTCAGTTTTAGAGGGCATTTCAGCAGGGTCTTGGTACCCAAGTTCTTTTGAGTTCTTCTTTTCATCAAAGATGGTCAGGCTGAGAGAACCATTCAGACCCTGGAAGAGATGTTGAGGGCATGTGCTCTTGATTTCAAAGGTAGTTAGGATGAGCATTTTTCATTGATAGAGTTCACCTATAACAATAGTTACCATGCTAGCATCAGGGATGGCACCATTTGAGGCCTTGTATGGTTGGATATATAGATCACCCATAGGTTGGTTTAAAGTGGGTGAAGTTGCCATGATTGGGCCTGATATGGTATTTGAAGCTATGGAGAAAGTTAAGTTGATTAGAGAGAGGTTAAAGACAGCTCAGAGTCGTCAAAAGTCATATGCCGATGTGAGGAGAAGAGATCTTGAGTTTGAAGTGGGTGATTTGGTGTGCTTGAAGATTTCACCCATGAAAGGGGTGAAGAGGTTTGGTAGAAAGGGAAAGCTTAGTCCCTATTATGTTGGCCCGTATAGAGTTTTGAGCCGTGTTGGGAAAGTAGCCTATGAGGTTGAGTTTCTCGAAGAGTTGTCAGTTGTTCATCCTGTTTTTCATGTCTCCATGCTTAAAAAGCATATTGGTGATTCTGTTGTAGTATATTCCTCAGAGAGTGCTGATATTCAGAATAATCTTTCATTCGATGAGATTTCTGTTGAGATCCTATATTTTTAGATCCGTAGACTGAGGAACAAAAAGGTTCCCTTAGTTAAAGTTTTGTGGCGGAACTAGTCAATTGAGGGTACTATTTGGGAGGCAGAAGCAAACATGCAAGCCAAGTACTCGCACCTCTTTTGCGCGAGTTCAGATCAATTCAAAGGTATTAGTCTTCCTTAATTCATCCCTTCTAATCTAAAGTTCATCTATATATCTATTCTTGCATGAGTTCTTGCAATTTCTAGGGTATTCAAGAGTTTAGAGAAATTTTGAGCCGTTTAACAAATTGCTTCAGCTATGTGTACTTTGTTTTCCTGTGTTCCTAGTCTAACTAGCTATATTCGAGGATGAATGTTTCCAAGCGGGAGATATTGTAAGACCTCGCAAAGTTTCCTCATAGTCTGAGCCTTAGAGCGTGTCAAGCAAAGTGTAATTTTAGCCCTAAAAGATTGAGAAGTGACTTCCCAAGTGATTGGTGTTTTAACCATATAAAATTTTCTTAAATTTGACTTTTTATCATGTATATAATTGAATTAGCTTTCCAACGATACCAATTTCATCTAAATCCAGCATCGGGGTGAGAAGTTATGGCCGTTTTACTGAGAGATGTCGAAACCGTCCAGGTGCGACGGACGATCCGACGGACCATTGAGTCTGCGACAGACCGTCGCTTGGACAATCGCGACCAAGGCAGAAACTCCCTTTACTGGCCTAAGTATGACGGCTAGGACGATGGACCGTCAAAGCTGCGACGGACCGTCGCTGAGACTGTCGCCACTAAGGCAGTGTGGTATCATCCTGGCCATCGTGCGGTGAACGATCCAACGGACCATTGGACCTACGACGGACCTTCGATCCGACCATCGCATTGAGGCAGTGTGTTCCTTTTTTAGTCATCGAGTGACGGACGACCCGACGGACCGTTGCTCCGACCGTTGCAGACCCCGTTCAGTATTTTTAAGTCCTTTTTAAAAGGGGCATTTGGATCTTTTCCCTTTTAACCCTCAAATATATTCCAAACGAACTTGATAGCCTTATTATCTCTCAAAACATCCAAAGGCTAGGGTTTCTCCCACAAGAGCAAATCTAAAACCCTTCTCCAAGAAATCCAAGAACTCACCTTGGATTCTACAAATTGAGTTGAGATTTGAGTTCCCCAAGTTTAAAGGTTGCAAGAACCCTCTCTCAAGAGTAAGAAGAAGAGTTTAAAGCAAGCTTGTTCATCCAATTTCATAATCTAAGGTATGTGGGATTTTGAACATGGGTAATCCTTTCACCCTTGTGCCCAAAGGCTTATTTAAACTACAATTTTCTGCAACTCATGAGATTTTACATGAAATTGAATTAGGGTTTTCCACCCATTGTTATTGGTTGCAAGCTTTTGATGTTTTCCATAAATTGAGAGTCTAATGGCATGATTTTTACATGTTTTCTTGAGAAATTACAGCTGGGTCTCTACCCCATGATTTTAATCATTGAGATGTTATAGTTGAAATATTTGAGATATTGAAGTATATGAGTATGTTGAGATTATGAGCTAAATTTCTGTAAATTCTAGATTTCTATATGATTTATGAATCTATATGCTATCTATTATGCATTATGATGGGTTTTTAACTTGAGATTGAATTATGGGTCATTAAGCCCTACATGAGACTTGCAATTTTATGAACTGTTGTGCTATAAACACCCATGATTTGAGTATTTTGAGATTTATTGAGAACTGCTTTGAACTAATGGTCATAGAGTTTTGAAATTCACTCTACTACATGCAATTACAGATTTGATTGTTGGGTTCTTATGAACCATGATATTATTTTGAAAGTGGATTTTCATGAGATGAGCGAGATAAACTAAAGGGAGTAGTATTTAGCACCGAGTTGGGTAAGTTACCACGGTTTCTTACCCCAGAACTACGTTCCACCGTAGGTTTGATATTTTGGGCCTAAGGCCAAGATGATTGGGCTTGAGGCCGAGATAAGTGATCATTGAGTTGAGGTTATACTCCTTGGAAAGAGTATGATGCCTCTCCCCAACATAAGGTTTCTTCCTTAGGAGGACAAAACGTTGGAATCCATGTAGCTCGCATGGTTTATGTCGGTTAAGAGAACCTCTCTTGATATAAGTTATTTTCCTAATAGTAATGTCGCAGATTTTCTCCCAAAGACTAAAGTATTTTCCCTTGATATAAGTATTTTTTCTAAAAGTATGAGATAAGTTATTTTCCTAAACTAGAGTATCTTTCCATTGAGATAGAATGATTTCCCTAAAGCTTGAAACGAGATATTTTCCTAAAGTGAATGAAATGCCTTCAAGTATGTTTCAAAGTTATATGATTCTGAATTCCAAGTACTTGAGTTCAAAAGAGTTATGAGTTATTGAGCATTAAAGAAGTTTTACTCTTCATGAGACATATGAATGAATTGAAAGTATTGTTTAAATTTTCCTTTAGCCTATGGGTAGTGAGAATAAGAGAAGATTACCGATTTCAAAGTTAAACTATGATGACTCACGAGATTTGTGTTATATGATCCATTCTACATGATTCGTGAGCTTTACATTTTATACTTATTCAAACCATGTGAGTCATTACTTATTTCACACATGATTTGATTAAAGAGTATTGATGTTGTTTTATATAAATGCATGCACCCCCACATACTCCGTACATTCCCAAGTGCTGATCCACATATACGTCTATGTGCTACATTGTCTTATAATGTAGGTTCAGGTGCTCAGTCCCAATCTCGTCAGTGACTTCCATGTACCTCTGTATACATTCCTACAGTAGTGAGTCCTCATGGTTCGAGGACCTATCGTCGGACATTTCAGCATTTGAGAGACTATGTTATTACTTTCAGTTCATTTCGAGTCAGTTGGTGACCTGTCCCAATGGCTCTTTAATTCACGGATTAGTAGAGGCTTTGTCAGAATAGTTGTCAGATTGTGATTGTGTTGAGAATTCCAGTATTGTGGTCATTTGGACAGAGTATTTTCTCCGTATCTCCCTTCATATGATATGACTATGCTAGTGTTTGAATTATTTCATCTTGAAATGAGTATTATTAGTAGAAACAGGCTCAAAGGGTTAGCTTGGGGCTACTTGTAGCCTTAAGCACCATGTGACATCCCGGTAGACGATTTCGGCTCGTTACCGTTAGTTGCAAGGATATTTTTGAGCCATAAAGGTGGATGGAGGGGTATTTTTGAACCAATTTGAATACTTGAAGGGTATTTCTTTCCCAATAGGTTAACAAAGGATATTTTTGAACCAATTTCAATACTTGAAGGATATTTTTGACCCTTTTCTGTTGTTTTTTAAATACTTTTGTACGGACAATTTTATCATATTTTCATAATATTTTCTGTAGCTTTTGTCTCTTTAAAAGAAAGAGAAAATACATCAAAACATTCCTAAACTGTCTGCAAAACTCACTTTAGCACTTTAACTTTTCGGGTAATTATTTACCCGCCTAAACAACTTTCAAGTGAATTAAATACACCTTTAAAAGCTGACGTGGCAAAATTAAATAATATTCGCGTATAAAGGCCAAAAAAAATGAAAAACCAAAAATATGTGGGGCCCAATTCTTTATTTTCAGCCACCAACTATCCCAAACTTCTTCTTCCTCACCCCCCACCACCCCCCTCTTCTTGTTTCTCTATTTCTTTTACTACTATCCATCAACTAACTCCAATCAAATACATATCAAAATATTTTTTTCGTGTGAATTCCTGCAACTAGTCAGCTTCTTGCGAAAAAATCTTCAAGAAAATTCAAATTTATTCCACCAAAATTATTTTTTCTCATTAACTCCATATTTGTCGAATTCTTGTTTTGATGAAGAAATTGATAATATCCATATAAAAATACTGATAAATTCGTATTGAGACTGAATCGAAGAAGGAAAGGAACCAAATAGAACAAAAATTTTCTCAACAAATGATAGCTCCTTTGAATTTGACAAAATAATTCAACATTTTTTCTATCTCTAAATTCTTTTGCATTACAGTCACAACTTCTCAAGAATCAAATAAAAATGGGGTTGCAGATGAGAACTTGAAAAACAATTTTAGGGGTGGGGTGTGTGTGTATGCCGGGGGGAGGGAGAGCTAAATGTGCATATTTGGGGCGGGGTGGGGGGTTGAAGAAGAAATGAAAGTAGGGTATGGTTTTTTTTTACCTTTTTTATTATATATTTATGTGAAGTATTTTTTAAATAAAAATAATTTTCTTATGTGGCTCCGACATGGTAGCACTAAAGTGGGGCGTGTAATGTACTTGCCATTGAGAGAGTGGTATTAAATTTTTGGGGTGACATTTAATTCACTTGAAAGTTGTTTAGGGGGATAAATAATTACTCGTAAAGTTAAAGTGCTAAAGTGAGTTTTGCGGACAAGTTCAGGGGTATTTTGACGTATTTTCTCTAAAAGAAACAAAAATCCATCATTTCACTTGAATGCATAACAAAATAAATGACTGGAACAGGCCAATACAAATTCATATTGAAATTGGAGTTTGCAACTCCACCACCTAACCTTTAACAGCTAACTAACTTTACATAGAAACTAATTTTGCCTTTTGCTAATGCCCATCGCTGCCAGTAACCTAGACCATGTAGGAGATTATTTCTTGGAGTACCACTTGAATTTTATAAATAGATGGACCTGCTTCATTATTTTGACATTACAATGTCGCAAGTCACACCAAAAAGCACAATGTAAGGTATTTTTTTGGTTAATTTTTGTCATTTTCCACTCCTCAGCATGTTAGTGGTAGAAAATTCATACTAGATTGTAGAAATATCAAAATCATGAACAGTTTGATATTTCACAAACTAAACTTCAATATCTATATAACATAGTCAAAATTCAGACTTAAAATCCTTTGATATCATTTTAGACAATTTTTTCATGCTGAAAATTTCAAATCTGCACGTCATTACTAAAAATTTCATATCTTGAAGCAGGAATGACAAAATCACAAACCGCCTGATTCTTTTGAAACTATACACACAAATCTAAAACATATTCGAAATTCATAATTTAATACTTTGAGATTTTTTGAAATGTTATTCCGAAATCAATATTGGATTTTGATGCACCAGCAGTTTCAGTTTGTATGATGATGCCAAAAATATTATATTTCAATGTAGGAGTACCATAATCATGATTCACTTATTTAAATATCAGAAACATGTATATAAAAAATATCTAAAATTAGAATTTAATACCTCTTGGATCATTCTAGATAAATTTTTTAATGTTGACCTTAAATTCTGTTCGGTAGAGAATTTCAGATTTGCATTGTCTCACCAAATAATTTGCATCTTGATGTCGAACCATCACCATCAAAAAGTATTTTGATTGTTAGAAACCAAAATTTAAGGGATTCATTCTCACAAAAACAACTTGTCTTAAGCCTATCTGAGTTGGTGATATATGACTTTTGAGTTTGAAACGTTCGGACAAATAACAATCTCTCCTCTATTTTCTTTTTGTATTGTATTTTCTTCTCTCTTTTTGTATGTGAATATATTTAATCCTTTATATTGTTTGAGACACATACGTTGCATTGTCTAAGCCAAAGTCCTTATCTGTTGTTCGAGGTGAAGACTTTACATCGGTTGTGCTAAAGTATTGCCTTCTCTGAGTCGATTCCTTTACAACATAAGACAAAGACTCTATATAGTTTGCGGTAAAAACTTTTACACCATCTGAGCTAAATTTCTTGTGTGTTGTCCTAGGCTAAGACTTTACTCGTTGGAGCCAAAGTGTTTCCTTGTTCGAGTCAAAGACTTTACACCATCTAAGACAAAGACTTTACATAGTCTGTGGCAAAGACTTTTACACCATCTGAGATAAAGACCTTGTATGTTGTGTGAGGTGAAGACTTTATACCATTTAATCCAAAGTATCACCTTTTCTGAGTCGAAGACTTTACACTGTCTAAGACAAAGACTTTACACAGTTTGCGGCAATGGCTTTTACACTGTATGAGCTAAAAACCTTGTATGTTGCCCGAGGTAAAGATTATACCCTGTCCGAGTCAAAGTTTTTACTTGTCTGAGTATAAGAATTTACATTATCCAAGACAAATATTTACTAAGTTTGCACAAAGAAGTTTACACCGTCTGAGCCAAAGTGTTGCCTTATTCGGGTTGAAGACTTTACACCATCTTAGATAAAAACTTTACATAGTCCGTGATAAAGACTTTTACACCATTTGAACCAAAACTTAGGCAAAAGAACTAAAATTTTCCACCTTAGGGCATGGGAACCCTTTTAAGGACAATTCTGTTAAAGACTAACTTAAGGTGCAAAGGAATAAATTTTGTCCACTTTAAGGTGTGAAATTTGGAGATCCTTTTAAAGATAAATTTGTGAAAGTCCAGCTTAAGGTGCAAAGAGATAAATTTTTTCCACCTTAATGCATAGAGTTATAGATCTTTTTAAAGATAAACCCACAATAAAGCCAGATTAAGGTGCAAAGAATTTTTTTTTGTCCACCTTATGAAATGGATATTCGTAGATCATTTTAAGGATAAACCCCTGAAAGTCCAACTTAAGGTGCAAAGAGATAAATTTTGTTCACCTTAAGGTATGGAAATTTAAAAAGCCTCAAATTGAAAACTTAGAGCTTTTAACGGTTTCAACTTGTAAACTCGAAGGATTTGGAGACTTTAGCTTGTAAATTTAGCGAATTTAGAGACTTCATCTTGTAAACTTGGTAGATTTTCATCTTCAATTTATAGGCTCGAAAGACTTACAACTTCAACTTGTAGGCTCGGAGAATTTGAGTATTTCAAATTCCATTGAAGAAGATCATTTTTTTAAAGTCTGCCCCTACGAGCCATGAATATTTGGTGCAAGTCCAAAGTGTGATGCAAATACTTGCAGACTAAACTTTCACGTGGTAGATTAAGTGAGAACATGTATTTTTTTAACACTTATGCAACTAAACTTAGAATGAATGAGGATCAAATCACAATGTAATTTTGGGAGAGTGATTTTCTTTTTTTTTTGAATAATTTTTTATGTGTGTGTCCTAACTTTTGCCTAGGCTTCCTCTTTTGGGGTTTTTAACCTAGTGGATTTTCTTTTGTTTTTTAGGACTTACATAGTTTATACTCTTACGGGGTTAGGAGTGAACATGTTGTTTATGCTTGTGATTTAAGGAGAGTCATCTTCCTTTAAGGATATTACTTCTTCAAGAACTTGGCATTTATAGGACCAATTCTCACGCCATTTGCATCAACAACCTTGTAAGTGTTATTTAAATATGCCTCTTGTATGACACATAGTCCGCCCTATTTTGAGATAAATTTGCCCCCAAACTTATGAAAAGTGATAATGGGTTTCCTTACTACAAAAACTTGATCTCCAACTTGAAAGCACCTCAAGCAAACTCTTTTGTTGAAAGAACAAGATAGACGGGCTTGATAACATTCAAGATTTTGTTGAGCCTATAGACTCTTTTCATCATGAGATTCTAATTCTGATAGACGTAGTTGAGCCTTTTCTTCTTCAGTGAGCCCTGCTCAAGTGGTAAGACTGCATAAACTCCAAAAGCAAGTGAGTATGAGGTTGCTTGCGTTAGTGTGTGGTAAGTCACCCTATATTTCCCACAAATCTTCTTCCATTCATTCATATCAGTATCATTTGGATTTTGAGATGACTTTATTCAACAAGTTGAATAAAAACTTATTAAATACTTTACCTACATCATTGATGGCTGCATGGTACATAGATGGTTTATGTTGCTTGAAATCAAAGAGATCATAAATTTTGTTCATCAACTTATTATTAAATGGCTTGTCATTGTTAGTTATTATGTAATGAGGAATTACAAAGCGATAAATGATATTCACTCGGATGAAGTTTTTAATCTTTTCCTTCTCCACTTCTTTGAGAGAAATAACATCAACGCATTTTTAGAAGTAATCCATCATAATCAAGATGTAAAAGTGTCCACTAGAAGACTTTGATAGTGGTCCAAAAATATCCAATCCTCAAGCATCAAATGGCCAAGATGCGATGGTTGGATGTAACAATCGGGAGGTTGACGTATGAAATTTGCATGGAACTGACAATCCTTGCATCTTCTAGTATAGTCCAAGCAGTATTTCATCATCATTGGCCAATAATATCCTAGTTTTTTTATGTAAAAGTGAAGATTCAAACCAGATTGATGTGATCCACATACTCCCAAGTGTGCTTTTTGTAAAGCTTGAGCTATTTTTTCCTCTCTCTAACATCATAAGAGTACTCTTTCAAATGATCTTCTATGTAGTGTATTCTTGTAGTAATGGAAATGAGGTACATAACGACAAATGTCAGTCCTTCTTCTTAAATCCTCGGGAAGTATCCCATAACATAAGTTATCAATGATAGGTTATCTCCAATGTTTCTTCACGACTTCAGACATAACAACGAGATGTTTAACATTGTTTTCTATTCATTCATCCTCATTCGGTGGTGGTAATACCTATTCTTGGTGGATAGTAACTCATGTATGATTTGGAAGAGTTAGTGTTGAGGCTGAAGCATCCAAGGCATCAACTTGATTATTTTCTTTCCTTGGCACGTGCTGGAGGGTTACTTGTGTAAGACATCCTATCAACTTTTGAGCATAATCATTATAGGGGTCGTAGCTCAGGATTTTTGACTTCATAGCTTCCTAAGTTACTTGATCATCAACTGAGAGTCACCAAAGACTTGTAATTGTAGTTGTTTCATGTCCACAACCATCTAAAGTCCAAGTATTAACGCTTGATATTCAGCAACATTGTTGGAGCAATGGTTCTTCAAGATAAAAGAGTATGGGATGACCTCTTCTTGTGGAGTGAAAAATACCCAGCCAACACCGAATCCATCCCTATATGAGTCACCATCAAAGTACATCTTCTATTGGGGTCTAACTTCAATAACTATCAGGAAGTTCATCGGTCAGTTCTTAATCATTAGGTATTGGGTGGTCTACCAAGAAGTCTACTAATGCTTGTCCCTTACATTTTTTTGGGAAATGTACATGGTCTTAAATTGTTGAAAATAAAGGTAACAACTTGCAAGTCGGTCACTAAGGACTGGTTTTGACATCACAAATTTGATGGGATTTCCCGTAGACACAAAACGAACAACATGAGCATGAAAGTAGTGCTTTATATTTTGGATTGAGAAGACCAACACCAAGAACAACATTTCAATAGGTGAATAATTCAACTCATTTGTGTTCATCATTTTGATCAGGTAGTAAAGAGAGTTCTCTTTGCCTTCGCCATTCTCTTAAGACAATTGTGCTCCAACTAACCTCTTTTATGTTGCAATGTAGAGTATCAAAGGTTTTTCAAGTATAGGCCCACAAGAAACTGGAGGCTTCATTAAGTATGATTTGATACTTTCTAAGGCCTTACTACAAGCTTGGTTCTATTTGAAAAGAGCATCCTTATTCATGAGACAGCTAAATGGTTGACATTTTTTTGGCCAAGTTTGAGATGAACCTCCTGAAATATGCTAGCTTCCTTGAAATCTTTTTAACTCATGAATGTTTTGAGGCTTGGGCATCTCCAAAATTATGTTAACCTTTCCTTGACCAATTTCAATTCTTCGTTGTCATACAATAAATCCAAGGAACTTTCTCGAAGTAACTCTAAAGGCACATTTTAATGAATTCATTCAAAGTTAAAATATTCAGAGTAACTCAAATACCATTCTTAGGTCTTTCAAATGGCCGTTACTCTTTCTTGACTTCTACACTAAGTAATACATATAACACTCAACATTTTTATGGAGTAGGTCATCAAACATGTTTTGCATAGCCCATTGATAAATGACACCTATGTTCTTCAAACTAAAAGACATCACCTTTTAGCCAAAATACCTTTGCCCGTATGAAATGCAGTGTTATAGCCGGATGAACTATCCATGAAGGATATTGCCTTATAACTAGTGGTTGCATAAATAATCAACTCTGGAATAGGGATCAAAAAATAATTCCTAGGGTATGCATTGTTGAGATCCCTAAAGTCAACACAAACTAAAAATTTGGGTATTTTTTTTCTTCACAAGAACAATGTTTGAGATCCATGTGGGGTACTTAGCTTGATAAATAAAGTCAACTTTGATAAGTTTGTTAACCTTATTTTCAATCAATGGAACCAAGTTTGGTCTAAAATGTCTTTGCGCTTGCTTACCAAGATGAGCACCATTCGTGAATACCAACTGATGGACTGCAACTTTTAGATCTAAGCCAACCATCTCCTTATAACTCCAAGCAAAGATACCCCTATGTTATTTTAGAGTGTCCACGTAAGTTATTTCTTCATCCATTTCTAGAAATTTGCTCAAGTAAGTTGGTCTTGATTCTTTATCAATTCTCCAAGATTAACCTTCTTTAAAGGATCTATTGTGGTTTTCACTCCTTCAATATTTGGTGGAGTATCTCTAGCATCTTTCTCTTCTGAAGGATCAGCATTGTTGACAAATATATGGTAACACCAGAAAGTATATTTCGAACCTTTATCAACCTTTATTTGATATTAGGTATCGTTCTCACTTTGGGCTGTTATATGATTTGAAGAGCCTACACTTTCTTCACCTTCCTCACATTTCTTGGTATAAACCACAGTATGAGATATTGCATTTAGCACTTCCTTGTATAAAATCATAAGTTTTGTCTGTTTCCTAATTCTAGAAGGAATCAAACTTTGGAAATCCTTATGGATTCTAGGTGAAGAGTACATTATCGTGCCTTGATAACATTTTTAATGCTTGTTGCAATATTCTTTTTTTTCTTCAGTGGACCCAACCTCTCGAAGACAATTCTTGTTGTTGATTTTCCAAGTTGATCAAATATAGAAGGCCTTTTTTTGGAAGCAATGAACTCTTCCATAATGAAGTAGTTGCTAACTTCCCTTCTTATGGATATGTGAATTGGAGGCGGTGGTGTGTACCCTAGTCCTTCACGCCCTTTCCCGATAGTACTTTGTGATGGGAGTATGCCTAACCTTGATGACTAATTAGTATTGTATCCATCCTTTACAAATAATATGTAAGAATTTGGATCAAAAACTTATTTTGTAAGATTCATAAGGAGTGTCATATCTTGTGGTTAATTTGAGCCATAAATTCTCCAAGTAGCCTTGAGGACAAGATTATTGCATCAAACTGCTTGATAGGTAGAATTAGCCCCACTAGTATATTATCTCAGGCATATGATGAGTGATATTCTTCTTTCTTTACCTTTGGTACGTAGCGGTGCACAAGAGTTGGCTTCTTCTTCTTCTTGGCTTCTTCTTCTTCTTCTTTTTCTTTTTTTTCTTCTTCTTTTTCTTCAAGGACACGACATATCCTTTATTTGAAGTGGAAGGAGGTTTTGTAGGGGAGACTTTTTTGTAAACTACCTTGACCTGCTTAGTTACAAGATCATCACACCTGGTTGTTGCGACATCATTAACCCTTTTATCCTTCACAACATAATTCTTCAAGTAGAATTTCACATCGACATAGTGTAACTTAACTTTAATGAATGGCTTATCACCGATAACTATTTTTCTTTCCACTCTATCTTCAAGATACTTCAAGCGTTGCTAGTAGGAGGATGATATAATTTTATTCTCGTGTACCCAAGGCCTTCCAAGAAATATATTATATGAAGTATCAACATCGATCACATGCATCAATACATTTGATTACAAATAATCTATATGGATCTCTAACTTTTGTAGATCCTATGACATTTTGACCCCCTTGATTAATCCCTTGTATCATTAAACGACTTTTTGTAAGTTCATTAATTGTGTGCCAAGTTCCTTCGTTATATGAATAAGATGTATGTTAATTCCAGATCCCTCGTTTATCAAGATTCTATCTATCTTCTTCTCTAGAACGTGACCCATTATATACTAGGGACAGTTGCGTAGGGTTTCACCAAATAAGAGATTATTATCTTTAAATGCAATTTTTGTATCACATACATGTGCTTTTTGACTAAGAAGTTCAGTAGGCTTTTCATAAGATGAAGGAAATTTCATGGGTAGGTTTTTACCCTTTGCTTTTTTGCTAGTATTGTAATAAGATCCATCGATGTTGTCTTGAGCAATCTTTGCGCAGAACCAACTTAGCAAGAATTTTTCCAAAGTCATAGGATGCCGTGGTTTTTGATGGTGATGGTACACTACCCTCGCTCTCTTCGGAAACTCAACTAACCTCTATTTCCTCAGTTTCTTCACCATCTTCTTTCTAGTTGGCTGCTTGGATGACTCTTTTCATAGACTTATGTCATGACCTAATTTCACGAGTCATGATGGCACCTACTTTCTTCCACTAGTAGGTAAGCCAAGACGTAGCTCAGAGCTATAAGCAATGGGCTAGTTGGTGGAAAATGACTTAAATACCAGAATTATGCAAGCAACTAAATTACAAGACATAAATCATAAAAACAATAACATAGAGGAATACGAGAAAATAATATCATCACATAACCTTGTAAAGTCAGTATAAGAGCCTCAAATCACAATAATGAGTATTATACAAGTCAATATAGAATGGTCTAAAAAATAGAAAGACTTTGCAAAAACAAAATATAGAGAAATGGTCAATTCCGACTCCAAGAGCTCACCTTATCTTGGAACCCTGACCAACACAATCAAGGTGTCAACGATAACAACTAGTACCCATATCTACTCCAAAAAGGTACAGAAATGTAGTATGAGTATCAAATATACGAGTAGTCAGTAGACATCATCACCCGACTAAGCTAAGTCATAATATACATACGATAAAATGAGAGATAAATAAGCTAAGTCAAGGGAAGAAAGAAAACTTGTAATAACGCTCCAAATACTAAAAGTAAATAACCAGAATAATAATATTAAATAAAACATAGTTATCACTACAGAACTGAGCCCTTATAAGCCCAGAAGGTGCAAGAAAATAAATAACCCAATGCGAGCCCCATAATCCCAGAAGGTGCATCAAGGAAAAATAGTTATAAGAATTATGCTAATTGACCATATCTCAAAATCATAATCATAGATTCTTACATACCATGATCACCAAACTCAAACTGGATCCATAACAGTCATAAATAATCTCTCAACATCGGACTTAAACTGGAATTAGTATCTCATATTCCAAACTTGAACTAGTATCATCAATATTGTTGGAATTAAACCATTCTTAGTATCATGAATCACCGGACTTGAACTGGAACTAATATTATCAATAATGTCGGAATCAAACCGCTCTTAGTATCATGAATCGGCTGACTTGAACTGGAACTAATATTATCAATAATGTTAAAATTAAACCGGTCTTATCATCTCCCAAACATCACTCTAGAGTTAAACATCATATCTCTAAAACTTCCTCATGCTCAAGAAAGTTATTAAGATAATGTAACATGTCTATTGAGTCTATAAGGAGCAAATAGTAATCTAGACCTAAGATGGGCTAAAGGAGCCCACTTCTAACCCCAATAATCCGTTATAAGGAAAATTCTACCCCATACTAGGTTAAGGTGTCAAATTTACTAAAATATACTATAATCCTCATAGGGTCCTAAAACAACAATTCTGCCTAAAGGACGTGTAGTTAAGTCAATTATGCCTAATTATGACATCTAAATCGACTAAATCATCCAAATTACATTAAATATAACTCCAAGTCCTAATTCCCAACCAAAAACAAGAATATTATCATATTGATACTTCAATTAAGCTCAATCTTGAAGAAAAGTTAGCCTAGCCTATCCGGACGTCGAAGAAAGCCTAATAAAGTCTGCTAAATCGATGATTTCCTCTTTTGAGAAGCTTACAGATAATTCCACGCTATTAAAATGGTAATATACTCATCAATACAAGAATAATAGTACCATATTGTATTTTTATGCTTCGGGTCCAAAATTAAGTCAAAACCTCATGTGGCATCCGCTTGCGAAATCACACTTCTGGAATTATCAATACGTCCTTCTATGCTCAAGAAATATTTTCCCTCAAATATGGGTAAATTTTGAGCTCAAATGATGCTAAAATAACCCAATAAGGTTTAGGTATTTGGGTCTAAATAGAAGAATTAAACCAATAATTAGACGACAACTTACCAAGATTTTGATGATAAAACTGTCAATTCGAGCTCACAATTACCCCACGATCTCCCAATAATTAGTCTTACAATTTACCACACTCTCAAGGGCTTTTGTCTCTTGAGACTTATGAGAAAATGGGAGAAAATTGGGTAAGAGGGAGATTTAATGACCTCCCAGGTACTATTTAAGTGGTCACCGCTAACGACTAAGTACTGCTTAAGTGGTACCTGATGGGTCTGGGCCTTCCGCTTTAGAAGCTAGGCTGCCGCTTAACAACATCCATTTTAGCAGACAGACCACTGCTTAAGCGACCCAGTTGGGCAAGGTATAGTCACTAAAGCGAATGGTTGGTGCTTACACAACCTCACTTAAGCAAACTTGTCCTCTTAAGAGGATGCACCAGCTGAATAATGCATCGGATGAAACTTGGAAAATTCCATGTTTCTACTGACCCTTCGGGATTCATTCAAAATCCCATGAACGTAAATAAATATGCCACCCTATTAAATTTTACATTCTGGACTCAATGGCGTAACCAAAATTTCCATCCAAGGTTATTACAATGAAAAGTGAGCCCCGCACCCAAGGGCCATTTATATTAAATTTTGTTCAATAGATCGAAATGAGTCTGGAGGCCTCAGGACCTGAAACAAAGACCTCATAGCTTAAAATCAACATTTCAAAGCTGATAGAACTGACAAAATTGGCATACAAGGTTGTTAAACTAAAGTTTACACCCGATAGATAATCTTTACCAAGGAAGTCTTCAAAATAAGAAATTGACTCTAAAAAACAAATGAACTACTCAGTAACTGAATTGTCAGCACCAACAAGTCACAAATGACTTAGAATAGCTTTTGGAAGCTCTAAATGATGAAAATATGTGGAAATGCAAAAAATGACCTGGAGGTCATTACAATAGCCACTACTAAAAGAACTTTCATCCGCATAAATAAAGGGTTAGGATGTACCTAAAGGCTCAAATAGATGAGGCTATTGGGATCGAATCTCACTCTCGATCTTCCAAGTAGCCTCCTCTACTGGACCTTAACTATAGGAATCTTCCTGGAGTACAACCTATTGACATCTTTGGCTAATAAAAACACCGACTACTCCACGAAGGTCAACCTCTCATCCAACTGAACTGAGTTCCACCGATGCACATGCGACATATGGGGAATTTAATGCTACAACATAGAAACATAGAAAATTGGATGAAACACAAAAAAATTTGGAGGCAAGTCTAACTCATAAGTTACCTCTCCAACTGTGCCAAAGATCTCAAAAGGTCCAATATATCTGGGGATGAGCTTGCTTTTCCTCCCAAATCTCATCCCACCTGTCATGGGCGATACTAGAAAGAATACCCGATATCTAACTCCAAACGTCAAGGCACGAAGTCTACGATCTGCATAAGCCTTCTGCCCACGCTGAGTTGCCCTCAGCCTATCAAGAATCAACCTGACTCTATTCAATGACTCCTGAAGCAAGCCGGTACCACGAGGCGTAACCACGTAGATATTTAACCATCCAATTAGAGATCGACAATGTCTATCATATAATGCATAAAATGATGCCATATTAATACTCGAGTGATAGCTATTATTATATGTGAACTCCACCAAAGCTAAGTGCTACTCCCACTGACCTCTAAAATCTATAGCGCAAACTCAGAGCGAGGCAACTAGAAATAAATACTGATCCCCAATCTTGAAATAATAGATATAGGTACTCCATACATGTGAACTATCTTTCGAACATTGATATGGCCTAACCTCTCAGCACTAAAGGACATCTAAATAGGAGGAAAATGGTCGAAATGCCATCTGAACCACATGAAGTACGAGGCAAGTGACTAACAAAGTCTATAGTGATGCACTCCCACTTTCACTCGGGACTCGACCTTCACCTAGTGACAACATACGCAATGAGATATAAGTCATCGACATCTCTCTTCATGCCACTCCACCAATAGTGTTGCCTTAAATCCCTATACATATTAGCTGTACTAGAATGAATAGAACATATAGAGCTGTGAGCCTTATGATATATTAACTAAATCAAATCACCAACCCTCAAAACATAAATGTAGCCATCATATGTCAGAATACCCTCAAAATCTATGGTATCCTTTCTGGACTCACCATTTAGTACCTAATCACGGATGACCTAAAATCCTCTATCCTTAAATTGGCAACTTGTATTCTGCTCAAATAAGGTAGACCTCACCTCAGCTCTAGTAATAATCTGGGGTCAGAAATGCAAGTCACACCATCAAGTTGGCTAAGGACTGGATGTCCCATACCAATGGCCTCTGAGAAATTGAGAATGAATCTAAGCTGCCCATACTCACTACCTTTTGGATTAAGGCATCCGCTACCACGTTCTCCTTGCCCGAAGGTCATAAAGTAGAGATGTCATAATCCTTCAGCAACTCCATCCATCTATGTTGCCTATAAATAAGCTTTATCTGGGTCATATGATATTGAAGACTATGATGATCGACACAGATATCATAATGCATGCCATATAGATAATGCCTCCAAATCTTAAGCGTGAAAACTACCGTCGCCAACCTCAAATAATGAGTGAGGTAGTTACAGTCGTGTACCTTCAGCTATCTCGATACATAAGAGATAGGTCAACCCTTCTACATCAACACACAACTTAAACCAACACATAACGTATCACAATATATGGTAAAACCCTTTCCCTCAATAGAAAGAGACAATATAAGAGCTGAAGTAAGAAATCCCTTGAGCTTTCAAAAGCTCGACTCACACTCCTCAGACCACTGGAAAGGAACCTTCTTCTGGGTTAATCTAGTCCTCAACACTACAATAGTCATGAAACCCTTAATGAACTACCATAGTAACCTGTCAAACCAATAAAGCTATAAACCTCAGATGGAGATATAGGCCTAGCCCAATCACAAATACCCTCAATCTTCACTAGGTCCACCTTAATACTATATTTAGATACCACATGTCCTAGTTATGTCATCTACTCGAGCCAAAACTCTCACTTTAAGAATTTGGCAAAAAGCCTATGTTCTCTCAAAGTTTGGAGTATAATCCTTAAATGCTGCATATGCTCATCCCTTCTCCTTGATTACACAAGAATGTCGTCAATGGGAATTATCATAAAAGAATCTAAATAAGGCTTGAACACGTGGTTCATCAGATTCATAAATGTTGATGGGGCATTGTTCAACCCAAAATACATCATCAAGAATTCATAATATCCACAATGAGTCCTAAAGGCTATCTTTGGGATGCCCTCAGCCTAAATCCTTAATAGATGGTAATCGAACCTCAAGTCAATCTTAGAGAACACCACTAATCCCTAAAGTTGGTCAAATAAATCATCAATGAGAGGCATAGAATACTTATTCTTAACCATCACCTTATTATGCTGTTTGTAGTAAATAAACATATGTCAGGAACCATATTTCATCTTCATGAACAAGATTGGAAAACCCCAAGGAGACACTCTGTCTAATGAAACCCTTACTTGAAAGATCCTAAAGTTGAGAATTCAATTCCTTAAGTTTAGTAGTAGCCATACATTAAGGTGCGACAGAAATAGGTTGGGTGCTCGGTTCAAGATCAATAATAAACTCAATATCGCGATTGGGAGGAAGACCAGGTAGATCGGTAAGAAAACATTAAGAAAATCATGGACTATAGGAACTGAGTCAAGTAAAGGAATCTCCACACTAACATCACAAATATAAGAAAAATAAGATTTGCAACCCCTTGATATAAGTATCCTAGCCCGAACATAAGAAATAATCTCCATCGGCTCGCAGCTAATAAATATCTTCCACACAATTGAGGGTATGACGGGCATGTCTAAGGTAATAATCTTGGCAAAATATTCCCATATTGTGTGATAGGAGGATAATTAGTCCATGGCCAGAATCACATCGAAAGCCACCATATCTTACTCAATAAGACCAGTCTGAGTATCAAGCTCTCAAACAGTCATAACATTTGATCTATACACCTAATCCACTATTAAAGAATTACCTAAGGTAGTACATACACATAACGACACAAATAAAGAATCCCAAGATAACTCTAATCATGGTGCATAATAAGAAGATGCATAGTAATAAATGGATCCCTTATATAATAAAGCAAAAGACAACTGATGGCATACTAAGATCGTACCTATAATAACATCTGAAGACTCTGCCTTTGATATACCAAGTATAATGTATAAATGACCTCGCCCACCACTTGGATGGGAGCTGACTGATCTTCTGTCATACTTGCCTGGGGCCCTCCAAAAGTACCCTAAGGACCACCATAATGACCCAGCATACCATCTTTAGCTGAGAGAGACACTTTTGGGGCACTCTTTAGAGAAATAGCCGAAGGCCCCATAATCATAACATTCCCCAGGCACTATACTATAACCAAAATATTTGTTTGACCCAAAATAGCCACCTTGTCAGAACATCTAGAAGATGAACCTCTCAGAGGCTGACCACTACTCTGACCAGGATAATCACTGTAGATAGACTGACCTCCATAGGTAATATGAAGTATGGAATAAACGAGCCTACTAGACTAACCCTGATATTGATAAGACTAGCGTGGAGGGTACTAACTTAAGAACCACTACCTCTAAATCATGAGCCACTCTGACTCTCACTAAAACTGCCTTGGTATTGCAACCTCTTATCACTACCCCCTAGGCCATGTAATGCATCTCCTCTATAATCTGAGCATGATCAGAAACCTCAATAAATAATCTGCCGATGGCAACCAAAATCTGTGTATCAATGTAAAGAAGGAGACTCAACCTCTGAAGAAAACACCAAATTGGCTCATAGTCGATCGACAAGATAGATATAGCATGTGTAGACAACTTATAAAACCAAGCTTCATTCTCTAAAATAGTCATAGAGCCCTACTTTAATCTCAAAAACTAATCTGTCAGATGCTCTGTAAGGCTATGAGGTATATACTTCTCCAAGAAAACCATAGATAACTGAGTACATGTCAGCGGAGCAGATCCAATTATCTTGAAATCAAGATAACCTCTCCACTAATGCTGAGCTATTATATCCAACTAAAAGGTAGTATAGTCAACACCATGAGTCTTAACTAGGTCCCAATTACAGAGCCTATCCTCACATGCAACCAAGAACTCATAAGCATCCCCCCACTGCCCCCATAAAAACCTAGGTGGAGTCAATTTAAAAAACATACCCAATATTTTGTACTCCTCAACAGACATAGCATGCTGGGAAACTACCGATGCTGGAGGAATATCTACTTTGGGAGCCATAGATATAGACTGTGCTTCCACCCCAGTGTAGATCTAATCCACAGACTATGCATCATTGGACGGTTAATACCAACCTATCCCAAAAGCTGAACTAGTGCATCTCAGAACAGTGACGAAGAAATAAACCCCGATAGAGCCTAGACTTTCCCCTAGTCCACCACTAGCTGGGGTGAAGGTATCTACGGTATGGGAGAAGGAATAAGGTCTGGAGAAGGCTCTCTACCATGATCTATAGCTGGGGATACATCTCTAGTCTCTCTCTGACCTCAGGGTCATCCATTTACTTTTATAATATCCCTAGTCATGGGCTCATGGTCCTCATTTCTAGTAGCTGTAGAATACATCCTAGATCTCTGTGAAAGAGTGAAACCAAATGAATCTTACAAACCAACTTTGACTCTCACGAAATGAGTGAAGGAAGTGAAGATCTCCTAAGAATGTCCTATAGCCTCCAAAAGAAAAGAAATGAATGTCATCATTTTGATCCACGAGACTCTACTAGACACTTTTTATTGTACCAATAATACTAGTGAATGATGTCACCCAAATTATACCTCCAAGAAAATATTAACCGATCGCTTTCAAAATATAGAACCTAACCAGGTTAGGGTCGATCCCACAAGGAATAGGCAAGAATCTACCACGAGCTTGCTGATGTAATTGGAAATTGCAGAAAGTAAATGGGGGGACGACTTTGGTCGTAGTCAGTTTAAACCCATAAACCCAGTACACTTGTAGCCATGTTGACTTTTGAGAGAAGGAAAGAAGAATGAGTTTTATTCCTTTAATCTTAAGTCGGCAATGAATCATTGGCTATTCGAGAGAGAACTCAGGGACTCATATCACTCTTATTTTAGGGGTGGCACGATCTTGGGTTGTCAGCGGCGTGAAGCTTGATTCTCATCATTTGGCCACTCCTCTAACTGTGGAAAAGGGCTGATTGAACTTTATCAAAGACCTCTGAAATGTCTCCGAGGACAGTAAGTCAGTTTGATTTCTTCGGATTCGTGAACCTAGGATTAGCATCAGGTATGGCCCTGGACAGTGGAAAAATAAAATAAGATAGAGCCTACCTACTTAGTTTGGACGAAGTAGATAGATCAAAGGAATGGAATCTAGGTGGTTCTTATACCACTTTTGATGGTGTGTGTTCTGATCCTTCTAGTGAGAGCTTGTGACCATCGCAGTGACATGACTCTACTAGTAGCTTCCTTTATCAAGCTCACGAATGAGCGTAGCTGATATACGACTATGGATAGGTCAATAAGAAAAGCAAGATGCTTATTATCTTTTAGACTTTAATACAATACTCACCCTGATGGGCAATGCTCTTGGTGAGTCACTCTTTTCAGCCGTAATCCCATGCTTTACCAACACATTCACTTTTCCACCCAGTGCTCTTTTCCTTTGGCATCTCTATTTCAGTGAATGATTCGCCGCAACAACTATTGGTATTTGGATTTCCATTTGTTCTATAAAATCATTCAAGTGGGGTAAGCCAACAAGATGGTTACTGCTTTTTTCTGAATTCGACATCACGTATATAACCAAAAAGGAAGGGCAGCAAATGAAGGGTGCATTGCTTCTTTGAGTGAAGAAGAGAGGGGCTTTGTATAGACATTCTTGAGACATGTTCATCACCCTAGGATTACCATTATTTCAATGTGAATAGGAGCTGAGTTCAAGAGATAGATGTAGTGATCTCGGGCAGCTCTTTCTAAGGAATTTCTTGTATCAATAGATTCTGCCTTTATTTCCATGTAAATATCATTTCCTTCCTTAGCGTTCACCCACTCTGCCAAATACGAATACGCCCCCGTGAGCTTTAGTAATATTGTTAATCAATTCCATAATGAGTACTGTTTTATCCACTCCAGCTCTCTGGGATAGGAGCTATAAGAACTAAACTAAAAGAAAATGGACGTAGAAGGCTAGCTTTCAGAATAAGAAAAAGGCACCTTATTAGCACGATAGGGGGATGCTTAGACAAGCAAAAAGCATTCAACAAAATGCAATTCTCACGATCAAGATCGGTCATGGTTCAACTCCATGTCGTGAAAGTGAATTTGTAAAAGAGAGAGCAACATAAATGATATTGGGTAATTAGGGTTATTATCAATATGAGACGATCACTAGGATTGTGTTCCCCCCGATTTCATAACTCTACAGACTGTTTGTGCTTGTCAAACTATCTCAATGCCTTACATGTAAAATATAGCAAGTCAAGTATCAAAAAACCAAATCTCAACCTTGTTTTGGGGTGAATTTCACTTATCTCCTCTCAATCTCAGAGTGTCGCATTACTAACCCTTGTTTTTGACATCAGATTAACTATCTCTTCTGTCTCAAGTTAATTAAATAAAGATTGTGATTTATTTTTCATAATATCTCTCTCTCTCTCAAGAAAGTATCAAATATAAGTGAGTTTCTAATGTTTGCATTCGTCTAGAAAGAAATCAAAATAAAAGAAATCCTAATACATGCAAGAACACCAATTTAGAATGACTTTGCACTAAAACTGCTTACTTAACCCTTCACGGTTCTCACAACCCTAGTTATGGGTTTTAGCTACTCAAGATTGTAAGAATAAACATAGATTTCATAGATAAAAGCATAATGATGAACTTACAAAAAATTAGAATGGAAACCCAATATCTAAATTAATTGCAAACCCTAAAAGCAAAGAAAAATAATTCCAAGATAAATGATGTATCTCAGAACTCAAAATAATGAAAAGAGTGTATAAAGTGCGTAAACTAAAAATTAAACATCAAAAAGGTATTTATACAAAGATCTGAAATCCTATCCTAAACAGTGTAGGAAACTAGTGTTGACATCAGCCCACAAGGCAACCTACGGGTTGTAGGTTATACCTACGGGGTGTAAGTAGGGTCATGGAAATCAGAGAAATCCTTAAAGTGAAGAACACCTACATACAAGGCAACCTACGGTCCGTAGGTTGTACCTACGCCTTGTAGATAGGGGTGTAGGAATCAGACTTTAATCATTAACTTTTAGAACTTCAAAATCTCAACCTACTTGGCCACCTACGGGCTCGTAGGTACTACCCACGAGCCTTAGGTTAGCTCGTAGGTAGCCTTCTCATCTACTCTTCATCCTTTTTGTTATTCTTGGCTCCGAACTCTATTTTCCTGCAAAATCAACAGAAAAGCTTGTCATATGTAACAAGAATACTTAAGTACTTGCACAATTTCCTTATTTTAAGCATTGAAAGTGCCATGAAATCATGATATATCAACACCTTCATCTTAGAACATTTGCATGTCCTCAGATATCTAGCACATAATAGAAAAATACGATGCTTAACTAAAAGAAACGTAAGGCACCTACGACAGTCAACTTATTTTAGCCCAAATTTCTTATCCCCTCCTATTCACACTTTCAAAACCATTGTGTCAATTCATGTAGCACAATAGTATGACACAAAAGGATCAAGTGATGGTATCATATTAGCAACAAACAACTAAGATGTATGCAATTGACATTACCCAAACAAATATGTAAGCAATACTACCCATGTACCCACACAATAATAAAGTCCTAACTCTCACAGTCTCATAACACATGTCAATCTAGAGACTAAATTAAAATGCTCACACTCTCAAAGAAGTTCAAATAATGTGCATAAAATACCATAGGATTGCCTTTATTTTCTATAGTTAAGTTTTTTAGATAGTTGGACTGGGATCACTGTAGAACTTTTCTAGGCTTGTTATGTAGGCTTGCCCTTATTTTTATATATCACACTTTTCTACCACACCCAACCCTACTTTCTTTTCCTTTATCCAATACCCTTTTTCATACCTCTTCAACTTCACCCCTATAATAACCACCCCCAACTTAAAGAAATTTACTTGAGTTAAGGTACACAGTGTCCAAGGAGGAACCAGAACCAAACTAGGTTCATAATAATTAAATGGGAAGATGAAGAGGTTAAAACAACAAAATAGGTTAAATTAGGCTCAATTTAGGGATCAAGGGATACTTATTCTTATTTGGTCAGTCTTTTGTCTATGAGCGTACTTATTCAAACATGGCCTATGATCATGTCCCAACAAACTATTCTAGAACCTAGGCAAGACTAACCGAGCAAGTTTTGGTTAAATTACACAAAGTGAACTTGGTAAATGCCTCACACACACATGGTACAGGGTTACATTATAAACTACTATCTATTCAATTTTATGCAATGCTAAGCTATGATTATTTTATCCCTAATACTAATGCCATAACAAGATTCAATTATGGTCATACATATATTCACAACACAGTTTAAATTTCCTTTAAGAGGGATATTATATTTTTCAAATACATAAAAACACAACAAAATATTTTGGCTGCTCTTAGGTTCCTTATTTTTCGTCTAATTAACAAAAACAACGCATAACATATTGTATGAGAAGCATACATAATTACCTTATGCTTTTACATCAACACGACACCTAACCCAACTCCGAAGGCATCACAGAAGATGATAAAGCCTACATCATCCTTGGGAAAATTCAAGATTGGAGCTAATGTCAACAAATCCTTGAGCTTTCAAAAGCTCACTTCACAAACATCAGACCACTGAAGGAAAATCTTCTTGTGAGTCAACTTGGTCAAAGTAGTCATAATAGATAAAAAACCCTCAGCAAAGCATCGATAATATCCTACTAAATAAATAAAACTTCAAATCTAAGTTGGAGAAGTTGGTTTAGCCCAATCATGAAGCACCACAATCTTGGTCAGATCGACCATGATACTATCCTCGGTTACCATATGATACAAGAAAGATACAAACTCCAGCCATAACTCACACTTGGAGAACATAGCATATAATTTCTTATCTCTTACCCTTTGAAGTACAATCCACAAATGCTCCGCATGGATGGCTTCACTCTTGGAGTAAACCAATATATCATATATAAATACAATGAAAAAAGAATTAGGATACAATTAAAACCCCCGATTTATCAACTCCATGAAAGCGATCGGGGCATCGGTCAACTCAAAGGACTTGACCAAGAACTCATAATGAGCATATCAAGTTCAAAAGGTTATCTTCAGAATATTTGAAGCTTTAATTCTCAACCGGTGATACTCGAACCTCAAATCAATCTTTAAAAACACCAAAGCACCTTGAAGCCGATCAAACAAATCATCAATTTGAGGAAGAAGATACTTATTTTTAACTATATCTTGTATATTTGTCAATAATAAATGCACATTCGTATAGACCCATCCTTCTTCTTCATAAACAAGACAGGTGCACCCAAGGTGATACACTAAGCCAAATAAATACCTTATCCAATAATTCCTGTAGCTATTTTTTCAATTTCTTCAATTCTGCTGGGGCCATCCTATAAGGAGGAATAGAAATATTATTGGTGCCCAGCTCAACATCAACAACAAAGTCCATTTCACGATCTTAAGGCATATCAGGAAAATTCGTACAAAAAATATCCATGAACTCATGGATAGCACAGATAGAATCCAAAAATAGTGGTGAAGCAACACTAGTATCATGAATATGCGCCAAGTAAGTCAAACATTCCCTCCCTACCATGCGACGAGCACATAGAAATGATATAACTCTTTTTGGACCTGAATGAATTATACCCTTCTAAGCTATCCTTGGCATACCCCACGAAGCTAAATTCATGGTCTTATTATAACAATCTAGAATAGAATGATACAAAGATAACCAATCCATATCTAAGATGACATCAAAATCTACCAGGTCTAGGATAATTAGATCTACCTAAGTTCCATATCTCACGAAGGTCATAACATAGGATCGGTGTAATTGATCCACCACCGAAGTTTTCTACAGGGGTATATACATGAATAGGCATGGCAAAAGGCTCATAGGTAGAATCAAAACTAGAGTAAAATATGCAGAAACGTAAGAGAAAGTCGACCCTCAGATCAAATAACAAAAATATAGATCTGAAGTAAACTGGGATGAATACTTATAATAACAATGTCTGAAACATGTGCCTCTGGTCTGGTGGGTATAGTATAGCACTGTCCATATCAACTATCGGACTGAGTAACCCCGTGACCATTACCACTGGCACCACTCCTCTACATCAATGTTGTGTCCAAGTGCACACGCAAGTGTACGTGGTCACCCACATAATAAAGTGGCCTTTCAAAGCCAAGTATCAAAACCACAGGGACTTGTGCTCAACAATGATCTAATTCCAATATTACCATAAATATTAAATAAGAACAAAAGTAATTTATATTGTTTGGGAGTTAAAAATTTATCTCACTTATTCCTAATACAAAATTTTAGAATTTACTCCTAAAAGTAGAGAGGGATACTGGGTTTATAGGGCGCCCCCTCAAAAAAGGGACAAAAAAAAACCAAGGGGTGGGTGACGTGTGCCCCTACTAGACTGACACCAACTAAAACTAACAAATAGAGAGAATCTTTTTGTAATTTTTTCAAATTTAGAAAAAAACTAGAAAAACAATAAACAAAATCCTACAACAACATTTCACCTTAAACCATGGGAGGATTCCACAATACACACTTAAAAACATACTTTGTACCAATAATATAATTCAAAAGCAAGGATAGAAATACTCTCTAGGCCTCTAGGTCTAGTTAGCAACATATGTAGTCATCAATGAGGTCTGGTGCATCCCACACCCAGTCTTTGAGATGCTTCTTAGCTTAGATCTCCGATACTAAGACTTTTCATCAACCTATGACTCAAAACAAAAACAAAAACAAACGTGATACTAACAAAAAAAATAAGAAAATGAAATACCTACCTTAACTTGGGTTGCCTTTCAATCAACACCTGATTTAGTGTCGCGACATGAACCACATCACTACCTCTCAATCATATTCCTTCATCCTCTTCCTCCTACTCAAAGGCTATTTTATTATTCTTTTCCGACCTCTTGTGTGTGTACTCTCAAGGTTTGTATCTTTTACAACAATAGCCTTTTCTGGTTCTTTCAGGTTTACCCTTTGTGCATAATTGGTGGCTTGGGCAGCTTTATGAGATAGTTTGAAGAGGTTTTTTGTAGTGTACTCCACCACCCCATACTTATTCACTTACATATCCGTAACCATGCATAAATCCTTATAATTCAAAGGTGGATTAAGTGGTTTGTATATTTTGAAGACCACCTCTTCATCATCCAGTCTCATTTTTAGAGTGCCCTCTCTAACATTAATCAGTAATTCTCCCATTTACAAGAATAGATATCCCAATATGATTGGTACCCTATCATCTGTATCATAATCAAGAACAATATATTTAGAAGGATTAATGAATTTACCAATATTATTAAGGACGTCTTCAATGATTTCTTTGGGATACACTCTCATTTTTTCCATTTAGAGCACCACAAAACATGGTCTCAACTTACCTAAACTAAGAGTATTAAGAACAAATAGGGGCATTAAGTTTATTATTGCCCCCAAGTCACTCAAAGCGTGGACCACATCATTATCGCCAATTTATATGGGGAGGGTGAAACTCCCTGGGTCCTCCAACTTTTTCAACATCTTCCTCATAACAACTGAGCTACACTACTCAGTCAGTGCCACCATCTCAATATCACTCAGCTTCATTTTATTGGTCACCACATCCTTCAAGTACTTAGCATACTTAGTTATGCCCTGGAAAAAAATCTAACAATGAAAGGTTAATATAAAGTTCTCTGAACATGTCAAAAAACTCCTTGAAACATGAATCCTTCTTATACCTTTTAAGCATTTGAGGAAATGGTGGTGGTGGTCTTTCTTAAACTCACTAAGCTTCTTTAGTTTTGGATACTCAGACTTCCCCAAAAATTCAGCATCTTTGGTTGCAACTTGCATCTTCTTTCCCTTCTTTGGGACTAAATCTATCTGTACCTCTTTATTTTTCTTGGGAGATCTATCAATGAGATTTCCACCATTTCTCAAGGCGATTTCCTTTACCTACTTCAAATTCTCTATGTTACTTGGTAAGGCCCCTTGAGGACTGACATTCTACACCTGAGCTAACTATCCCAACTGTGTCTCCAAATTCTTCTGTGCAAGTTGCTGATTTTTTATTTTTGTAGCCGTTGTTTCTTGATTGGACAAGATCTACTAGCCTGTATATTTTATTGCTGTTGAAATTGCTGAGTCTGAACCTGATTGTTGCCCCATAAATAGTTACGCTGACTCTGCCACTTGTGATTGTAGACATTACCATAATTTCCATTTTGTGTACCCACAAAATTTAACAACTTTGAATTTGGTCCACATAAGTCTGCAGAGTAACAACTAATACAATAAATCTCACACTAAGATAGGATTTTCTGGACTGGATTTACCTAAGCCTAAGGTTGGTTCACACTTAAGTTATTGAACTGTGTCATCATATGGTTCTGCAAAGCTGACAGTTAAGTGGCCAAGGCTGTAATACTATCTACTTCAATTATTTTGGTAGGCTTTTTCACTGCACTTCTAGAGATATCACCATGCCAATATGGATTACTTGAACAATTCATTTCACCAAGGTATACAACTCATCATAAGTTTTCTCCAATACTTAACCACCTACTGATGAATCTATCAAAATCTTTGTGTTATGGTTAAGAGCTTTAACAAATGTATGAGCCAATACCTCATCGGTCTGTTGGTGATATGGCAGTCTCTGAGAAGAGATTTGAACCTCTCCTAAGAATGATATAAGTTATCATCTGGCTTTTATTTAAAGCTCAAAATTTCACTACATAACCTCGTAGTCTTGTTGGATGGGAAGAATCAAATGAGGATTTTTTTTGAAAGATTATCTTATGTAGTGATGGAGTTTGAAGGTTTTGGTTTCAATTATTTCTTTATTTTCCCCTAGAGTAAGAAGAGGATGAGTGCGAGCCTCACATAGTCTGTGGAAACTCTAGTGGGAATGAAGGTGTTACTGATTTCCAGGAAATTCTATAAATGAACCTATGGATCCTTATATGACAAAACAATGAACTGCCCACTGTTGTGCAATAGTTGCACCATGTTTTGTTTAAGCTCGAATATACCTCTAGGTTATGGTCTTGGGAAGGTGGAGATAAAATTGGTTACGAGTAGGGTTTCCACTTCACGTACTATCCTGCCGGCTGGTGGATCTTCAGCCCTTGGTGCAGGAATGGCTTTATCTTATTGAATCTACAGTATCCAATAGAGAAGTACTACTTCTCTCCTTAGCTGATGTAATCATCACTCAGTTTCAAGATATGTGTACCTATAAATTCAGAAGCTAAGATCAAATTGTTAGCACCTAAGGAACCAAAATAGCAAAACTAAAACAAAGATAACTGTCAATTTTCAAGTCCCCGACACCGGTGCCAAAAATTTGTTGTGTCCAAGCACACACACAAGTGTATATGGTTGCCCACGTAGTAAAGTAGCCTTTCAAAGCCAGGTATCATTCCCACAGGGATTTGTGCTCACAATAGAAATATTGATTTATCCTAGGGGTTGCAAATCCATAGAGTAGTAAATACAAGGATATATGAACAACTAATATTGATAATAAACATAAACCAACTAAAAAAAAGATTAATTATTCATGTTCTTGGACTCAACCCTAGATGAGGGTGTTTAGCCACTCATGGATTTACAATGAATCACAAGATTTAAATTCATGTATGAAAACCAAAAATAAACTAAGGGAAAAATTAAGAACCCTAAAATAAGCCTCCTCAAGTTTATTATATTCCCCAAAGGTTGTCCAAGGTGGGTACAAGAACATAGGAGTGTCCTATTTATAGTTGGAACCAAGAGCCTATTTTGAAACCATGGGCGTGCCACGCTAGGAAATTGGCACGATAAGGGCATGACACGTCCTTATCACGAAGGTTTACTGGAATTAAAATTTTGGTTTGTGTCTAAGGGTGTGAAATTCCATTATCGCAGAGATCCAAGGGCGTCGCATGCCCCTGTGCTCAAAATTTCCAGATTTTGTCTATGTAAGCTCCATCCATTTAACTTTGAGTTCCTCCCTTCCTGGGCGCTTTTCCATCATCGTTAGACCTTGTTTTCCTCTCGAATATCAACCTTAACATCTCAAATGGCCTCATATATGATCAAACACTAAAAATTAGTGCTTAAAAATAATATAATCTAACAATATCAACTAGAACAACACATGGCTCAAGTTAGTAACACTAGTTTTCTCGTCTAAACTTATAGTGATCTTTTTTATTCCAAACTTGTTTTTAACACATCGTAAACATCTTAAACAAGTAATTTAACACTTAGATGCTTAGTTATATGAATATCAACTCATTACGCACACGAGAAGTCCTCACAACTAGACTAAATACATGGAGATTATGACACTTAGGTGCATAAATCCACCTAAGATCACTCGGGAACCTCTAGTAGTAACTCTACAATCCTAGGAGTCAACTCTCATTGTCGATATTAGAGTAGGCATAGAAATAAGGCAAGGGAAATCCTTATTCACATGGACAAACTCTTCACACACAAAACAACCTCTACGACCTGATCAATATGATAAGGTGCAGTTGAGCTAAAATAACCACTCTAGGACGATGCTTGACTACCCATCGCCGCTTAACCTAAAAAGATGCTACTCGAGCCTTGTAAAGATGCCTACACTAGTCAACCATGGTAACAATGGGAACCTCAAAAATTGCTACCTCAAAGGACGTGATCATTGAACTCACCCTAAAGGTGCACCTTCTTGGCGCCTCCCTGAGTAGATCAAAGAATAGACTCAGTCATCTTCGCATGATCCACTATACTCAGAAATAATTCTCCTAACACTATCATCTTGGCAGTTGCCAACTGAAAAGTAGTATCCAAACCCTTTATGAACTTTTGAGTACTCTCTGACTTAGTGGCAATACTGACAATAAATTATATGGAAAAGCCATAGAAAAATGCCTATACTTGGAAATAGTCATGAAGCCCTACTTCAAGTGGTCAAACTCATCTGTCATTCGATACCTCAAACTGTAGGGAACAAACCTGTCCAAAAAGGCCTCAATAAACTGATCCCAAATAACCTTTAGCAAACCAAGTGGTCTACAACTAACAAGTGACCTCCACCAATCCTGGCTACATCTCTCAACTGATAGGTAGTGTAAGAAGCTCTATGAAATTCGAGTGATCCGAGGTTATACAAATTCTCCTAACAATAAATCAAGAACTCGTAGGCATCCTCACCCACAACACCACTAAACTTAGGTGGACCTAAGTGAGTGAATCTCTCAAACCTCTTCTGATAATCTAAAGACACAAATATTCTAGAAATAATAGGAGAAATATTAAATCTAGAAGGTTATGATCCTACCTGAGGGGGAAACATAGATGAAGGTTGAACTCCTAAACTCAAAATACTATACTCGGATACTAGTAAAAAGGACGGAACAACACTCAGAGTCTATGAAATACCATAAGTTGATGTTGTTACCAATGAAGGAACCACACTTGAAAATGGAGAAACACCATTGGAAGTTTCTATCACAAATGGAGGTACAACACTTAGATCTATAGAAATACCAAGTGCACTCAAAGGAACACCCTCCCAATAATTCAACAAAAAAATTAATTGAACCTGCAAGATCGAATAGTATTACTTTGTGGAACCTGAGTAGATCCCATATTTCTAGCATGCTCAACCTCAGGATCAGAGGAGATCCATCTAGTACTACCTCTAGAAAGGAAGATCCTCATGCCCATTCTCTACCTCAAGATCATCCGCAACTCATGGCTAGTCCCTTAGGCTGGGCTCCCTCCTCGAAAGCTAGATCAATATCCCTACCCTCATAGGATCTCATCATTACCATCTGTGTAGAAAAGAGTAAAACATTATTTATAATATTGAGTATGGAAAAGCCTACATGATAAGGCACAAAACAAGGAGATTTTCCAAAGATATCTTATAGCCTTTTGAAGATAGATATATACGTATATATATTGATTCGTGAGATTCTACCAGATGTCTTATTCTTACATTGGTTAGAACGATGAACCTAACCCTGATACTGATTTGTCACATCCCAAAAACTAAGGTCATGAGTGCACTTACCACAGTAAGCCTCTATAAGTAAGCCAATCACCCAAACTGATAAGTAAGAAGAATCTGGAGCAAAGTCAAACCCATATAAGTACAATAATAAAGGAAGTTTGAACAATAAAGATACCATAGACTATCCCAAAAACTGGTGTCATAGTATAAGAACAATCAAATACAAATCAAAATTAGAAATATAACTTAAACCATAAAACTACAAATTTGTATTTGAATACAAAATAAAGACATCAACTAGATAGAAGGAGTTTTGAGGTCATCTAAACTAGATAAGAGGAGGTCTGAGGTCTACTCTGAAGGCATAGAGTGGCCAATACCTCAAAAATAACAATAATCAACCACAAGATCTCAAATGTCATGTGATCCACTCGTACATAGATCCACACCAAAATAGCATAATAGGGATGACCATGGTCCACTTGTACTTAATAGGGACCATAGGTCTATTAAGCAAAGTAGAAATTAAGGTACATAAATACATACAATGAGCCCATGAGCTTTCAGAAAAAATATCCCAAATGGTAGCTCACATGTCTCCATTAACATTTCTAAATATAGAATATGAATAAGAAAACATATATACAAGGAAACAGAATGGATATACATTGAATAAAACACAAAAGCACAACTATATGTATAATGTATGAAATTCAATGATGATGATAATGATGTGATATGATTGAGGTTATCGCATAACCTTCATATATACCTATCGAGCCTCAACACTTCTAGGTAGGACCCATGGGAAGTTTGCATCCTATATATTTTCTCAATACTTAATCTAAATCTTTACATTCATATCTCCTCTTTGACTCATGGGCTATGATAGAAGGTTTTATAAAAATATCTAATTTCTATCAAAAAATGGTGTTTCCTCAATAGTATCAATGTCTCATGAATGTTTGTATTATATGAGGATATAATGATCACAACTAAACTTGTATGAAGATATCAAATCCCTATACTACTTGTAAACATGAGCTTAGAATCTACTCAGTATGTCAACCATCCATGATTTAGTATAAGCAATGTACCATTAGAATAAGTATGTCCTTAAGGTATCATTAATATCACATAAACCCCAACTTGTATATTTCTATCATGAAGAGAGCAACCAATGCATATACAAGGTCAATACTATTAGAAAAAGTCCCTACACAGGCAGCACACAATAAATATTATCTCAAGTCACCAATAAAAACAATATAAGCCCCTACACAGGTACACAATAGTAATAATATCATTGAAATATGGTTCCTCTGATTATTACCCATACACGTAGCATACTTATATATATATATTAACTACCAAACCTACTCTGAAGAAAGTTAACCATAACCTACCTCATGATGTAAAAATCCAAGCCTAAAGCCCTTCAGTGCAGAAATTTTACCTTTCGAATGACCATAGAATCTACTAAAACATACAAATATAGAATCTATACTTTAAAAGAAAGACAACTATACCCATGTTTCCTATTTTTAGTCCAGGATCAAAACAGACTCCCAAAGTTGGGTTTTTAATGAAAGGGTAAAATTGGGATATTTATTTAGTAAAACCTTACCCATGATTAAAGAAAGCCATAGGAGAAAACTCAAGTAAAAATGGGTTAAGAATGAGGTTTTAATCAAAGAAATACCATTTTAGTCCTCCAGGATAAAAATCCCCAAATTTTAATTTAAAATTAAGTTTTAGAAAACATGATTGAAGTAAAATAATTGAAATAGTGATTTGGAGCTTACCCAAGATAAAAAATGAATGAAATAGCTCAAAATTCCTTTAACTTGAAGCTTAAAGTCTAAAAAATGGAAGAAAAGTCAAGAAAAATCATCTTTTATATCAGCCCATCCATGACCACTAAATCGGTCAAATAACCACTTAAGCGACAGTCCAACCGCTTAATTTGTCCAACCCATACACATGAAACTGCTTAAGTGGTCCTCCCACTGGTAAACATTCGAACACTTAACTAGCCACGAGTCTGTTTAAGCGAAGGTCAATCGATTCCATAATTTTTCTTAAGTGGTGCATGTGCTACTTAAATGGTTGCATTAGACTCAATGTAATACCCCATAAAAGTCTTAGTTCATTTTATCTCTCAGTTGCATGTTTAAGGGGTTCAAGACTTAAAAATTTCACTAAGTGTTGGGACTTAGTCATTTCCAAGACCCCTAAAATTCAATGATTTTATTTTTGACCTTCCTGACCTCAGGACGTTGATTTTTGAGTTGATTCATGATTGGGGTAGTTAAAAGTATGTCTTGGGTGAGTTTTAAAATTTTTGAACAAGCGTAAGGGAATGTTTGGAGAACCAAGGTGGTAGCACCACCAGGACTAGTTTGTGTCATGCCCCTATTGCACCGTTCTAGAGCCCGCACCGCACCACTCCAGTGCACCACTCAAGAGCCCACACCGCCCGCTCCAGTCCGGTGCTCTAGGGCCTGCGTTGCCCCTTTTTTTTGTCCAGCTTTTGTTCCTCATCATTTAAGGGTATTTGGGTCATTTCCCCTTCACCCAACTTATCCATAACACAAAATTTAGGTTCCTAAAGAGCATTATTTGCTCTTTTTATCACAAGTTCTCTCAAAAGAAACATCCCTTTCCTCAAGAACAAACCCTAACTCTCTCACAAGCAATCAAAGGATTAAAGATTTAAATTCAAAGAAATTTCGAGAATCTTCACGAATTCATCTAGTGAGGTATGTGTGATGGTCATCCATGGGTTCCTTTCACCCATGGAGTCTAAGAACCCTTTTTGGTGTTTTAAATTATGAGTTTTAAATATTCAAGTTGAACTAATTCCACGAATCTCTTATGAATTCAATTACAAGTTGTGGTTACAAGTATTTTCAAGTAGAATGAACCGCATCATGTTTGAGTATTGGAATTTCCATGTCATGTTCAATTGGTTTCAAGATGAATCCTCAAGTTACGAGTTTAGCCATAAAATCCTATTGTTTCCTCATGTTTTAGATATATTCATGTTTAAGTGTAAGATTTTCACATGTTTTGATGAGATGAAATGTTTGGGTCTTTGAACCATAATCATGTATTACTTTATTTCAAGTTTGATATTGCATACTCATGTTCATTCAGTGTTGGTGGGTGATGTTGGGTGTATTTATGCATCCTAGAGTCACTATTCTTGCCCTTTTAGCCTTGTTTTGAGGATGATTCTAAGATATAATGGTTAATAATGTGTATAAAAATGTTAAAAAATGTGTTTATAAGGTTCCAAGTGAATTCCAAGTGAGTTTGTACTTAAAATAGTCAATTAGAGTTCAATACAAAAAACTAGTCTTCCTAGCTTGAGCTAGTTGCTTTTCTAGTCTATCTTGTTGGATTTTATTGAGTTCTATGTGTTCCTTATGGTTTTAAACGTGTTATTATATGTGGAACAAGTTTTTAGGAGTGTAAAAAATTCATATGAGTCAAATAAAGAGTGGAAACTTGAAGGGAAAGATCATGAAACCAACATAGTCTAAGCTCTTGTTTTTGATTCATCGGAAGAGGTTTAGTGTTGTTTGTGATTCTAATTCGTGTGGGGTGATGATGTAGAATTATTTTGGATCTGAATATGATGATAATTTTATGTTAAACAGGCTTTGAATTCATGGGAAAGACACCACAAGACAAGGTATGGAAGGATGAAAGGCCAACACTTAACCAAAATTTGGAGGACAATTTCTAGAGAGTGCATGCATCACAGGCTCTACTCCTTTGCAATACAGGGTGAGGTGCATGACCAATTCCATATATATGGATGGTGCAACACATGATCCACTCCACACCTGGGCGTTTCAAGCTAATTTGACTCCTACACAGACTTGGCTTACCCTTATGCTATATATACATGTTGCATCACGTTTTTACATATCTTTTGATATATTTTGGAGATAAAGGGTCTTCTACAACTTCATTATTATGTTTTTTATTAATTTTATTTAGTTCATACATGTTTTTAGTCATTAATTACAATCTTGTGGTTACGATTGTGACTATGTGTGGCTAAACGCTCTCTTCCCGGGGTTGAAGTAAAGAACATAATTATTATTGCTATGGATTAAGTTTTTTTTCTTTGCTTATCAATAATTGTTTTTTATTTATTCTTATTATAACTATTTTAAGGATTCACTACTCTTAGAATACATCCATTATCAACCTTGTGAACTCAGGAGAGGGAATAAGGCGATAGAATATGGGAATAAGCAGAGTATGGTTCTTGATTCTTTATAAAATAAGAAACTTGAATTAGTATCAAGGACAGGGATGTACTTAGATACATTACTTGATTCAAATGTAGGATGATATTTTTTAAGAAGTTAAGTTAACTATTACATCCCCGCTCAATAATGTAGGTGTAGGGTTCAACTTAGGTAAAAGATTAGAGGTTGGGAAACCATAATCGTGCAATTAACCCTATGAATCAACAACCACGATAAGCAAGTTAACAAATGAAATCCAATAGCATAATATGATTGTTCAGAGTGCTTCAACCCTGGTTTTTCTCTTATTGATTGTCTCAAGACCTTTACTTTCTGCATTGTTTAGTTTTAATTTAAAATTTCTAAACTCTTTATTTGGTTACTCTTGTATCAATTAATCTTAATTATGAACTGAAATCAAATCGTTTCCAAATATAGTCTCTGTGGGATCGATAACTCAGCTTTCTTGAAGGCCACTATATTTCTTGGTAGACCACGTACACTTGCGTGTGTGCTTGGGCATTGTTAAGTTTTTGGCGCCGTTGTCGAGGACTTGTTATTTGGCAATTATTTATTTTAGTTTTACTTTTAGGTTTATTTGGTGGTTTTACTCTTGGTCTTAGTTTTGTTCTTATAGGTAATAGGTTTATGGTTGATAAGAAGGCAAGGGATTGGGAGTTGGTAGAACCAAGCCCAAAACCCGAGCAACTTTACCATCAACGCAGGAGAGAAACAATCCTTCTTCCTAGAATTCCTTAAATCCAAGAAGGCCAAGAGAATACTGTTTCTATGGCTGAACAATAAGCAACTGGTAGAAAGGTTCGGGAAGTGGCAGTCCTACTTCCAAAGAACTTGACTTCCTCCATTCAAAGACCGACTATTGGGGGGAATTTCAAATTAAAACACAATATGGTGAAGCTTCTTATTAGCAGTAGACAGTTTGCAGGGATTTCACATGAGGATCCATAATTCTACTTGCAGACCTTCATAGAGCTTACTGATACATTCACTTCAACTGGGGTGACTCTAGATTATGTAAGGTTGACATTATTTCTCCATTCACTTCTGGGGGAAGCTAAAAGGTAGTTGAATGCGGAGTTGGCCAATTTAATTACTTCATGGGATGACTTAGCCAAAAAGTTCCCCATAGATTCTTTCCATCAGGCAAGACTGCGAGACTTCATAATGAAATTGTGAGTTTCAAATAAAAGCCTGATGAAAACCTTTATCATGCTTGGGAATGCTTTAAGGCTCTTCTTCGGGAGTGTCCAACCCACCAATAGTCTAATGAGGTACTTATTCATACTTGTGTAGAAGCTCTTGATCACAATACAAAGATTTTGCTAGATTCAGCCGTAAGTGGTCAAGCAATGGAATTAACTTATGATGAGCTGTACATATTGCTAAACCGCATAGCATAAGGAAATCTAGATTGGCATTCAAATTCTAAATGTTCCACAAAAAAAATTACGGGTGTATTGGAGGTGGACCAATTCACATCCTTATCAGCATAGGTTTCTACACTATAAAATTTGGTCAACACATTATGCAGTAGCATGAAGCTGGGAGCAGCACAACCTGCAACCACCATTAATGCTATCTAAGAAGTTGCAAGCTGGTGTGAGGTATGCGGTAATATTGGTCATACAACGGCCATGTGTGCTTGAAATCTGAAATCAGTCATGTATGTGGGTAATGCACAAAGGCCAAATCATGTAATGCCTACAACATAAAGTGACAGACTCATCCATTAAATCAACCATGGAACGCCCCACAGCCACAGGCCCACCCAAATCAGTCAAGCAACAATATGGAGAAGATGATGAAACAGATATTAACTAATCGGACATAGTTTCCTGCAGACTTGAAAAATTTACAAGAGCCCATAAGAAGTCTAGAGTTGCGTGTTGGGAAAAATAAGCAAGTAGTAAATGCTAGGCCACAAGGTGGGTTGCCAACTGACATAGAAAATCCAAATCAGGTTATGGAAATCACCTTAAAAAGTGGTAAAAAGCTTCAAGGCGAACCTCCCAGGGAAACAAAGGAGGTAGATGCTGAGGTTGTGACCAAATAGGTTCCTGAAGAAGTTGCTGAAAATTCAAGGAAGTCTGAGTACTCGAGACCAAAAGTTGCCAAAACAGAAGTGAAGAAGACACTGCCATTTCCTTTCCCTCAAAGACAAATAAAAGGAAATGACGATGCCCTGTTCAAAAAGTTCATTGATACATTCAAAGAGTTTCATATTAACTTACTTTTGTTAGATATTTTGTAGAGTATGCCCAAGTACGCAAAGTACTTGAGGGATGTGGTGGTTAAAAAGGTGAAATTGTAGGATGTGGGAGCTATAACACTCACTCAAGAGTGTAGCACTGTGATGACACATAAAATCCCTAAGAAATTAAGAGATTAGGGGAAGTTTTCCATCCCAATCCAAGTTAGGAGTAAAGAAGTCCATGCACTGAGTGACTTAGGGGCGAGCATAAACTTGATGGCCCTATCACTGTTTAAAACATTGGTCTTGGGAGAGCCAAGACCGACCAATATGGTGTTGTAGTTGGCAGATAGGCCATTCACATATTTAAATGGAATAGTTGAGGATGTCCTCATAAATTTTGGTAAATTCATTATACCTACTGACTTTATTGTTCTTGATTTTGAGGTAGATGAACAGGTACCAATCATCTTGGGACATCCATTTTTAGCAATTGGAGGAATATTAATTGATGTTAGAGAAGGAACGCTCAAAATGAGAGTAGAGGATAAAGATGTGGTGTTTGATGTATACAAAGCATCCACAATTACGTCCTAAGTTAAAGATTTGTGTATGATCAATGTTACTGAAGGGGATAAGTGTGGGGTGGCTAATCCACAAAAGACCTCTTCAAACTATCTGATTGAGAAGTCGAAGACTCTATCTTCTAAGCCTTTCATAATGGAAGTTGATGAGCCTGAAAAAGCTAAAGTTAAGAAACCTGCTGCTCTTGAGAATTCACACCCAAAAGGGGTGAAAAGGATAAGAAGATGGCCTCCAAGTGTGAGGAAAAAAATGAAGAAATATGGTTGAGTTGAGTTGGGTCATGCCACAACACTAAATCAGGAGCTGCTTGAGAGGCAACCCAAGTTAAATTAGGTATGTTTTCTTTTCAGTTTTTTTAGTTTTATTTCATGTAGTTTTTATTTTTGGTTAAGTCACAGGTTAATGGGAAGTCTGAGTACCATAAACTTGAGCTTGAAGCATGGTAAAGATGAAGTGTGGGATTGCATGAATATAAAAGATTCTACTAGCTAGGCTTAGAGGCCTCAGGGAGTATTTCTATCTCTTTAAATTTACTTTGGAGACAAAGTAGATTTTTAAGCGTGGGGTGGGGGAAATTCCTAAATTTTGGCTCAATTTAATTTTTTTTGTGTGAGATATTCTTGTTGGTGCTATTTTTGATTAGATGATGCAAGTGTGTTTATTTGTAAAAGCATGTTGATTGTGTGAATTTATATTTTTAAAACTCTTAGGCTCATGTTTGTAACTCTTGTACTAGTTGGCTTAATTCTGAATTTATGCTATTGTTTGGTTGGGATTCTATGATAATCCTATTGAGTTGAGCATGTTCCATATGTGATGTGTGATTTTTTGTATATTCCTTGTTGCATGTAATGTCTAGAACTTTTTTGGTGTGTGTGTAAAGTGCTATAAAGAGTGTGGGTTTAGGAGATAATTTAGGTATTTCTTTGATAACCTTGTTTATACCTTCTTTTACCTACCCTTTGTGCATTATCCTAGTTAACACCTATTGAGACTTTAGCCTTTTCTTTGGTAGGCTCATAAGTATCCTAATCCCTTCTTTGATAGACCTTAATTGATCCATAAATCTCCTAAGTGCTTTAATAAAAAATTGAATTAGTAAGGAGTTTTAGAAATTGAAGAAGAAAAAGGTGAAATTGATGCCCCAAGGTAATGGTTATTGGTGTTAATAATTGATGTGTGGTGGATGGATGTGGTATAATTTATTCTAGAAATATTTCCATGGTTGTGAAAAAAGAAAAAAATTGATTCTTGTTGTAGTAAACTATGTGTCCACCAAGTGTTTGTGAAAATGCTTAAAAGAGATGGGGCAAAAACAAAAGAATGGGGTAGACAAAAATTGGTGTAAATTGGTTGCTGGAGATTGGTTCTAAATTTATAATGTAGTGTATTAAAGCGCATAGAGAGGTTAGTCACTATTCCAAAAGAGTTCCTACCCATCCCTTAGTCTACATTACAACCCAAAAAAGTCCTAATTGATCCTAAGCTTTACATTCAATTATTAGTGGAGCATTACACTAATGTCAAGCCTATGGTTCATTGTGTGTAACTTGTGAATTCTTTGTGAGGGTGAGCATAACATTGATTCTTGTACCCTTCATATGATGAATTTCTTAATTGTGAGTGATTATGGGTAACTCTCTTGTTGTGAAGGGCACATGTTTGATGAATATAGGTGATTTGTATGATGTCCTAGATTGAGAAATATGCATGAGTTTGCCACTAGGTGAGTCAATTATTGAGGCTAGGATGTTTTGGAGTAGTGTTCATGAGCTTTCAAATTATGTAAATAACATGCTTAATGTAGTAACTTGCATTCTATGTAGTCATTGTAGTACTAGCTTGAGTGTCTTGAATTTAGTAGAAGTGTAGAGTCTCCTTAGTTGATGATGATTATAGTTAAGAGTTGTTTGAGGACGAACAAGGTTTTAAGTGTGGGATGGTGATGTTGGGTGTATTTATGCATCCTAGCATCACTATTCTAGCCTTTTAGCCTTGTTTTGAGGATGATTATAATCTATTATGGTTGATAATGTGTATAAATGAGTTAAAACATGTGTTTATAAGGTTCCAAGTGAAGTCCAAGTGAGTTTGTACTTAAAATAGTCAATTAGCGTTCAATATAGAAAACTAGTCTTCCTAGCTTGAGCTAGTTGCTTTTCTAGTCTATCTTATTGGATTCTATGTGTTACTTATGGTTTTAAATGTGTTATGATATGTGTAACAAGTTGTTATGAGTGTACAAAATTCATATGAGTCAAAGAAAGAGTGGAAACTTGAAGGGAAAGATCATGAAACCAACCTAGTCTAAGCTCTTGTTTTTGATTTATCTTTGTGCTTCTAATTCGTGTGGAGTGATTATGTAGAATTCTTTTGAAGCTGAATATTATGATATTTTGATGTTAAATAGGCTTGGAATTCATGGGAAAGACACCAAAAGACAAGAGATAGAAGGAGGAAGGGCCAACACTTAACCAAAATTTGGAGGACAATTTCCAGAGAGCGCATGCATTTAACATGCGTCACAGGCTCCACTCCTATGCAATACAGGGTGAAGCACATTCCCCATTCCATATATATGGAGGGTGATATGCATGCTCCACTCCATACCTAGGCGTTTCAAGATAATTTGACTCCTACACGGACTTGGCTTACCCTTATGCTATATATACATGTTGTATCATGTTTTTACATATCTTTTGACATATTTTGGAGATCAAGGGGATAATAAAACTTAATTATTAGTTTTTTATTAATTTTATTTAGTTCATACATATTTTTAGTCATTAATTACAATCTTGTGATTACGATTGTGACTACGTGTGGCTAAACGTCCTCTTCCCGGGGTTGAAGCCAAAAACATGATTATTAATGCTATGGATTAAGTTTTTTTTCATTGCTTATCAATAATGGTTGTTTGTTTATTCTTATTATAACTATTTTAAGGATTTACGACCCTTAGAATACATCCATTGTCAACCTTGTAAACTCGAATAGGGCGATAGAATATTGGAATAAGTAGAGTATGGTTCTTGATTCTTTATAAAATAAGAAACTTGAATTAGTATCTAGGAAAGGGATGTACTTAGATACCTTACTTGATTCATATGTAGGATTATATTTGTTAAGAACTTAAGTTAACTATTACATCCCCGCTCAATGATGTAGGTGTAAGGTTCAACGTAGGTAAAAGATTAGACGTTGGGAAACCATAATCGTGCAATTAACCCTACGAATCAACAACAATGATAAGAAAGTTAACGAATGAAATCGAACAACATAATATGATTGTTCAGAGTGCTTCAACCCTAGGTTTTCTCTTATTGATTGTTTCAAGACCTTTACTTTCCGTATTGTTTAGTTTTAATTTAAAATTTCTAAACTCTTTATTTGGTTACTCTCACATCAATTAAATCTTAATTGTGAACTGAAATCAAATCATTGTCAAATCTAGTCTCTGTGGGATCGATAACTTGACTTTCTTGAAGGCCACTATATTACTTAGTAGACCACGTACCCTTACGTGTGCACTGTCAGAGGGTTATGAACACCCGATACCTATGTATTTTACATGAATTTAACTTTTCAAGTACTCAGATAGTTAATCCATGACTCTTATCAGTATACTTACATGTTTATGATCATGTTGAGATCTATCAATTATGTAATAATGTTTAGCCTAGTTCAATTAGGAGTAGGATTTATCACCGAGCGAACTTAGGGATGAAGGCTCACGTAACAGTAGAGGGTAGGTTAGAGATGTCTACCTACCAGTTGAGGGTTGACTAAGTGTCTACCTACCAGTTGTGGGTGACACATATCTCATGAGAACACCTGCCAGTAGAGCCTGACTTATTTCTTCTTTGGGACACCAGTTTAGTTGATCTACACAGGCAGTGTTAGTAATCGTGGCACGGTACTGACACCCTTCCAGCTGGGGTTACAGGTTGGACGTCAATTAGCTCAGATTGGAGCATGTCGGTTAGATAATACCTCCCACAGTCTAAGTGCAGTATTCAGTATAGTTTCAGTTCTGGTTTGCACGACCAAAACATATAGATTCTTAATTATTAGATTTTAGTCTCTTAGTTTACATATTATTTCAGATCTATGTTGGCACTTGGTCTTGCATTCTTAGATGTTCCAGTTTTTATGTATTCATGTTTAGTTATCTCATGCTATTTAGTTAATCCTTATCTCATATGTATAGTACCCCATGTATATCAGCTTAACCTCATCTCATATATCAGAATATTCAAACTACTGTCTACATACTTTTCTTTGCGCTATGATGTCTTAAATCATAGGTTTGAATGCATAGTTTTTCAACCACAGTTAGATCGTTCAGCATAATCCAACAGTTGTAGTGGTGAGTCTTCATTCACCAAGGACATGTTATGATTATTCAGTTATTTCAGTATTTCATTTTATTAAGTACGTTAGAGTTAGTTGGGGGTCTATCTCATCAACTCTTCAGTCAGTTTAGAGGTTTTTAGACATCCAGACAATCAGTTAGATAGTGAGTCAGTTGTTTCAGTATTTCTAAATATTTTGGTTAAGCTATTGATTTAGAGTATTTTATCAATTGTTCGGACATACTTTGATGCATTTTGTAGTATTCAGATTTTAGTACTATGTTCGTTTATCTTCCGCTGATGTATTTCATTACTATCTTTTTAGTGCTCATAACAGGTACCAACTCATGGGTTAGCTTGTGGTCACTTCTGACTGGAAGCACCATTGTCGCGACTAGGGGATAACCTCGGGTTATGACACTCAACTACATTAACCACTTTGTTGAGTTGCAAAGTTGTTGATCGACCCCTCGAGATTTATTTTGAAACCCGTGAAGACAAACAAAATATGCTACTAGACTAAATTCAACTTTCTTGAATCATTAGTGATGTCAGATTTTAGAAAAGAGATTATTTTCACAAAATTAACCTCGAGACCTAATTTCACTAATTCTTGAATCAAGGATCGAAATAAGACTCAAAAGGCATAAAATTGAACCTAACATACTACCAACCTAAAATTGACATTCCAAATCTGGCGCAGTCTGTCCATTTGACACACAAAATAACAAATGTTGACTAAAGTTAATTATGAGGCCTTTCCAACCTCTATAAACCACCAACTCACACAAATCATTTTGGATTGAATCAAGAACTATGAAAACCAACTCCACACCTCTAAAACAACACATAGCAACCACGAGAAGGGGTGACATGGTCAAAACACATAAAAAAGGGAAGGTCTACAAAATTAAGTCATTACAGTCATATAGAGATGGCAGTATAAGGCCTTAACCATAATACAGTGTTAGTGGTATTTTGTTTGTAGGTAGGGATCCCTCTTAAATGGACATCATCATTTTTAGCCTATCAGGTACGTACATCAAATTATGGGCAGCTCTCAGGTAGATTGTGTTGGTCACAGTGGACCAAGTTTTGGTTAGTCATTATTGGTTATTCAGTCTAGGTCCTAAGGTCATGAAAGTTATTTTGGATCAGTAGGTCTAGTATATCAGAGAGTCTTAAGGGCATATTTAGACTATGAAGAGATTGATCATTAGACAGGGTCATCATATGTTTCTCGCTTGCCTAGAGCTCCTAAGTTTATGTTATGATTGCGGGGAGGATGACTATTTTAGTAGAGGGTGTCCCAGGCGTCAGTTAGTTAGCAAGTTGGTAATAGCTCATGTTTTTTCTAGGCTAGAGCTTCATGGGTTTGTTATGACTATAGAGAGATCGATTATTGGTCCAAAGAGTATCCTTGATGTGGGACTATTAGTAATTTAGTTTATCTAGATCAATCTCATATAGTCGTGGCACCTTCGACTAGAGGTAGTACACTTAGTTTTTTAGTTTATAATTCAGATGCCCAGTCTAAGTTTGGACATGCTCAAATTTGTGCTTCTTCAGACAAATTAGGACTACGATTTCAGACTCATCGATATAGGGGTGATTCAACTTACTATCTCTTGCCTTCTATTTGAGTTGTGTTTGGGTTTTTATACCCATCAATGATTTTATGCCTTGGGGTTATTATATTGGTTGTTGTAGCCTATGTTTATATTTATACACACTTAACTACCTGCGTGGATAAATTCTTTTAGTTATGGGTTGAGTGGATCGGTATTGTGTTTTACTTGGAGTGTGGCACTTGGGTTAAAGTCCCATTTCCTTTGGCAGTTTGGCTTTGCTATGATCTTAGAGTAGTAATGATTATGTTCTTCATTTTGTGCCACCTGTATTTTATATTATTGTCATTCCCTCGACATTGACTAATTCGTACTTGATTAATGGGTAGACTAGCATCATCTAGTTAGAATCCCCCTCCTTGCAATTTTTATTCATTGACTTAGAAAACTAACTTGATTGGTTGTTTTTCTCTCTTTTAGTAAGGTGAGGCTGCTTGATTTCCTTCTCTAGTTGTTGATAGGAGTAAAAGTAGTTTGGCCTTCCATGGTTTTGTTAAGGTTTAGACTGGGAAATTCAATTTTACTGCCCAATTTATATTGAAAAGTCTTAACGCTTTCTTTTCTAATTTTTTAGGTTTGTATCCTATTGATAGTATTGATATTGGTAATGGTGTTGAGTTGGGTACTCAGTTCTTGCTATGATGTAGTCCATGATTCAGTTGAGTTAAAGGGCAAATTCAAAAATATTTCATTTCAGCAGTTGTTTGGCCTAATGTGGCTTCGTTGAGTGCTTCTTCTTGGTGATACGTACTTATGGGTATTCTTTGTAGATTAAGTATTAGATTGACCAAATTTAGGCTAAGATAGTAACTCTTCTAAGTTGCTCGGGATTTGGTTACCATTAGTATTCTTCATAGCCTCGATGTGTTTTGATTATGACCTTGATGTATTATGCCCTTCAGTAGATGTGTATTTGATTTCTTGTGTCCTAAATTTGTGGTTTTCCTTCGTTTTAAGTATATTATTGGTAATATTTTAGTTTTAACTCTTGTGAGAATCATTGGGCAAATATTGGGATTATGATGGTGAGACTGGTTTGAGTATTTGATATCCATGAATATTTGTGGACTTTAATTTTGATTTTGACTCTTTTGAACGACTACTTGGAAATTGTGATAGATTTTGTGTTATGGATGCTTACTATTCATCATGATTGATTTGGATAGTTAAGATTGAGTAGTTCAACTTTGGTTTGAATATTGTAGCTATGGATTGCATAACTTGATTGCACCCCCATCTTTAGATTTGTTTCAGTTGAGCATTCATTTAAGGTTGACTAAGCTTACTCTTTACCTAACAATTTAGTGATATTCAGTTTAGATGGGTTATCTTTAATAAATGTTTGAAGGATATTCCATTGGCATACGATATTGGTTTTCACTACTCTTGAAATCGATTCTTATAATCTGTCAAAATTTTAAATGTCTTCTCAGCAGAAAAAGTGTGCTTAGGTTGGGTTTAACATGGTGTCAACCATAGTCGATAGGGTATTATGGAGTAGATCATTCAACTTTGAGAGATTATGCTTGGGATTCATGATTTATTGTTTTTTAGGATCACCCAGACTAATTGGATTTTATGCTAGAGATCACAAGCTTTGGTCATCTCCGTTTGTGCATCCAAAAATCACCTTATGAGTTTATTCTCATGCTCGCCAGTATGGATTTATTGTATATATATTGAAATCCTTAAAGTTTAGTGTGCTGTGATTTTGTGGACAAGACTCAGATGATATTTTGTGTTGATTAGAGTATATAACAATTTTGGAATGACAAAGAAATGTTGGATTTGGAATTTGGAGATGGTTGCATGGTTCATACCTTAGATGGTCTTTAGTTTAATTTAGTTCTAACTTGGTTATGCTTGTATTCATGTGATGTTAGAGTATTATGATTTGGGATTGCATGCATTAGTTGTTTTTGGTTCAGTTGGAGTCTAGTTGGTTGATGAGGTTGAGCTATTAGTTATTTGGGAAGTGAAGTAAGAAATTTGGTGAAAAAGGGATACCTTTGGTGAAATCCCTTAGAAGCGTTACTTCTTCCTAGTGGTTATCTGAGGAGTCATGCTTGGTGCATGGTGGCCTAGTACCTCATCCTTTTGAGCTTTTGAGCTCTTCCTATCCATTGATTTTTGCAGACGAAATTCCTTTTAGTAGTGGATATTGTAATGAATCTCTATATAATTTTCTCAATTCCTATGTATTATAACCATTTTGAGCCCTCCTATAGTTATTATAGGTTATTCACGACTTGTTGAAATTGTCGGTTCGGTTATCAGAAAGTTGGTTTGGGTTTTAGCCTTATTTTCCTAATTTTGAGCTTTTGCTATTAAGGAATTGGTCTTGAAACAAAACTACAATTAAACAACCTAGGATGATAATTCCGATAGTTCCAACAACTCCAAATTTTTTATTTTAGGATCGAGGGATCCTTGGTTTGGGTATCGAGGCTTTCAGACTCAATTTGGGCTATTGGGTGGATTTAATGAAAAATAGAACTAGGTGTTCTACCCATATTTAATGTAAAAAATTTCAAATGAAAGTTTGGATGGTTTTGTTTAGTCTGGAATGTCAAATTTGTTATGATAACATAATTCATTTGCGTGCAAGGGATTTCGAATGAATCCCAAACTCCAATCGAAGTCCATGGGGACTTGTTAAATTTTTGGTGTAGGGTGCAGCCAAGCCTTGGCCTTCACATTCACGAGGCTTGTCTAGATTCATGATGGAAAAGGAATCTTAACCTTCATATTTGTGAGCTAGCCGTCACGTTTGTGAAGAGAAAGCTGGCTTGATCGACCTAGCTTTAAACTTTACATTTGCGGTGGACTAGTCGCATTCGTGAAGGTGTGGTCCAGGATAACATCACGTTCGTGACCCATGCCCCACGTTTGCAAAGGGTAATTCGGTAGGCATAACGAACGCGACCCTCGAGTCCTGCATTCGCGATGGGCAAGGGCTTGGTAGTGTAAAACTCCACTTTCCCTATTTCTTCACCATTTTCTCACCATTTCCATCATTTTTGGACTTAGGAGCTCAAGAAATCGAGGGGAATCATAAATTGGAGTTGAAACTTGTAGGTGATGTTGAGGTGACCATTTCCCCTTAATTTCTAAGTACGTCTTTTTACTCGAATCTTCCGTTTAATTATTTATTTTGCTATTACAATCCTTAACTTCGTGGGCTGATTTGGGCCTCGATTTGAAGCCCATTTGTGCTAAACTTTTGAGTACACATTCCTTTTCCTTCAAGGAACCTCATCACAGATTCAATTTGCGGGACCAAGGGCCCAGTTTGACTCAATTTTTGGCCCAAAATTTTATATTGCAATATGGGTGCCATTTTACTTGTATTGACGTGTAGAATTATTATTTTTATATCGTGATGATATTTTTGTATTGTGGATCTAAGATGAGCAATTGGTGGACAATTCAAGATTTGCAGTTCACCTTAGAGGTAGGCTTCTATCTATTTTTCTCCATGAGATGGTATTATATATATAGATTGCATGCTTGATAGGGATTATAAGATATGTTTATGACTAGTGTATCATGTCTTAACCTATTAAGGAAATTTTGAATAAAAATGTGACCCGAACCTTAGCATAGGATATCCGTTAAGTACATAGAACCATACTATCCTTGATTATAGACATGTTAACCTTAGATTGATGTTAATGATCCTTTAGGATAACACTTACTATTTGACTAGTGATTTGGGCCGCAGTTTCCCAGATTATGGTGCTATTATCATGCTAGTATATATTATTGGTGTCACGACCCCATCTTACGAGTAATGATGACACCTACTTTACCCATAGAATGACACGCGATGGGCTGGTTGGTGGAAAATGGCATAAATGCCAAAAAAATATGCACATAAATGGATTACAAGCAATAAATTATAAAAGCAATAACAAACGAAGGAGAAAAAAATAAAATAATATCATCCCACAACCTAGTAAGGTCAGTACAAGATCCTCTAATCCAAAAAAATATGGGTACTATCAAAGTCGATATAAAACAATCTTTAAAATATAAATACCATCCAAAAACAGAAGATGGATAGAAGGTCAACTCCGACTTCGAGAGCTCATGTTATCTCCAAATTGTGCCCAGCACAATCACAACATCAACAACAATAACTAGTACTCAAATCTGCACCAAAAGGGTACAAAAGTGTAGCTAGAGTACCAAAGCCATGGGTACTCAGTAGGCATTATCAACTGACTAAGATAAATCATAATATAAATGCAAGATAAATAAGTTAAGTCACGGGAAAAGGGAAAACCTGAAATAATACTCCAATTAATGAAAGTAAGCAATCAAAATAATAATAATAATGAATAGAACACAACTATCTCTAGAAAAACTAGCCCCCATAAGCATAGAAGATATAAATAAAGTAAATAACCTAATGCGGGTCCCTATACACCTGATGAATGCAATCAAGAAGAAGTAATAACAGTAATTACACCAACTATTCATATCTCGAAACCATAACCACATATCCTTACCGTAAACATCGGACTCGAACCAGTTCCATATCCGTCATATATAATCTCTCAATATCAAACACGAACCTGTACAAGTGTACTTAGGGGATTCCCGTGAACCCCATAAGTATCATATATGGTTTCCATGACCAATCCTCATGTAGGAAAATATGAGTTTTCAGTGTCTGTACATTGAACTCACACCTTCATGGTTTGTTGCTACACCCAACCATTATTGCCCAATTAAAACCATTACGACACAACCAAACCACCGTTTCTATAAGTAGTGGTATTGTTATACCGACTATAGCTTGCAAGAAATATTCTTAGCCATCATTTTTAAGAAGAAGGGATTCCTATGAACCCATCGATTACATTATTAAGTTGACTTGGGGGAATCCCATGTACCCCACAAGTGATCTTTTTTATGTTTTCTTGGGGGATTCCCTTGTACCCATAAGGCGTTCAATTAGACCAACCATAACCACCAAGACCTTACCATGTAACCATTCTAAACCATTTAGGGTTCCATTACCAAGTTATACCATGCAATAGTTCAATGAAAGTCCAACAACTTAGTACAAGCATTCTCATAGACATTTTATCAAACACATTTGGGGCATAGTGTTTCTAAGACCAAAACCAAGTACCAATTAACCACTCCCGTGAAACCAAATGTCCAAACCACCATTAAAACATGTAAATCCATAATTAAAAACATAGGAAAACTATAACCAAACCATTATAACCAAAATCCCCAATATATATTTCAAAACCCAAAACCATCAAATAATTATGCTATGAAACAATTCATAAAACATGCCTTTAGTTGGAACTAACAATGAAGGGGGAGTAACATGCCTTTGATTGAGAAGAAGATGATAAAAAATCAGTCCTATGCACCTCAATTGACCACCTAGAAGGAAACCCTAGCTTTTTCTTAACCCAAGAGCCTTGAGATATTTTAAGAGAGTTTAGAGTGTTTGATTGATTGCAAATAGGCCAATGAAGCCCCAAAAAGGTGTTTTAAGTCGTGGGGTCCCAAGGAGATATAAGGGGAAATTTCCAGAATACTCCAATCTTAAACTGTATTAATTTCCTGCAGGAGGGTACGACTACCCCCATATGTACCCTAGTGTACGAATGGTACCCACCACTCATACTCCAAGAAGAATCTCAACCCCTACACTGACTGACCTATGAATCCAAAGTCCCACTTGTACCCAATCATACGATTGGTACCCATAAATTGTACCCTAGGCAGAATAAAATCACCTTGGTTAAGACAAAGGACATCATATAAGTTGCATCATATGACTCGTACCCCATCATACGATCCTTATAGAGAAGTCATAACTTGGACAGTAGTCAACCCAACCACACTGATCAACATACGAGTGATGAACCCTAAACCATATCTCAACATACGACTAGTACCCCCAGTCATATGATGCCCAGAGAGTTCAAAACTCAGGAAATTTCTAAGGACCAATACCTAGGGTGTTTCAGTATCCCCCACTAGGATCATTCATCCCCGAATGATGGACAAGGTAGTACAAGCATGGATTATACCCCAACATAACCATTCCAACCTTTAACTAAGTTAGTAAACAAAGATGAAAGGAAATTAACCTTCCTTTAACCAAGTTAGGAAACAAAGATATATCAAGAATACATACCTTCCGCATGAATATCCGAAGCAAAAAAATAAATATGGATACTTGGACTTCATGTCCTCTTCCGCTTCCCAAGAAGCTTCTTCCACCTTGTGGTTCTGCCATAGAACCTTAGTCAAAGCTATATCCTTGATCTGTAATCGACGAACCTACTGATCCTAGATCTCAACCGAGATCTCTTTATAAGATAGAGAATCCAAGATACCCAATCTTCTAAAGGAACAATCAATGAAGGATCACTTATACACTTTCTCAACATGGAGACATGGAGAAACAAATGAATGAAGCTCAAACTAGAAGACAACTCCAATTCATACGCAACATTACCAACCTTCTGCAAAACCACATAAGGACCAATATACCAGGGACTGACCTTTCCCTTTTTGCCAAACCGCATTACTCCTTTCATGGGAGACACCTTTAGGAACACCTTATCCCCAACCTTAAACTCCAATCCCCTATGTCTCACATCCGTATAGGACTTTTGGAGACTTTTGGTAGACTTGAGCTTATCCCGAATCACCTTTACCTTCTCCATAGCCTGATAAACCAAATTTGGACCAAACATATCTGCCTCACCAAGCTTGAACCACCCAATAGGAGATCTATACCTCCTACCATAGAATGCCTTAAAAGGGCCATCCCAATTCTAGAATGATAGCTATTATTGTAAGCAAACTCTACAAGAGGTAGATATTTAACCCAGCTAACACCATAGTCAATCACACATGCACGAAGCATATCTTCCAATGTCGAAATAGTCCTTTCTGCTTGCCCATCCGTCTGTGGGTGAAAAGCAGTACTCAGACTAACCTTAGTACCCAACTCCTTCTGAAACGACTACCAAAAATGAGATAAAAATTGCATGTCATGATCAGAGATAATCGAAATAGGTACCCTATGAAGCTTCACAATATCATGAAGATACACCCTTGCATAATCCTCTTCTAAAAAATTAGTCCTCACTGGCAAGAAGTGAGCCGACTTTGTTATCCTATCCATGATGACCCAAATCGAATCAAATTGATTCTAAGACCGAGGTAGACTGGAAAAAAATCCATATTGATCACTAACCATTTTAATTCCGGCAATTCAATCTTCTGATATAAGCCTCCAGGCCTCATGTTCTCAACTTTCACTTGTTGACACACTAAATACTTGGCCACAAAATTAGCCGCATCCTTCTTCATAGCATTCCTCCAATACATCACCTTGAGATCATGATATTTTTTTTTCAAACCGGGATGAACAACATAGCCTTATTCATGCGCCTCAGCTAATACTCTTTATCGTAAACTATTGACGTCTGGAACACATAGCCTCCCTTGGTATCACAAGGTGCCATCACCATTGATCTCAAATAAAATTACCTTTTTACCACCTATATCACTCTTTATTTTCATCAAGACAGGATCTAGCATTTGCTTCTCCTTGATCTCTGCACCAAGAGACAACCAAACTATTTTCTGTACTAATACACCACCATTCTCAAAGTCCAAAAGGTGAACTTAAAGATTATCCAAGCGGTGAATATACTTCACTAACTCCCGCCTCTCCTTATCCACATAAGCTAAACTATCCATGGATAACCTACTAAGAGCATCAACAACAACATTAGCCTTACTTGGATGATAGTGAAGACTCATGTCATAGTCTTTGAGAAGCTCAAGCCATTTTCTCTACTTGAGATTAAGCTCTTTTTGAGTGAACACATACTGTAGACTGTTATGATCAGAAAAGATGTCCACATTCACTCCATACAAATAGTGTCACCAAATATTTAATGCAAACACCACCGCTAAAAGCTCTAAATCATGAGTAGGATAATTCCTCTCATGCACCTTCAGCTGCCTAGAAACATAGGCTATCACCTTCCCATGCTGCATCAAAACATAACCAAGTCCCACTTGGGATGTATCATAGTAAACCACAAACCCCTTATTGACTTCAAGCAAAGTAAAAACTGAAGCTGAAGTTAGCTTATCCTTCAGCTTCTCGAAACTACCCTTACAAACATTAGACCAAGAGAACTTTACCTTCTCTTGAGTTAACTTAGTCAATGGGGAAGCTATCATAAAAAATCTTTCTACAAACCTCCTATAATACCCAGCCAAACATAAAAAGTTCTGAATATTGGTTGGAGTCATGGGTCTAGGCCGCTTCTTAACCACCTCCACCTTTTGTGGATCTACCATGATCCCCTCACTAGAAATAATATGAACCAGAAAAGTGATAATGTTCAACCAGAATTCACATTTAGAGAATTTGGTATACAACTGCTGCTTTTTCAAGGTTTGCAACACCACATGGAGGTGATTATCATGATCCACCTTACTCTTAGAATATACCAGGATGTTATCAATGAACACAATAACAAAAAAATCTAGAAACTAATGAAATACCCTATTCATCAAATCCGTGAATGCCGCTGGGGCATTGGTTAAACCAAATGGCATAACCAAGAACTCAAAGTGCTCGTAAAGAGTACAGAAAGCTTTCTTTGGGATATACAACTCCCTAATCTTAAGATGATGATACCCAGACCGAAGGTCTATCTTAGAAAAGAATTTGGCACATTGCAACTGATCAAACAAGCCATCTATCCTTGGAAGAGGATACTTGTTCTTAACCATCACCTTATTCAACTGTCGATAGTCAATGACAATCCGAAGGGAACTATCTTTCTTATGCACGAATAACACTGGTGCACCCCATGAAGACATACTAGGACAGATGAAACCTTTGTCCAAAAGATCCTTAAATTGCTCCTTGAGTTTCCTCAACTCAGCCGAAGCCATTCTATAAGGAGGAATAGATATTGGATAAGTGTCCGAAACCAAATCAATCCCAAACTCAATCTCCCTATCTAGAGGAACACCAGGAAGATCATTCAGAAAGACCTCAGGAAACTCATTCACCATTGGAACCAAATGCAAAGAAGGACCTTTCGAGTTTGAATCTTTCACCCAAACCAAATGATTGAGACTTTCTTTAGAGATTAACCTTCGATCCCTAAGATATGATATAAACCTCCCCTTAGGATCTAGGGAACACCCTCCCACTTAATAATCAATTCAACAAGAAACTTAAAGACAACCTTACGAGTTCTACAATCTAAGGAAGCGTAGCACGAATGTAACCAGTCCATCCCTAGAATGACATAAAAATCCACTATTTCTTATTTGAATAAATCCACCAAAGTCTCCTTACTACCAACAGATACCACACCCCCTATAGACTCTTTTAGCAACCACAGAGTCACCTACCAGGGTAGAAATAGAAAAAAAATTCAAAATAACCTCGGGATCAAAACCAATATACACAACCATAAATGAGGTCACATAAAAGTGAGTGGACCACGAATCAAGTAAACAATAAACATCTCAAGAAAAGAGTTGTAATGTACCAATCACGACATCATATGATGCCTCATACTCTTGTCGGGTAGAAAGAGCATATAACCTATTTCGGCCTGTGCCGGTATCAAAAGTAGAAAAAAATACAGAAGTAGCACCCTTTGGTGCAGGAGAAGATGAAGAGGCAATCAGAATCTTATTCGCCCTCAAAGCAACTTTACCAACCAGACAATTTCTAAGCATATAGTCTTGCTGACTATATTTGAAGCACCCGTACCTTCACTCATCATAGAAACCCCGATGTAACCGGCCACAGAACCAACAATAAGGATATAATAAGGCCAACTAAGCCCCACTAGCCTTAGATTGGGCATTTTGTGCCCTGAAGTTATCGCCACCCTACTGACACCTGTCACCCAACTACTTTGGGTAGGGAGCACTAGCTGTGGAGAAAGAACCAGAACTCCCTCACTTCTTCTTAAGCCGCTTGCCACCATCTTGACCACTTTGGTGTTGGCTACCCTGCTTAGAGAACCTAAACCTCTTACCCTACCTTTCACCTATCTAAGCCTACTTTCTCTTTTCCTCCTCCACCTGTTGCATATGAAAAACCAACCTACAAATATCCATGTTCTTGATCAGCAATGCAGTTTTGCTTTTAAGGATCAAATCGAGATAGTCCTGCAGCAAACATTCTCATCCTGTCCCTCATATCAGACACCAATTCTATAGCATACCTAGACAAATTATGGAATTTCAAGGCATACTCCTTGATCAATATCTTCCACTATTTCAGATTAACAAATTCCTCCACCTTCATTTCTCTCAACTCTTAAGGAAAGAAGTGGTTCAGAAAAGCATTAAAGAAAATCTTCCACAAAGATGACCTACATGACCCATCCACATTCGTGACCTACATGACCATGACCTAAACCTCTCTTTTCCTATCCAGACTTTGGGATAGGTCCATAACCATGACCAATCCAAGAAAGTCCAACCATCCAAAACCCAACTAATAACCATACCATAAATCAATCCATACATCCCATACCAAATGAGTTCCAAATATAATATATATATATATATATATATATATATTATCCAAAATAGAATGGAACAATCATAAATCAAATGTAATTAGTTGATGTCAGCCCCAATATCAATGCCAAGACTAAGGCCGACACCAATATTGAAACCACCCATACCAACCCATAGTAGTCCCACAAAGACTCTAACTGAAAATAAAACAATATCCGGTGGGACATGCCCCCAACCATAACCAAAATCATAGTCTATAAGATGACCAAAATAAGTAAGGAAATCCATTACATGAAATGGAGCCTTCCAGAATATGGAATCTTACTACTTCAATCCAACAGAGCTGATCCCAAATCTGATCACTAAGTAGGAGGAGTAGAATAGCCGGTTCCTACATTACATAGGGATACAATCGCCCGAAGATGAGTTAGCGGGTGAATACTAGCAAGTACTCAAGATATGGATAAAATAATTCCAACCTTTAAAACTAAGTAAACCAACCATAAATATTCACAACCATACATACATATTTGTATATATATAACTATGCCGGGAAAGGGAATCGGGTTTAGCATGCCTTTAAAACCATTAACCTATGTATGTGTAGCTTAGCCATCCTAGAACTACCCATGGGATATTTGAGTTCATTATAACCCCCTGAACGGGCTCCGATGCATGTAGCGCACGATTAGGAGATACCATAGGAGTAGGGGATTCCCAAGTACCTTTTTCTCTCCATGATACATATGTATAAGTATACTTAGGGGATTCCCGTATACCTCGTAAGTATCATATATGGTATCCATGAACAATTCTCATATCGATAAATATGAGTTTCCAGTGTCCGTCCATTGGACTCAGACCTTCATGGTTAACTATCACACCCCTCCATTATTGCCAAATTAAAGCCATTACCACACAAATAAACCACCTTTTCATTTATTATTAACCAAGGCTATAAGTAGTGGTATCATCATACCGACTATAGCTTGCAAGCAATGTCCTTTTCCATTCTTTTTAAGAAGAAAACCCTAGCTTTTGCTTAAATAAAACCCTAACTTTTGCTTAACCCAAGAGCCTTGAGAGATTTTGAGATAGTCTAGAGTGTTTGATTGAATGAAGCCCCAAAAAGGTGTTTTAAGTCATGGGGTCCCAAGGAGTTATAAGAGGAAATATCCAGAATACCCCCAACTTAAACTGTATTAATTTTCTACAGGAGGGTACGAACCCCCCATCCGTAACCTAAGGTACGAGTGGTACCTACCACTCATGCCCCAAGAAGAATCTCAACCCTCATACTAACTAACCTCTGAATCAAAAGACCCACTCATACCCAATCATACGATTGGTAACCATAAACCGTACCCTAGTGAGAATAAAATCAACTAGGTAAAGACATAGGGCATTATATGAGTTGCATAATACAACTTATATCCCATTATACGAGCCTTATAGAGAATTCATACCTTGGACAGTAGCTAACCCAACCACACTAATATACATACGAGTGATGAACCCTAAACCGTACTTCAAGATACGACTAGTACCCTTAGTCATATGATGTCCAAAGAGTTCCAAACTAAGGAAGTTTTTAAGGACCAAAACTCAGGGTATTTCATACATATATATAGGATGCTGGGATAGGGTAAGGTTCATGAACATAAGAGTTTAAAACCATTAACCTGGATTGTGTAGCTCTATCCATCCAAAGGGAACTCACGGGCTATATAGGTTCAGCTCCCCCATCTGAAAGGGACCCAGTGTATATTAGCCATACCAACTGAGGAAACACAGAGGAAGGGACAACTACTTAGTCTCCAACCATTTCAAAATATATAAAATGTGTGAAATATGCATATGGTTGTAAAGACCCATACACCGAAAAACGTGGTTTCCAGTATTGGTCCTCCAAGACCTCCAACTCGAGTGACCTCAGATAAAGTAGCAACAGAACCAACACGATTTGACTGATGGGATTGAGATATCACCAACTGAGTAAGCATATGAATAGACCAGTGGAATTTTACATTAGAGATGTCCCTCTAAGGCTAACCTCACTGCCTTGGAGTTCCAAAGTAGCCCCGAACCCTTTTTAAAATTTTTGAAACTTTACTAAATTACCTTTTTTACATAACTAAACATAATTCAAGTCAAAAATTGATATTAAGAACACGAGAGGGTAAAACAATAAAGTGATCAAATTTTTTAAGGGTTTTACATTATTCCCTTCTTAGGATCATTTGTCCCTGAATGATAAGTTAGGACTTTTTTTAGCATGAAATATCAAGGATACACCAAAATCAAATGATAAACTCAAAAAGTGAGAAGAGAAAATTAAAACTCATACCTTAAGCACTTTCATCCAACCTGGGGATCAAGAATAAATACTTGTCCTTCATATCTTCCTTAGTTTCCTATGTATCTTCTTCTACCTTTTTATTTCTCATAAGGACCTTCACCGAAGCTACATCCTTGGCCCTCAATCTATGAACTTGCCTATCCAATATCTCAATTAGGACTTTCTCATAAGAGAAGGAATTTATTACACTAACATCCTTAACAAGAACTTTATTAAAAGGTTCACCCACACACTTATTCAACATGGACACATGGAATACAAGATCAATAGAACCCAAACTCGCAGGAAAATCTAAGTCATATGCTACATACGATACATTCCCAATTCTCTTCGTAGTCTGATACGACCCAACATAACAAGGACTGCGCTTCCTCTTCTTCCCAAACCTCATGACTCCTTTCATAGGAGACGCTTTCAAGAATACCGAATCATCTACTTCAAACTCCAAATCTCTTCACCTCACATACGCATAAGACTTTTGGCATCTTTGAGCAATCTTAAGTCTTTCTCTAATTACCTTCACCTTCTATATGACTTGGAGAACTAAGTTAGGAATAAAAAACCTAGTCTCACTAACCTCAAGCTATCTAATATGAGACTTACACCTCCTACCATAAAGAGCCTCAAAAAAGCCATCTGAATACTCGAATAGTAACTATTATTGTATGCAAATTCAATAAGGTATATGGTTAACCTAACTACCTTTAAAAATAAATAACATATGACTTAGTATATCCTCCAGAGTCTTAATAGTATGCTCTACTTACCCATTTATTTAATGGTGGAAAGCGATCCTAAGGTTCGCCTATATACCCAAACCCTTCTAAAAAGAATGACAAAAGAGAAAAAAAACTACGCACCTCAATATGAAATAATAAACACTGGTGCACCGTGCAACTTCACAATATCCTAAATGAACAACTTAGCATAATACTCTCCTGAGTAGTTAGTCCTCATGGTCAAGAAGTTAGCAGACTTAGTCATCCTATCCACAATGACCCAAATAGAATTATACTGATTGTAAAATAGAGGAAGACCCATAATAAAATCCATATTGATTATCTTCTGCTTCCACATGAGCAAAACTATATTTTGAGATATGCCACCAGGCCTCAAATGCTCAACCTTAACTTGCTGGCAAACTATATATTTGGTAATAAAGTTTGCCATATCTCTCTTCATATTATTCCACCAGTAGATTTTCTTTAAGGCATGGTACATCTTAGTCGAACCTGGATGAATTGTATACCGAGACTTATGAGACTCAGTAAAGATCCCTTCCCACAGTCCATCAACATCAGGAACACACAACCTACCTTGGTACCTCAAAATACCATCTCCTCCAATCTCAAAAGCCATAACCTTTTACTGACCCATATCATGCTTAATTTGGATAAGTATGGGATCGAAAGCCTACTTCTCCTTTACCTCAGCATCAAGAGTTTATTTCACCACTTTCTAAATAATTAATTCCCCATCCTTGGAGTCTAAAAGATGGACTCTTAAGTTATCTAACTATAATACCCTATGTTTTTGACCCTTAGAAAATTTCCTGGATTTCTAGTTTCTAGATAATTTATGACTAGAGGGAATGAGTTGTACATTGGGTATGAGTAGTATGGATTTTTCATATGCTGACCAATATTTGATGGTGGATTGAATTTGGTTCTTAGAATGGATACGACTTGAGTGGTAAGAGTCGTATTAGTGGATACGAGTTATTGAGATTGGTTCTTTTCTTCACTTAATCTTAGACTTGGTAACTTAAGTTGGATCTGAGTACGAGTGTCTCACCATGAGCCGTAATACATGGTATGAGTCATACCATATACTTGTATGAGGTACAGAATTTAGACCTCTTGTGATTATATTCTACCAGGGGTATGGTTCAAGGGTACTAGTCGTATACTTATGTATGATGTGGTTTGAGTAAGTCATACCTTGGATAGTATTGGGTCCAATAGGGAGGACTTGGGTATGAGTGGTGGGTACCACACATACAGTCGGGGGGTGCAATTCATATAGGGAAGTCGTACCCTATGACGGGATATTTATGCAGTTTAAGTGAGAGAAATATGGATATTTCCACACTTATCCTAATAAGTACCCATGACTTATAACTCAATTGGGAGGTTATTTGCCTATTATTCTATTCATTAACACATAGAAAACACTATCTCATCCACTCTAAGGCTTTTGGATAAAGAAAGGCTAGGGTTTCACTAAGGTAATTAATTTAGGGCTTGTGCTAGTGATTTCTCTTCATCATCTACTCAATTTAAGGCATATACTCTTCCCTAATTGTTAGTTCTAACTAAAGGAATGGTTTTATACAATGTTTTCATGGCATGATTTATTGTATGGTTTTAGGGTTTTTAAATGTGTTGAGGTTTTGGTTATAATGGCTTGGTTATGGTTTTCCTATGTTTTAATTGTGTTTCTACATGTTTTAATGGTGGTTTTAGATAATTGGTTTCTTGGGAATGGTCACTTGGAAATTGGTTTTGGTTTAGGAATTACTACGCCCCCAATATGTTTGATAAAATGCCTATGATTATGCTTTTGCTATATTATTAGATTTTATAGAACTATTGTATAGTTTGAACTTGGTAATGGAACTCTAAATGGTTTGGAATGGTTAAATGAAATGGTTTGGTTTAATAAACATCCTTGCGCGGTATAATGGAACCCCCAAGCTAATATATAATGGAACACTTTAGGGTACAATGAAATCCCCCAAGCTAATATATAATGGAACACTTATGGCATAAATGAGACTCCCCCAAGTTAACTGGATAAGGTAATATATGGGTATGTGGGACTCCCTTGATCTCTAAAAGGTTTGTCTAAGGACAATATTTGCAAGTTATAATCAGTATGACGATACCACTATTAATAACCTTAGTTAATAATAAATAAAGTAATGGATTGGTTGGTTGGAAATGGTTTTAATTGGGTAATAATGGTGGGGTATAATAGCTAACTGTGAAGGTAGAAGTCCTATAGACAAACACCAAACTCATGTTTGCTAACATAAGGGGTTGGTTATGGCAACCATATATGATACTTATGAGGTACACGAGAATCCTCTAAGTACACTGTACATATGTATCATAGAGAGTGAAGGGTACTTGGGAATCCCCTACTATTATGGTATCTTTGGTTTATGAGACTACACGTATTGGGGATGATTCAGGGGGTTACACTGGACCCATATATCTGGTGAGTGGTTTAAGGATGGTTAAGATACATATACACAGGTTAATGGTTTCAAATGTATGGTAAATCTGATTTTCTTTCCCAGCCTGATTACATATATATGTATGGTTTGTATGCATATGGTTGGTTTACTTGATTTTATTGGATGACATTATTTTATCCTTTTCTTGAGCTCATGCTAGCGTTCATATGCTAACCCATCTCCGGGAAGCTATATCCCCATGTGATGTAGGAACCAATCATTTTATTCCTCCTACATAGTGATCAGATTTTGAGATCAACTTTTGGATTAAAATGGTGAGCTTCTATCTTTTGGGAAGGCTCTATTTCATGTTATGGGCATTTTTATATGCTTTGGTTATTTTATGGATATTGATTTTAGCCATGGTTGGGGGCATGTCCCGAGTGGATATTGGTTTTCTTTTGGTAGAGGCTTTTGTGGAATTGCTATCAGTTGGTATGGGCGGGATCAGTAGTGGTGTCAGCCTTGGTATTAGCATTGTTATTGGGGCTAACACCGGTTGGCTGTATTATTGGTTGTTCCATCCTCTTTTATTTTGGTATTATATATAATTATTATGGAACTCATATGATTATGGTTCTGGATTATGATTTGGTTTGGTATTGGTTATTGGTTGGAATTGTATGATTAAACTCATTTGGGGGGTCACGGTCATAGACCTATACCAGAGTCTTAGATCTTACAATAACACTATCTTGTTATATGTTCAAAATTCATCCAACTCAGGATATGCATAGGTTGGTTGGGTTGGGTAACAGGGATGGTCTCCAGTCCTGGTTGGACTAGGGGTGTGCATTATGACAAGGCCCTGGTTTGGGTCGTGTCACCAACCTGTGAATGTACTTCACCAATCCTCTCTTATCCTTATCCACATGAGATAAACTTTCCATAGATATCCTGCTAAGAGCATCAACAATAACATTAGCTTTATATGGATGGTAGTACAAGTTTATGTCATAATCCGCAAACAATTCGAGCCACCGCTTCTACCTGAGGTTCAATTCCTTCTACGTAAACACATACTACAAGCTCTTATAGTCTGAATAGATGTTTACATATACCCCATACAGATAATAGAGCCAAATCTTATAAGAAAAACCACAGCTTCCAACTCCACGCCATGAGTCGAATAATTTATTTCATGAACCTTAAGCTGCCTAGAAGCATAAGCCACATAAAACACCTTGGCTTTGGACCCTTATAGAAATCTCCTAAGTTGAGCTTTTTGGGCTGGGTACGGTTGATCATGCCTCTCGTATGCTAGGGTATGAGTAGTACCCACCCCTCTCGTATAGTGATCAGTTTAAGTTGATAACATACTATCCAAGATACGATTTAGCTTCTCCTAAGTCGTATGTTAGGGTACGGGACATATGTTTCCTAGTCATATGCTTAGTGTAGTTGAATCTATCCAAGGTATGGTCCTAGGTGCAGTTTAAGTTACCATTCATACCCTAAAATAAGATTAATGCATGTTCAGTCATAACTTGGACATTTTAGGGGTCCATGTTAAGGCCTAAGTTATGTGTTAGGGTACCATTCGTACCCTAGTGTATGATTTAGACATGGGAGTCGTACCCTCCTAGTAGTTCATTTTCAACTTTTAAGTTGAGGACATTTTAGACTTTTCCCACCCCTAAACCCTTATAACCCACGACTTATAACCTTATTTATCCCTTCAATCTTCATATATACAAGTTCAAAAACATTCCAAAATACTCCTAAATCCTCTCTCAACTTCTTTAACAAGATTGGAGGCAAGGGTTTCAAGAGTGCTCATATAAAGACTAAGGAGTCAAGAATCTTAACGTGAACCATCTTGTAAAAGGCATGTGACTCTTTCCTTATTATTATTTCTCAACTATCATGTTAATTAAACATTGTTTATGAATCCTTAATGGTGGTTTTTGAAACAAATATTGAGGGTTTTGATGTATAGTGATGGGTAATGTTTACTCTTGTTTAAACTTTTGTCCATACATGTTTTGGGTGGTGATTGGAACATGTGGGTGCCTATTAATTATGGTTTGACAAGTGGGTCATGATTAACCCTAATATTGATGGTTTTCACTTGGGTTTTGGTCATGGTGAAGGTATGCCCTCAAGGTGTTTATGAAAATGTCTACTAGAAATAACTAGTCATATGTTAATAGTGTTTTCAACTAAGGAAATGGGTTAATAAGTAAGAATGCTTGGTAATTGACCTTTTAAAGGACTTGTTGGCCCTTTAATGAGTTAATTGGTGACCTTGGCGGTTGGTTTGGTTAAAAAGGGGTTTGAGTCCCTAAGCATAAAATTGAATTGTGGTTAAACTAAAGGTTGGTGTAAGAATGCTAATAAATGGTTTGATAAAGGTCATTATGACCACAAGGTGACCTGAATTGTAGATGAAACTAAGGCATTAGCCTATTAAAGTGATTGATTGATAAATTGTTCATAAAGATCTTGTGGTCATGTATGGTGTTGAATTGTGGCCTTGATGGCTTAAAATGGCTAAGTGGGTTAAAGTCCTTAAATATTAAATTGAGTGGAAGTGAATGCATGGACAAAGGGTTAGAGTCCCAATGTCAACTAGTAATGGACACGATGGATGGTGGTTAGAGTCCACTTGCATAATAAGATGGCTTATGGTTAAAGTCCACTTATTTGATAAAATGAATAGTGGTTAGAGTCCACTTTTCTAATAAAATGGCTTGTGGTTAGAGTCCACTTGTCTAGCAAATGGCTTGTAGTTAGAGTCCACTTGCATAATAAGACGGCTTGGGGTTAGAGTCATTTGTCTTGATATAACCTAAGGGAGTGGAAGGTTAGATTCCTCCACTTCATGGTTTAAGATTGGGTGCTTTGAAATGTATTGTAATGCCACAGAAGTACTCCCTAGATGTCACATGGTTCTCAAGACTACAAGTAATCACCAGCTAGCCCTTTAATCCTGCTAACGAGTTTTGAACTCATAACAATGATAAACTTGACATGCAACATATTATAATACTAATTTAATGTCTTAACTGAAACTGAATTAACATCTTTATGAAAGTCTTAAACTTGAAACAAATACTATTGTAGTCTAAAACAAAAATAATTGGACAAGCCTCTACTTCTAACTAAAGAGCCACTAGGACAAGCCCCAACTGACTTGAGCTGAATAAAAACCAAATGACTAAAACACTTAATGTTCTCTATCTATGAGGACTCACCAAGAGCTGGGATGTAGGGGGATGCTCGAAATCAATCAAGCTGCTGGAACTGAGCACCGGGACCTACATTATAAGAAAATGTAACACATAAACATATATGTGGATCAGTATTTTTGGAATGTACTGAGCATGTGGGGTGAATGCATAGTTAAACCAACAACTCAATGTTTATATAAACTTTTCAAGAATGCGTGCTAAATGTAAATGACCCACCTTAAGCTTGAATAACTGAAAGCTGAAAATCATAAATCATAAGTGATAATGCATACCGTGTAAATCTTGTGAGCCATAACACTCAGTTCTAAAAACATTTCTTTTATTCTATATTAGGGAGGTTCTTCTAACCAACATACACCATGTGAACTATCATGGTGTCCAATGTCTAGTTCCCTTGTGGGGAAAAGCTCACGTTGGGGAGAGCTGTCATACTCTTGCCATGAAGTAGGACCTGAGTTAAGTGATCACACTCTATCTGCATCCATATAAATAGGAATAATCTGAACCTATGTTGTCTCATAGTTTTGGGGCATGTGAACTAGGACACGTACCCAACTCGGTGCTAAATCCTACTCCCTTACTTATATGCTCATTCTATTGGAAATCCACCTTAAAATAACATTAGGGTTTATAATGAAAACCAGTTATACATCTATTTGCTTTAAACTGTAATCAAAACTAATATGTATGGATTCCATATCTTAACTAAGGATCAAGAGATCAATTCTTGCTTAAAAGTCTGAATACATACTTATCAAAGATTTTTTTAAACATAGTCTTCTTGAAATCTCAAGACTTAAAACTTAGGGCTCAAAGACCAATGCTTTAAACTCATGTCAATTCATAACAAACTTTATGCTCAATAATAATAATCTTGAAATACTTTAACAATTCTAGTCAAGACAATGAAATTCAATTCTTAACATAAGAAATCAAATCACATGCATAAATAGGTGAAAGTAGTTAGGAAATTCAACACTTAAATCACTTGGTAACTTCATAAACTTCAAATAATGATATTTGGGTATAAATCCTAGACTGCAAATCATGTAACTTTAACTTTTAAAATTAGTTTTGGGCACAAGGATGAAATGATCATCCTTGTTCATAACCCCATATACCTTAATAGTCTTGACTTGGTATACAAAGCTTGACTTTGAAATCCTTGGAGATGATCATGAAAGCTTTCTTGAATTCTTGGATTAGAAATCTTAAATTCTTGCTTATCTTGAAGAGAATGTAATGGAGTCTTGAAGTTCTTGGGAGATGACCTTAAGAAGAAACCCTAATCTTATTTTTGGGAATAAAGAGGGTGAATGGCTTTTAAAATTGATTGATAATGGCCAAATACGTTTATTTGGAAAATTAAGTTGTGGGGAGGTAAGATTTGAGTCAAGGAAAAGACCAAAATACCCCTACAAAAATTGAATCAAAGTTGCTGAAATATTTAGTTGATGACTTAGTTGATAGCTTATCAACTAGTTGATGGCTTATCCACTAAGTCGTCAACCCCAAGATTGATTAGGACCCTTACTGTACAAGGGTGACGACTTGTTTGATAAGTCTTCACTTAGTTGACAGCTTATCACCTCAAGTCGTCACTTTGCAGCTGAGGTTAATCATATTTTAGTTATAGGTGATGACTTGGCTGATAAGTCATCACTTAGTTGATGTATTATCACCTCAAGTCATCACATTGTAGCTGGAATTGATCACATTCTTGTTAAGGCTGGCGACTTGGTTGATAAGTCAACACTTAGTTGACGGCTTATCACCTCAAGTTGTCACCTTGTTGACGGATGGATATGCTGATGTAAAATGACTTTTCTCTCCGATATTAGATTAAGGTAAAAACAAGTGAATTAGAAAGAAGACTCAAAGACCTTTCATTTGATATATAGTAGGACACCTGAATTGATATATTCTAGGAGATACACTCATCTAAAGTGGTCCCTAGTTGGAGAATTCGTTAAAATTCTATCGATATAAGAGTCCTCAACTCGTCTTTGAGTTTGGAGATTTTTATGACCTCGATTTAAATAAAAATATATTACCACAGTATAGAATTGATAATCATACATATATATACATAGAATCATTAGGTTCAGGTCTGTATACTTAGGAACAATGGTTTGAATTCTAGCCCAAAAATATGGGGTGTTACATTATCTCCCCCTTGGGAATATTCCTCCTCGAATGAGACTAGTTAGCTAAGAAAACTGGGAGAACTGAGAGCATATACTGAACATGAATAACTGGAAACATGATTACATAACTGAGTTTGAAAGATGATACATGAACTGAACTTATATTCTTGATTGCATGCAATGACATAAGATAGATTATATGGCTAGAACTGAGAATAGACAAGAGATAATCTAAGGAAAAACTTGTTATCTTAAGTTGAGTATGAACTTGTGGAGAAAAGATGAGGGTACTTGGTTCGCATATCTGCTTCTGCTTCCTAAGTGGCTCCCTCAACGGATTGATTTTTCCAAAGAACTTTGACCAAGGGAACTTCTTTGTTCCTTAGTCTATGAATTTGGTGATCAAGGATCTCGACTAGTATTTCTTCATAAGAAAGACTATCCTGAATTTTGGTGATTTCCAAAGGAACTACAATGGGATATATCACCAATACACTTCTTTAACACGGAGACATGAAACACTGAGTGAACGGATGACAATTCTATAGGCAACTCAAGCTCATATTCTACCTTCCCAAAACGAATCAATATTCTGTAAGGGACAACATATTGGGGACTAAGCTTTCCATTTTTTCCAAAATACTTCACCCCCTTCATGGATGAAATCTTCAGATAGTCACCAACCTCAAACTCAAGACCACTTTTCCTCAAATTTGGATAAGATTTCTGATGACTCTGGGCTATTTTCAATCTCTGTCGAATTAACTGAAATTTATCCATAGATTCAAACACCACATATGTCCCTATCAAAGTAGCCTTACCCACTTTAAACCAACCAATGGGTGATCTACACCTTCTCTAATATAGTGTCTCAAACGGAGCCATCTAAATACTAGAATGATAACTGTTGTTGTAGGCAAACTTGATCAAAGGAAAGTGGTCATCCCAACTTCCTTTAAAGTCAAGAACACATGACCTCAACATATCTTCTAGGGTATGAATGGTCCTTTCCGCCTAACCATATTTCTGAGGGTGAAAGGCTGAACTAAGATAAACTTGGGTACCAAGAACATTTAGAAAGACTTTCCAAAAGTGAGAGCTAAACTGAGTAACCCTATCTGAAATAATGGATAGAGGAACTCCATGCAATCTGACCAACTCTCTAATATATAGCTTAGCATAATCCTCAGCTGTATAGGAAGTATGGAATGGAAGGAAATAGGTTGATTTGGTCACTCAGTCAATGATAACCCAAATTAAATCATGCTGATGAACCGAACGGGGAAAACCTGTCACAAAGTCTATGTTCACCTTCTCCCACTTCCAAGTGGGAATGCTAAACTCCTACAAGGTGCCACCAGGCTTCTAATTCTCAACCTTAACCTATTGATAATTAGCATACTTAGCTACAAACTCTACAATATCCTTCTTCATTCCACTCCACCAATAGATTTCTCGCAAATAACAGTACATCTTGGTGGATCCAGGGTGAATAGAGTGACGTGTGCCATAGGCTTCTACTAAAATCCACTTCCTCAAACTATCAACACATGGCACTCATAGTATACCCTGGTATCGCAACACACCATCTCCCCCTTGGGAGAAAACCTCTACTTTTTGATCTCTGATGGACTCCTTCAACTTAACTAGACTGGAATCCCCATCTTGCTTCTCCTTTACTTCAGAAACCAAAGAAGATTTCAAACTATTTCAAACCCATAGATTACCCTCAACAGAGTCAACCAACCGAAAACCTAATATAGACAACTAATGAACCTCCTGAACTAACTTCTTCTTATCATTCTTAACATGAGTAACACTGCCCATAGATAGTCTACTAAGGGTGTCTTCCACTACATTGGCCTTTCCCAGGTGATACAAACACTCATATCATAGTTCTTCAACAATTCTAACCACCTTTCTCTAACGAAGATTTAACTCTCTCTATGAAAACACATACTGCAAACTTTTGTGGTCTGTGAACACATCAACATGCACCACATACAAATAATGCCTCTAAATTTTCAAGGTGAAAACAGCAACTCCTAACTCAAGATCATAGGTAGGGTAGTTCTTTTTATTAGGTTTAAGCTATCTAAAGGCATAAGATATGACCTTACCTCTCTTCTTCAAAACACATCCCAGATAAACTCTATAAGCATCACAATAGACAACGAATCCATCTGTACCATCAGGTAGCACCAAAACTGAGGTTGAAGTGAGTCGAGTCTTGAACTCCTAAAAACTCTTATCACAGGAATCTGACCATTGAAAATTAACTTTCTTTTGAGTCAATCTAGACATGGGGGACATAATAGATGAAAACCCTTTACAAACCATCAGTAATATCTAGCCAAACCCAAGAAACTCCTAATGTCTTATGGAGAGATGGTTCTAGGCCAGTTGCTCACTGCTTCAGTCTTTTGAGGATCAACTCTAATACCATCACCAAAAATAATGTGGCAAGGAAAGCTACTGACCTTAGCAAAAATTCACACTTACTAAATTTAGAGAATAACTGATGATCTCTAAGAGTTTGCAACACGATTTTGAGATGATTTGCATGGTCATTCTCACTATGAGAATAGACAAGAATATCATCAATGAAGACTATGACAAACATGTCCAAGTACTTCTTGAACACTATGTTCATCAAGTCCATAAAAGTTGCTGGGGCATTCGTTTGCCTGAAAGATATGACTAGAAATTCAAAGTTACCATAACGAGTTCTGAAGGTTATTTTTGGAATATCACACTCCCTTACTTTAAGCTGATGATAGCCGGATCTGAGGTATATCTTAGAAAAATAACTTGCACCCTGAAGCTGATCAAATAAGTCATCAATCCTAGGAAGAGGATATTTGTTCTTGATTGGGACTTTATTTATCTGGCGGTAGTCGATGCATATTCAGAGAGATTCGTCTTTCTTACACACAAATAGGACTAAAACTCCCCATAGAGAAACACTGGGCCTTATGAAACCTTTATCCAAGAGGTCTTTAAGATGCTCTTTTTACTCTTTAAGCTCGGCCGAAGCATACGATATGGAGGAATGAAGATGGGCTGAGTGTCAAGAAGAAGGTTAATATCAAATTCTATTTCTCTATCGGGAGGTACCCCTGAAAAATCTTAGGGAAAAACCTCAGGAAACTTATTGATTACATGGACTGACTGAACTTTTAGATCTTCATACTTAGTGCCTTTGACTCGGACTAAATGATAAATGCACCCTTTGGATATCAACTTTTTGTCCTTAAGATAAGATATGAAATGACACTTGGGACATTCAGAACTACCTTCCTACTAAAAAACTGTCTCATCAGGAAACTAAAACTTCACCATATGGGTGCGACAATCTATTGATGCATAGTGTGAATGGAGAAAATCCATGCCTAGAATAACATTGAAATCTACCATTTCTAGCTCTATTAGGTCTGCTAGTATAATCTTATATAGGATAGTGATAAGAGACTTCTTATAGACTCGTTTGGCAACAACTAACTCACCTACTAGGGTAGAAACTAGGAAGGGCTTAGAGAGATTTACAGGATGTATCCCAAAATTTGCTGCAATCAAAGGAGTCACATAGGATAGATGTGATCCGGGGTCTAACAAAACATAAACATCAAAATGGAAGACATGAAGCATACCGGTAAAAACATCTGGTGAACTCTTCTGCTCCTGGCGGGGTGGTAAAACATAGAATCGATTCTGGAGATGACCGCCATTGGTACTGAATGATGCACCCTAAGAAGGAACTGGGTGACCTAGTAGAGCTAGTTCACTAGAAGCCTATGTTTGGGGACGAATATCTCTACTTCCCTGCTTATTATACAAATAATCTTTGATTTTGTGACCCAATCTGCCATATCCATAACAACCCCTTCTTCCCATCAAACACTCTCAAGGGTTATTTTTTTCCATACTTTATATATGTCGAATAACTGGGTCTTCCACTCATACTATTCTGAGACCTAGACATAGAATTTTTGCCTCACTGCTCCTGCCTGGTTTTGGGTGTAAGGGCACTAGTTAAAGATGGCGCTGGCATAGATGAGTGACCCTAAAACTGTGAATGGTTTCCCCCTCTAGACCTTGGTCTATGTGTATGAATGAGGTGGATTATGATGGTATGACTTGTTATTGAATAATGATAATATTTTATCCTTAACCTTGAGTTACATGCTAGCGCTCTAACAACTAACCATCTCCGAATGTTGTGTCCCCATGCAACTCAAGGGCCAGAGTTTCTTCTTCTCTTTTTGTAAAGTGACCAAGTGTTCGAGCGAATCATATGCTGACTTGAAGTGGTGATATTCCAGACTTTGGAAGGCATACATTTCATAGTCTTTCTATCTCATGTCATATACTTGTATTTGACTTGGTTTTTAGCTATTGTCAGGGGCATGCCCCGATATATTTTATACATTGGATTGGTAGATGCTTGGGTATGACTGTGGACTTGTGTAGTTTGGATGTTGTATGTTAGCATGAATGAAATGATTAGGCATTCATAAGTTATGATTGATAGTTTTGTTTTCGCTATCTTATTATATGTTTGGAGTTCATCCGACACGTGTGGAATGATGTAATGGTTAGGTTGGGTTAATGGGGCGATTTCAGTCCTTGTTAGGCTTGAGATTCCCAGATGATAAGTAGAGTCTCTATTATGGGTGTGTAGCAAGCTACATTTATAAGAGAGAGGCTACAAGGAATTTAGGAATGTATCACCTTCATGTTGTCTTATTTAGAGCTATAGAGTTTATGGTCTTGGATCTTTCTGATTTCTATTTGATTGTCTTTCAGATCATGCCTCTAAAAGATCTGAATATCTTATGAACCCTTCTATCACAACTGAGGACGATGTTGGTGGGACTCACTCTACTTATGGAGTCCATAACCAGTCTAGAGGTCCGGTACCTGAAGTTCTGAGAGTTCCAATGGTCCCCTCTAGTCCTTCTACGATTCCTCAAGCTGACATATCGAATACTGAGTTTTGTCAGTCAATTTATATGGTTGCTCAGTTGGTAGCTTCTCAGGCTGAGCATGGTGCATCTTCTACTCCATCTTTTGAGGCCATAAAGGTTGGCCAATTTATGAGGTTGAGTCCACCGAACTTTATTAGTGTTAGGGTGGAGGAAGATCCCCAAGGTTTTCTGGATGAGATGGAAAAGATTTTTAGAGTTATGCATGCCACTAATGTGGAAGGGGTGGAGTTTTGTAACACCCCGAGTCTGTACCTCAGATGCTACACGGTGCTCATAATCCTGAGGAATCATGAGCTAACACATGACTGGTACCTGCTGTAATAACTGAATAATAATTCTATAATTATGCAAAAATTTAGGCAGAAACTTGCCATAAGGTTTAAACTAAAGATAACTACTGAAAACTGATACATTTGTCTGAAATATTGTAGTTTGAAAAGCCTCTACTGTCTGAACAAGGAGTTGATGGGATAAGTCTCCAACTAACTCCGACTATTGAAATAAACTAAGTACTGAAATACTGAAATAATAAGTCTTTCCTCGAACTATGAGGACTCACCACTAAGTCTGCTGATGATAGCTCAACTGTTAAGTATGATCGGGAGCCCATACGTCTGAACCTATAATATAAGACAACATAGCACAAAAGAAAGGTATGCACCATTACTTTGAATATACTGGTATGCTAAGTGAGATAGGCTTAGATGCATGGGTTCATATGCATGAACAATACTAACTGAATGACATGAGTATAACTGAATGAGAGTACATACATAAATAGGTAAATAGTAACTGCAATCATGATAACACTGGATAGTGATTTACTGATATCTGAGTTTACTGATACTGTGTATCTGATAACTGAGTGACTGTATCTGACAGTCCTAATTCTGAAGAACTACTCTGGGTTCCATACTAAGCTGAGTGACTGTATTTGACAGTCCTGAATCTGTAGAACTGAACTGAGATCTATACTGAGACAAAATCTGAAACTGAGACTGTGGGAGGTAATCATCTAACTGATATGCCCCTTTCTGAACTGATTGGGGTCCAACCTATAACCCCAATTGGAAGGGTTCTAGTACTTTGCCACGGGTACTAACATCTGTTGTGGAATTAGTCCTATCTAACGGGTGACCCCTAAGATCAGTCCTAAACTAGTGGTAATCCCTGAGTATGTCAGTCCTATCTAACAGGTGACATCTCATAACCTATGCTGGCTACATAGTTCTGGAACTTAGGGATTGCTTCTAGGGACCCAGTCTTAGATAACGGGTGAGACCCCATCCCTAAGCTCACTCGGTGCTGAATCCTACTCCCAACTGAAAGACATTAAACTAATTTCTAGACTGTACTAGGCTAGACTGAACTATTACTGATCATGATAACTGAATGAACTGAACTGAGTACACTTAGTACTGAACTGATTACAGACTGGATTCTATGACTGATTGAGCTTACTGAGTTCTTGACTGAATACTACTGAGTTCTGAACTAAATAATGAACTGAGGCTGATTACTGAGTACTACTGAAACTATTTTGTAACTGCTATAGCTCTAATAAACAACTAGTTTTTTTGGGTATTAAATACTCCCTACACTCGATAGCATGATAAGTAAAAACTGCATGGATTTAGTAGCATAGAATATGATGTTGGGTGTATTTACACGCCTAAACACCATAATTTACCCATGTTATAGCTAAGTTTTGAGGATAAAATATATAATTCCTGCACTTTTAGTCCATTTTCCTGTAAGTGAGCTAACCTACGTGATTAGCATGTTTTCAGGTATTAATGATGAAGATTTCAGCACTTTGTGGACCTTTGGGCAGCAATGAAAAACTTCACAGAAGAGGGAAGGCAGCTTTTGGAAGCTTATGAACTGAATGTGACGCATGGAGAAATTGTCCCGGGCAAAAACAGTATTTTTAAATACTTGGGGGTGCAGCAGTAACTTAATAGGACTAGGACAAGGATGTTATAAAAACTCTATTTGCTGAATTTTTCAGCATTCATGAATTGATTCATTTGATCACTTTTTATTTATTCAGTTTACAGATTCTATAAGTTTAGACAGAGAAAAAACGCTACAAGAACGGCTAGAGAGGAAATCACGTCATTCTCATAGTGAAGCCAATACATACCCATCGTGAGATTGTTATTATTTTGGTATGATGATGATGATGTATTCGTTGTTTTCCTTTACAATCATGAGTAGCTAAACTTCTCTGTTAGGGTTATGGAAGCCTTTTGATATACTATCTATTACTATGAGTTTGTGAATTCTTGATGCGTATGATACTTATATCATTACTCTCTTTGTTTTAATTAAATTCTTGTGGTTGCAAACATATAGAATACTCCATTATAGCATTAACTTGTTCGATAGAAAAGTTACATGTTTGGAAAAGAGAGTGTGACAAGGAAATAGGGCTACCAGCCCCTGTTTACACGTTAATGGCTTAATCAGATTAACCTCTTGGAGAGTTCGTACCATTAGTTATACGCTTTAAGCTCGAGAGAGTTAAAGTGAAATAATCCTTGATGGTTGAGAAACACTAGGATTTACCATTAGAATATGAATCTCTATAAGTGCATGCATGTCTGAATTCCGTATTACTCATAGTTAATAGATACGTAGAACTCATAAGGTGGACATAACCCTAACGTATTTTTCTCTGTGATTAAATCTTACTAAACAAAATATTCTGTTGTTACTTTGATAGCATTAATTCACGCCACAATCCAATCCCCCCCTTTCCATGGAATTTTTGATCAACAGTCTACTAATAATTGCAACACTTAGTGACCAAGTATTCCCTGTGGGATTCGACACCCAACCCAGTTGGGTTCTATATTTGACAGCGACCGCTTACACTCTTACAAGAGCTATAGTTTGGGCGTTATCAGAATACTTGCTCGCTAACAATGCATTCATCTAGACATTTTATCAAGCACTTGATATACATGAGTTTGTGCATGAATGAGATCACATAATAGCATGCTATACTTACACTAGTCAAGTCAAATTAGCATTTTTACAAACACTTGGGGAGCATGGGTATTTCACATATCAATAAATATGTAATTCATTCGTGGATACTACATTCAACTTGTAATTCAAGAGTTCAACATAAAGTCCACATAGTTAATCCATAATTAACTAGTTTTCATGAGACTTGTGATAAATCATGGGATTGGAACACCATTAACACCATAATCATGAATATATTCAAGTTCAACATGGGATTTCTTGAATTCAATCAACTTGAAATTAAAAAAAAGAGTTTCTTGAACTCCAAGGGAGGAAGGAAACCCTTGGATGAACACTTAACATACCTTAATACTGGAATTCTTAAAGATTGATGGAGTGTTCTTAAGGATTGATCTTGAAATTGATGTACTAGGGTTTTGTTCTTGAGAGAAATTTGATAGAAAGAATGAATTTTTGCCCTAGGAATGACTTAATTTCATGGTTTTGGGGATGAATAGGGGTGGGAAAATGACCCAATTACCCCTTTGGATACTGTTTTAATTTTACTGAAAACTGGTTTAGTGACGCGTAGATCGATGCACTGCATCATTGGCATCGATGCAATGGCCAACGTATCGCATCGAGTCTGTGTCGGTTCACTGGAACTTTTACTTAGAGCTGGAGAAAAATATTCATCGATGCGATGGACGATGTGGCGCATCGAGATCACATCGATCCACTGGTTTGAGCTATTAAATGTGATCCAAACAAAGTTCAAAAAATCTAAAACTTATCCGAGAACACCCACTGACATTCCTGATCATGATTCAACCTAAAAATCATTAACTTAAGGTCATGAGGGTCATGAATTAGAGTCATTAACCTAAGAAGGCTAAAATAACACTAAGTCTGAATACTTAGCTGAAATTTTCTAAGTCTGAGACCCCTTAACAAGCTTTAAAGGACTGAGTTAAGCTTAGGATTTTGTGGGGTTTTACAATATCTCCCCCTTGGGAACATTCATCCTCAAATAAAGATGACTGAGATGAGAATATTGATAGACTGATATTACACACTGCACATGCATATCTGATGCATGGAACACCTGAATAAAGATACTGATAGGCTAAGGTTTCAAACTGAACATGCATATCTGATGCATGAGTACATGACTGAACTGATTCGTGAATATATGATTGAATATTCAATGGTAATGGGTACCAAGTTTATAATTGTAGCTGAACATGGACTAAGACAATCTAAGGAAGATTGTTACCTTAAGCTGAGAATACTGATGAACCTGAGATCATTTACTAAATATGTATGAGCGCGAACATGAGAACATAATCGAGACTGAAATGTGATACATGAACTAAATATCATGAACTGAACTGAGACCCTGAATACATAGCTTACAGCTAAGATTGGAACTTAAGGGTCCACCTATGAGTACCTACTACTCTAAACTGGATTAATTATGTGAAAAGAAGATAGAAGGTTTAGGTCATGAAAGCTCGGGGAATTTTAGTGCATCTCTCCGTTGAGATAGTATGTCCCCTGAAGAATGCTGACTTGGCTGAGATACTGAGGAAAAACTAAGATGATGCACAAGGCACCTACGAACTAAATCGTGACTGCATATTAGGGATCTGAAACTGAGGCATGGCACCTGAACTGAGCTGAACTCGCAACCACATGGTTGCTAGATCTTGGAATAGTTACATTCATGAGACTTCAAATAGTGAGACTAGATGGAAAGAGAGGAATTTAAACTATACAAACTTGTCTGCCTAACTGCTAAATTGAATTGCTGGCATATTGGACTAACTTATGCTAAAAACTAATATATCTTTGACACTCTTTATATAGAGTTATAGTGACTTTAGGGAGCAAAGAATCTTTACATGGGCTGAATAAAATAGCTGAATAAGAAAATCACATCCTGGCTAAAATTCTATAATATGAGTCTAGGCCTATGAAACATCATCTAAGATGGGGTGACTAAGCCTTATACACTTACAACTATAAATTTTCTAGCTTATACATATCCCTTGAATACTCTCTAAACTATACTCTCCTTCTTAGTACAACACATCACCTGAGACTACTAAAAATATTCACATGGGTGCTGAGCACGAGTGCATAAATATACTAACTTGTCTGATTATTTGAATGGCTGATAGCTGAATACTTGGTCATGAAATATTAAACTGTACTTAGTCTAAATAACTGGACTAGAATTGTAGATTATTATACAAATAAGGTAAGGAATGCCTGAGGAACATGAGGTAACTGAGCATGAATTCATGAGAACTGTATTATTTGAGAATGCAAGACCAAGCGTATAACATGATTCTAAAATATTCTGTAAACTGAGGTACTGAAATACTGATAATTGAATAACTAATAACTGTACGCTATGGTCAAGCAAATCTAAAACTGAACTGAGTTACTGATCTGATTACTGGACTGGGACTGTGACTGAGACTGTAACTAAGATTGTAACTGAGATCGTACTGGAACTGAATACTGGGTTCTAATAACTCTACCGACTGAGGTCTGGTCTGGACTGAATTCTCCCACTATGTTCAAGCCTACTCAAATCTCTGAAATGCATTTAGCCACTTACACATCAACATGACATTCAAGCCTATCTTCATAACTATGTCCTCGTGTAAAACCAACATGCAATAATCTTTTCTTAACATGAAATATTTACTCTCTCCCTTCTAAGAAACTGCTTATCGCTACATCATTTTATAAGGAGAGTTCATTGAAGGTTAAAATATGAGGACCTAAAGAATGAATGGCACTATACCTAACTTGACACTTAACTGAGGCCTGAGGAATAGGACATCAACATCCTAGATTTTATCAAGAGATCTAAACTGAGGATATAAATGACGAAATCTAATTTTAGCTGATCATTAGGAGTATAACGCAAGTCATGGGAACTGAGTATACTGTTACGCATGCCATGAGTACATGTGTCATGAGATGTATGATCTGAGTTTGGATTTTCTGTATTCATGGAACATGATTTGTAACGCTGAGTGAACTGGAACTCCTTATACTAGGAACTACAGCGTACATGATTTTTATTAATGTGCATAAATATGAGCTATGATCATAAAGATGACATGTAAGGCATGGGTAGTTATCGTAATAGCTGAAGTACAAAACTTTGCATTAAGGTAAGGATGGTTTGGGCATCTACCTCTCCCACTGTCTTTCTATACATGCTGACATTACTACTAAAATCTGAAGGCCTAACTTTTTGAGATATCATAACCGGAAAATTCCTGTATACCCACCAGGATATGATAGACTGACCCACTGGGGTAGAGACTGAGAAAGGTTCTGTTAAGGTTTGTGGTCTGACTTTAAAATCGACTACTATATAAGGAGCTACGAAAGATAGAGAAGCTCCTGAATCTAATAAGATAAAATATATAAATGGAAGATTTGTAACATACCAGTGACCATATTAGGATAACTTTCCTGATGTTGTCTGGATTGAAGTGCATAAAGCCTATTTGGGCATTGCCCACTGGTAGCACTGGAAGTGGTACCCTGCCAATTTGGGCGACTAGACTAAACTAAATGATGGTTGGCTGAACCTGCTGTCGCAAATATTTTCCCCTCTGAGCCATTAATCTACACTCCTGCATCCTGTGTCCTGGCTTGCCACATCCAAAACATACATCACTACCAGCTCCACATGCACCTAGGTGATGTCTACCACATTCTTCACAAAGCGGATGGGTAAGACTACTACTCACACTACCTTGAGTTTTGGAGCCTGACATCCCATCATGACTGTCATTCCTAAACTTTGGTACTGGTGCACTAGCTAAGGATAGAGCTGAAACTAAAGATTTTGGATAAAATTAGGAACGGTTACCGCCTTCTGACTTAGGCTGATTGAAATTGAAACTGCTTGTTCTAGCTCTCTTATTCTTTCTCTTCTTCTTCTTCTTAAGATTCTGCTCCTCAATCTATTGAGCATGGGTCATAAGCCTAGATATATCCATCTCCTTAATTAGCATTACTGTTCTTCACTCCTTAACCATACTATCGACACCCAGACACGAACTTTCTCATTCTGGACCTATTGTCTGCTACTACATGGGGAGAATACCTGGATAACTAAATAAACTTAAGGGAATACTCTTTCACACTCATACTTCCTTGCCTAAGATTGATGAACTCTAACATCTTGGCTTCTCTTAGCTCCAAGGGAAAGAATCTATCTAGAAAATTAGTAGCAAACTCTTCCCATTCTATAGGCGTTACATCTGTACCCCTGTCTACCTTTCACTGCTTAAACCACGTATGAACTATATCTTGTAGCTGATAAAAAGCTAACTCATCACTCTTACTAGAATTTACTCCTATGATATCTGTGACTTTCTAAACATGATCGAGGAACTCCTATGGATCCTCTTTTGACTTAGATCCTGAGAATAGGAAAGGATTCATTTAGGTGAAGTCTCGAATCCTGGCTGCAGTAGTATTGGCCATTGGGTTGGCCTGAACAGTAACTGGCTGTTCGTTTTGAGCTGCTATTGAATTGGCTAGAGTAGTGAATGCAACCCTGAATTTTTCATGAAAGACATGCTCATCCAGGGGATTTGCCAGAACGGGCTGAGGTGCTGACTGGTTTTCTGTTCTTCTCCCATTGTTCTTTTTGGGATGCATGTTCTGTAAATGGAAGGAAAAAATGGATTAGACTGAAAGTTTATCTTGAGCTCATGCTCACTCGCACGACATGAATACTGAAAGAAGGGAAACTTTTGTACCCCAAGTCTGTACGCCAGATGCTACACGGTGCTTATAATCCTAAGGGATCACGAGCTAGACCATGACTGGTACCTGCTGCAATAACTAAATAATAATTTTGTAATTATGTGGAAATTTAGGCGGAAACTTGCCATAAGGTTCAAACTAAAAATAAATACTGAAAATTGAATACTGATACATCTGTTTGAAAAACTCTAGTCTGAAAAGCCTCTACTGTATGAACAAGGAGTTGATGGGACAAGTCCCCAACTAACTCCAACTACTAAAATAAATTGAGTACTGAAATACTGAAATAATAAGTCTATCCTCAAACTATGAGGACTCACCACTAAGTCTGCTGCTGATAGATCAGCTGCTAAGTATGATCGAGAGACCGTGCGTCTGAACCTATGATATATGACATCATAGCATAAAAGAAAGGTATACGTCAGTACTTTGAATGTACTAGTATACTAAGTAAGGCAAGCTTAGATGTATGGGTTCATATGGATTAAAAATACTGACTGAATGCCATGAGTATAATTGAATGCGAGTACATGCATAAATACGTAAACTATAACTAAGATCATGATAATACTAGATACTGAGTTCTGAATTACTGATTTACTGATATCTAAGTTTACTGATATTGTGTATCTGATAACTGAGTGACTGTATCAGACAGTCCTAATTTTGAAGAACTTGTCTAGGTTCCATACTGAGCTGAGTGACTGTATCTGATAGTTCTAAATCTGTAGAGCTGAAATGAGTTCTATACTGAGATTGAATCTAAAACTGAGACTGTGGGAGGTAATCATCTAACCGACATTCCCCTCTATGAACTGATTGGGTCCAAACCTGTAACCCCAGTTAGAAGGGTGCTAATACAATGCCACGGGTACTAACATCTGCTATGGAGTCTGTCCTATCTAACGGATGACCCCTAAGACCAGTCCTAAACTAGTGGGTGATCCCTGAGTATGTCAGTCCTATCTAACGGGTGACATCTCATAACCTACGTTGGTTACACAGTTCTGGAACTTAGGGATTGCTTCTAGGGACCTAGTCTTAGCTAACGGGTGAAACCCCATCCCTAGGCTCACTCGGTGTTGAATCCTACTCCCAACTAAAAAATATTGAACTGATTTCTAGATTGTACTAGACTAGATTGAACTGTTACTAATCATGATAACTGACTGAACTTAACTGAGTTCACTGAGTAATAAATTGATTACAGACTGGATTCTATGAACTGACTAAGCTTAATAAGTTCTAGACGGAATACTACTGAGTTTTGAACTGAATACTGAACTGAGACTGATTACTGAGTACTACTAAAACTATTCTGTAACTGCTATAGCTCTAATAAACAACTAGTCTTTTTGGGTATTAAATACCCCCAGGACTCGATAACATGATAAGTAAAACACTGTGTGGATTTAGTAGCATAGAATACTTGCTCGCTAACAATGCATTCATCTTGATATTTTATCAAGTACTTGATATACATGAATTTGTGCATGAATGAGATCACATAATAGCATGCTATGATTACACTAGTCAAGTCAAATTAGCATTTTTACAAACACTTGGGGAGCATAGGTATTTCACATATCAATAAGTATGTAATCATTCATTGATACTATATTCAACTTCTAATTCAAGAGTTCAACATGAAGTACACATAATTAATCCACAATTAACTAGTTTTCATGAGACTTATGATAAATCATGGGATTGGAACACTATTAATACCATAATCATGAATATATTCAAGTTCAACATGGGATTTCTTGAAATGAATCAACTTGAAATTTAAAAAAAGAGTTTCTTGAATTCCAAGGGTGGAAGGAAACCCTTGGATGAACACTTAACATACCTTAATACTTGAATTCTTGAAGATTGATGGAGTGTTCTTGAGGATTGATCTTGAAATTGATGTCCTAGGGTTTTGTTCTTGAGAGCAAGTTGAGAGAAAGAATGAACTTTTGCCCTAGGAATGACTTAATTTAGTGGTTTTAGGGCTGAATAGGGGTGGGAAAATGACCCAATTACCCTTCTGGACGCTGTTTTAATTTTATTAAAAATTGTTTTAGCAAAGCGCAGGACGATGCTCTATGTCGTTGGCATCAACGTGATGGCTAATGCGCCGTATCGAGTCCATATCAGTTCACTAGAACTTGCATTGGGAGCTAGAGGAAAATATTCATTGATGCGATGGGAGTCGCGGCGCGTTGAGATCGCATATATCTACTGGTTTGAGCTATCAAATGTGATCCATATGAAGTTCAAAAAATCCAAAACTTGTTCGAGAACACCCACTGACATTCCAGATCATGATTCAACCTAAAAATCATTAACTTTAAGGTCATGAGGGTCATAAAATAGAGTCACCAACCAACGAAGGCTAAAATAACACTAAGTTTAAATACTTGGCTAAAATTTTCAAAGTATGAGACCCCTTAACAAGCTTTAAAGGACTGAGTTAAGATTAGGATTTTGTGGGGCCTTACAAGTTTACATCCTATTAGTTGAAGGACGTGGCTTACCAATTGTATGAGCAGTGGGAACGGACAAGGGGTAATGTTGATGAGTTATTTCTATGGGAGGACTTCACTAATGCTTTTCTGTACCACTTCTTTCCTCTAGAGTTGAGGAAAGAAAAGGCAGAGGAGTTTGTTAATCTAAATCAAGGGAAAATATCCGTCAAGAAGTATGCCATAAAGTTTCACCAACTGTCTAGGTATGCTCCGGAGATGGTGTCGGATATGAGAGCTCAAATGAGGAAGTTTGCCTTGGGAATCTCTCATGAGTTGTCCCTTGGGAAAAAAACATCTTATTAATCAAAGATATAGATATCTCTAGATTGGTTGTGTATATACAACAAGTGAAAGAAGAGAAAAAGAAATAGGTTGCGTTTAGCAAAAGGCAAGGTAAAAGATCTAGGCCTTCCGTGTGAAATGGTAGAGATGGTGGTAGGTGGCCAAGAAAAAAGTGTGGGAATTCCGGTTCTTTCTCCCCGTCTATTTCTCCATACCTGAGGCTATTGGGTGATCATCGGTCTCAACATGGTGTTGGATTTTGGGCCAAGGTGCCTAATCTCAGGCTAGTGGGGCTCAGTTGGATCCATCCAAACCTCCTTGTAGATTTTATAGTCAACATCACTGTGCCTAGTGTGAGAAAGTGAGAAACCAATATTTTAGATGTGGTCAGATTTGACACATCCAGTGAGAGTGCCCCTCTCTAGTGGCTTCTTGAGACAACAGGGCCCCTATTACTACTTCATCCACTCTTGCACCGAAGGGTGCTGCTTTTGCTTCTGTTTCTATTACTGGAATTGACTGGAATTGATTATATACACTTTCCACTTGCCAGGAGTCTAAGGCATCTCCAAATATTGTACGGGTATGTTAAGACTTTTCTTCCATGATGTGTATTGTTTGATTGATTCGAGGTTCACTCTATCTTATGAGACCCCATTTGTGGTTGTGCATTTTGGTTTTAGTTTTGAGTGTCTGTCTGTTCCTTTTTCTATTTCTACCCCTGTAAGAGATCCAATGGTTGTTTAAAGAGTCTATATGGGGTGTGTGGTAGCTGTTTGTAGTAAATAAACTCTAGTAGACTTGATAGAGTTAGACATGGTTGATTTTGATGTTATTCTGGGGATTGATTGGTTGCATTAGTGCTAAGCTTCCTTATATTATCCGACTTGTAAGTTCATGTTTAAATTTCCTAATGAGCCTATCATTATATGGGAAGATGGTTCTTTAGTGCCTCAGGGGAGGTTCATTTCATATCTTAGGGCCCGAAAGTTTATTTCTAAGGGGTGTTTGTATCATTTGGTTTGAGTTAAAGAATCTAACTCAGAAGGTCCTTCTCTAGAATCTGTTCCCGTGGATAATGAGTTCCCCGAGGTCTTTCTTGATGACCTTCTTGGCATTTCCCTTGATAGAGAAATTAATTTTGGGATTGATCTTATTTTGGACACTAGTCCTATCTCTATCCCTCCATATAGAATAGATCCGACAGAGTTAAAGAAACATAAAGAGCAATTGAAGGATCTCTTAGATAAAGGTTTTATCCATCCTAGTGTGTCTCCTTGAGGTGTTCCCATTTTGTTTGTGCGTGATAAGTATGGTTCCCTTCAAATGTGCATTGATTATCGTTAGTTGAACAAGGTGAACATAAAGAATAAGTATCCTCTTCCTAGGCTCAATGATTTGTTTGAACAACTTCAAGGTGGAAAGTGTTTCTCTAAGATTGACCTTAGGTCGAGTTTTCATCAGCTTAAGATTAACAAAGTGGATATCCCTAAGACTTCCTCCAGGACCCGATATGGTCTCTATGAGTTCCTAGTTATGTCTTTTGGTTTGACCAATTCCCCCGCAATATTTATGGATTTGATGAATAGGGTCTTTCATCCCTTTTTAGATTTTTTTATCATTATCTTTATTGATGCCATCTTGGTCTATTCTAAGAGTGAGGCAGATCATGTCAATCACCTCTATGCTATGTTACAAACCTTGAAGGATTATTGTTTGTATGCCAAGTTCTCAAAGTGTGAGTTTTGGTTGAATGATGATACTTTTCTTAGTCATTTTATCTCTAGTGAAATAATCATGGTGGATCCACAAAAGGTTGCAATGGTTAAGAAGTGTCCTATACCTGCGACTCCAATCAATATTTGAAGTTTCTTGGGTCTAGCTGGTTATTATAGGAGATTTATGGAGAGATTTTTTACTATAGCTACTCCATTGACTAAGTTGACCTAGAAGAAGGTCAAGTTCTTGTGGTTGGATGCGTGTGAGGGTAGTTTTGAGAAGTTGAAGGATAGATTGACTTCGACACCAGTTTTGACCATGCCTAAGGGTAATGATAGTTTTTTTGTGTATTATGATGCTTCTTGTATTGGGCTTTGTTATGTATTGATACAACATGGTAAGGTGGTGGCCTATGCTTCTAGGCAATTGAAGGTTCATGAGAAAAACTATGCTACACATGAATTAGAGTTGTTAGTTGTGGTATTTGCATTGAAAATTTAGTGTCACTATCTCTATGGGGACCATATTGACATCTTTTCTGATCATAAGAGCCTACAGTATGTGTTTCTCAGAAGAAATTGAATCTCAGATAAAGGATATGGCTTGAGTTGCTAAAGGACTATGATACGAGTTTCCATTACCATCTAGATAAAGCTAACATAGTTGTTGATGCTCTTAGTAGGTTATCTAGGGAGGTGGGGGTTAGCTCATGTAGACGAGGATAAGCAGGAGTTGGTGAAAGACATCCATAGTTTGGCTAATCATTTGGCAAACGTTGGACCCCAATTTGATTAAGATTAATAGTAATGTGGGTCAATAAAAGATTGTCAATTTTGTGATTGGTGGTGATGGTATCTTGAGGTACAACGTAGGCTATGTGTTCCCGATGTCAACGGATTCAGGAAAAGGATTATGGTCGAGGCTCATGGATCTCGGTATGCTATTCATCTCAATTCTATGAAGATATATCATAATCTTAGGGAATTTTATTGGCGTATAATATGAAGTAAGATGTGGATAGCTATGTGGCTAAGTGTTTGGTATGTCAATAAGTGAAAGTTGAACACTTGAGACCCGGTGGCTTGTACCAAGAGATAGAGTTGCCCAAATGGAAGTGGGAAGTGATTAATATGGATTTCATCACTGGTCTTCCCCAATCATGGAATTAATGTGATTCTATTTTGGTTATTGTGGATAGAATGACCAAGTTCACTTATTTCTTATCGGTGAGGACTAGTTATTCCATAGAGGATATGCTAAGTTGTATCTTACAGAGATTATGAAGTTTCATGGTTTTCCAGTTTCTATCATTTTTAATCATGGTACTCCATTCACATTGCATTTTTAGAAGTCATTTCAGAAAGGTTTAGGAACTAAGGTGTGCCTTAGTACCACTTTCCACCCACACATTAATGAACAAACGGAGAGGACTATCTAAACATTGGAAGATATGTTGCGTTCTTGTATGATTGATTATGGTGGTAGCTAGTATGCCCATTTTCCTTTGATTGAATTTTCATATAACAATAGTTACCATTCTAGCATTGGTATGGATCCTTTTGAGGCATTGTATGGTAGGAGATGTATTTCTCCTATTGGGTGGTATAAAGGTGATTAGTGATAGGTTAAAGGCCACTCAAAGTCGCCAAAAATGATATACAGATGTGAGGTGTAGGGATTTGGATTTTAGTGTTGGTGATTGGGTATTTTGAAGGTATCTCCCATGAAGGGAGTGATGTGATTTGGTAAGAAGGGGAATCTTAGTCCCTATTATGTTGGTCAATATTTAATTTTCAAGAGGTTTGGTAATGTTTCCTATAAGTTGGTGTTTCCCTCTAGGTTGAGCTCCATCCATCCGGTATTCCATGTGTCTATGTTGCGGAAATATATAGGTGACCCTTTGTTAGTTGTTCCCTTGAAAGATATTGGTATTTCATACTCTTTGTCCTATGAGGAGGTCCTGGTGAGGATCTTAGGTAGTCAATTTTACCAATTACAAACAAAAGAGGTAGCTTTAGTGAAGGTTCTATAGAGGAATGAAAAGCCCGAGGAAGCTCTAGGGAGGCGGAAGAGGACATGAAGTTCAAGTATCCGCATTTGTTGTCCATTTTGGAAACCCGCGCTTGAGGTATGTGTTAATATTCTTAACTTGATTTATTTCTTTGATAGGCAATGGTTTTAATTCCCTAAACTTTGAATTGAGCAAATGTTTTGATAGACTATGGGTTCGAGTCCCCAAGTCAATTGAATAAATGGTTGATTGATAATGATCATGGCATGTGTCTTATCCTTGTTGTATGTCTTTGTTTTATAACATGATTAAAGGTTAGTTTGATGTGTTATGATGCGTTAAATCATGATTGTGCTTTCCTTATCCGTCATTCGAGGAGGAATAATCCAAGTAGGGGAAAATTGAAACACCTTGACTTGGGACCCTTAGAGAAATCTCCTAAGTTGAGCATTCTGGGTAGGGTAAGGTTGATCATGCCTCTCGTATGCTAAGGTATGAGTTTTACCCTCCCCTCTCGAATAGTGATCAGTTTAGGTTGATAACATACTGTCCAAGATATGGTTTATCCTCTCCCAAGTCGTATGTTAGGGTACAAGTCATATGACGCCTAGTCGTATGATGTCATATACTTAGTCTAGTTGAATCTATCCAAGGTATGGTCCAAGGTACGGTTTAGGGTACCATTCGTACCCTAAGATACGAGTCATGCATATGTAGTCATATCTTGGACAGTTTAAGGGTCCATGGTGAGGCCTAGGGTACAAGTTAGGCTACCACTCATACCCTAGGGTACGTTTTAGACATGGGAGTCGTACCCTCCTAGGAGATCATTTTCAGCTTTTAAGTTGAGGACATTTTAGACTTTTCCCACCCCTATATCCCATGACTTATAACCTTATTTGGCCCTTCATTCTTCACATATACCAGTTCAAAAACATTCCAAAACACTCCTAAATCCTCTCTCAACTTCTTCAACAAGATTGGAGGCTAGGGTTTCAACAATGTACATCTAAAGACTAAACGGTCAAGAATATTTCCGTGAACCATCTTGTAAAAGGCATGAGACTCTTCCCTTATTATTATTTCTCAAATATCAAGTTATTTAACTATTGTTTATGAATCTTTAATGGTGGTTTTTGAAATAAATGTTGAAGGTTTTGATGTATGGTGATGGGTAATGTTTACTCTTGTTTAAACTTCTGTCTATACATGTTTTTGGTAGTGATTGACACATGTGGATGCTTATTGATTGTGGTTTAACAGGTAGGTCATGAGTAACCTAAATATTGATAGTTTTCACTTGGGTGTTGTCATGGTGAAGGTATCCCTCAAGGTGTTAGTGAAAATGTCTACTAGAAATAACTAGTCACATGTTAATGGTGTTTTGAACTAAGGCAATGACTTAATGAGTAAGAATGTCTGGTAATTGACCTTGTAAAGGACTTGTTGTCCCTTTAATGAGTTAATTGGTGACCTTGGTGGTTGTTTTGGTTAAAAAGGGGTTCAAGTCCCGAAGCATGAAATTGTATTGAGTTTAAACTAAAGCTTGGTGTAAGAATTCTAATGGTTTGATAAAGGTCTTGATGACCACAAAATTAGTTGAATGGTAGATGAAACAAAGGCAATGGCCTATTAAGGTGATTGATTGATAAATGGTTCATAAATACCTTGTGGTCATGTATGGTGTTGAATTGTGGCCTTGATGGCTTGAAATAGCTAAGTGGGTTAAAGTCCTTAAATGTTGAATTGAGTGGAAGTGAATGCATGGACAAAGGGTTAGAGTCCCAATGTCGACTAGTAATGGACTCGATAGCTGGTGGTTAGAGTCCACTTGCGTAATAATATGGCTTGTGGTTTAAGTCCACTTGTTTGATAAGATGGATAGTGGTTAGATTCCACTTGTTTAATAAAATGGCTTGTGGTTAGAGTCCAGTTGTCTAGCAAAAGGCTTGTAGTTAGAGTCCACTTGCATAATAAGACGACTTGTGGTTAGAGTCCACTTGCATAATAAGACGACTTGGTATTATAGTCCTCTTGCTTGATATAACCTAAGTGAGTGGTATGCTAGAGTCCTCCACTTCATGGTTCATGATTGGGTGCTTTGAAATGTATGCTATGGCCTCATTATCTCTTGACACTAATGTATTTAAATATATCTACATATTTATGTGTATGAATGTGGTGGCTTATGATGGTAGGACTTGGTATTGAATAATGAAACTATTTTATCCTTACCCTTTGAGTTACATCTTCTGTCTCCAACCGCTAACCATCTCTGGACGCTGTGTCCTCACGTAACACAGGGACCGTAGCTTCTTCTTCTCTTCCTCCGCTATGACTAGGTGTTCGAGCCGATCTTGTGTTGACTTGAAGTGGTGAGCTTCCATACCTCGGAAGGCATACATTTCATAGTCTTTCTCTCTTATGTCATAGACTTGTATTAGACTTGGTTTTTCGCTATTGTCGGGGGCATGTCCCGACATATTTTAGACATTGAATTGGTAGAGGCTTGGGGATAACTGTGGACTTGGGTAGTTTAGATGTTGTATGTTGGCATGAATAGAACGATTAGACATTCTTAAGTTATGATTGATAGTTTTGTTTTTTCTATCTTATTATATGTTTGGAGTTCATCCGACACGTGTGGAATGATGTAATGGTTATGTTGGGTTAATGGGGCAATATTCGGTCCTTGTCGGGCTTGAGATGCCTACACGACAAGGCCCAGTTTTGGGTTGTTTCACCATAACCTTTCCATTCTGCATCAAAACACAACCCAGCCCCACATAGGACACATCAAAAAACACAACAAAACCATCAGTACCCTCGGGTAGGGTCAAAACTGTAGCATAAGTTAACTTATCCTTCAACTTCTCAAAACTAGACCCACAAGCATCAGACCATAAAATCTTAACCTTTTTCCGAGTTAACTTTGCCAACGGAGCAAAAATGGACGAGAAACTCTCCACCAACCTCCTATAATACCTAACCAAACCTAAGAAGCTCCTAATATCGGTTGGGGTAGTAGGTCTAGTCCATTTCTTAACTGCCTCAATCTTCTGTGGATCCACCTTGATCCCCTCACTAGAAACAAAATTCCCAAAAAAGGTCACAACACTCAACCATAATTCACACTTAGAAATTTCGCATACAATTTCATGTCCTTAAAGGTCTGCAACACAATTCGAAGATGATTGGAATGATCTTTCTCACTCTTAGAATACACCAAGATATCATCAATGAAGACTATCACAAAAAATTTGAAAACCGTATGAAAACCCAATTCATAAGATCCATAAATGCAGCCGAAGATTTAGTCAATCCAAATGACATAACCAGAAACTCATAATGACCATACCAGGTTTGGAAAGCAGTCTTGGGAATATCAACCTCCCTAATTTTCAACTAATGATAACCCAAACTAAGGTCAATCTTAGAAAAACATCTAGCACCCTGAAGCTGATCGAAAAGATCATTAATCCTAGGAAAAGGATACATATTCTTCATCGTCACCTTATTCAACTGACGATAGTCTGCACACATCCAAAGGGATCCATCTTTCTTTTGCATGAAAAACACAGGATCACTCCACGGAGAAACACTAAGATGAATGAACCCTTTATCAAGAAGATCCTTCAATTTATCCTTTAGCTCCTTTAGTTTAGCCAGATCCATTCTCTAAGGAGAAATAGAAATGGGACAAGTATCCGACAAAAGATCAATCCCAAAGTCTATTTCCCTATCGGGAGGAATTCCAGGAATATCATTGGGAAACACCTTAGAAAATTCATGAACCATAGGAACAAATTGGAAAGAAGGACTATCAGAATTAAAATCCTTAAACCAAACTAGGTGATATATATACCCTTTTGATATCAATTTTTGAACTCTAAGATAAGAGATGAACCTCCCTTTCGGTACTAAGGATGTAACGTCCCAAATCTGGTACCCAAAATGTTACACGGTGATTATGACCCCGAAGGACCACAAGTTAACCCATGACTGATATTTGTAACTGAGCACTGAATAATACACTGTAAATATGCAGAATATAAGCTGTAAGGACATAAGGTTCAAAACTGAACTAATACTAAATATAAAACAATGTCTGTAATGGGGTATAACAATACCCAAAATTAAAATAAACTGTCTGAAACAAGTTATAGTCTGAAAGCCTCTAAACTATCTAAAATTTGTGGAGTTGATGGGACATGTCCCCAACTAACTCCAATCTACTAAAACAATAAATTAATAAAATAATCATGCTATCCTCAAATGATGAGGACTCACTGCTATAGTGGCTACTTAACATCTGATCTACTAAGGGTGCTTGGGAGCTCGTGCTTCTAAACCTATGGTATAAAACACCATAGCACAAATACGTCAGTACGTTGAATGTACTGGTATGCAAGTGAGGTAGGCTGAATGCAAAGGGTTCATATGCATGAACAGTACTAACTGACTGTATAACATGAATGTGAGAATATATGTATGAATACATAACTGTGATTGGGGTCATGATAGGACTGAATACTGAGTCTACTGACAACATAGATTTACTGATATCTAAGTTTACTAGTAACTGATAACTGAAAGACTGTTTCTAATAGTACTGATAATAAATAACTGATCTAAGTGCTATATGGAGCTGGATGACTGTATCTGACAGTCCTAAAATCTGATGGAACTAGCTGAGTTCCATGCTGTACTGAGTAACTGTATCTGACAGTCCTGATATCTGAAGAACTATTCGAGTTCTATTACTGAGATTGAGTGACTGTATCTGGCAGTCCTGATTCTATAACTGAAACTGTGGGAGAATTCATCTAACCGATATGCCCCTAATAAGCTATTATAGCTGAGTTGGGTTCCAATCTGTAACCCCAATTAGAAGGGTGTCAATACCGCGCCACTGGTAAGGATAAGTTGTGGGTGACCCTCATCTGAAAGTGTCCCCAAAAGAGAACGGTAGGACCCTTATCTGACAGTGTTTATACACCTTATCAACCCTCATCTGTCAGTGTTGATGTCTCAACCTATGCTGGCAACATAGTTCTGGAATGTAAGGATTGCTTCTAAGGATCACACCTTCAACTGTCAGTGTGTGTCCTCATCCTTGGGTTCACTCGGTGCTAAATCCTACTCCCATCTGAATACACACTGAACATGAATAACTGAACTGAACTGTATTGAGTTCATGGAGTTCCGTTGACTGACGGAATACTACTGAGATTTACTGGGATTACTGAGTTTACTGAATTTTCCTGAGTCACATGATTGGCTGAATTCTACTGAACATGGCTTGACTGAGGATATCGTGAAAACATGACACTGGCTCTAGGCACATAGCTAAATTGTCGGGTACAAGTACCCCCAGGACTCGATAGCATGAAACTTACAAGATTTGATACTTCTTGAACACATGACCAATATCAACAATTCATAATACAATAAGTTGGGGATTTCATGAAGTACATGGTTATCATAATCTTGTACATGGAAGGAATGCATATAATCAATGTCATAATTCCATATTCTAGCTTCATGAGCATTTCAACAAACATCTACATTGCACATCAATAGCATGGGAGTTATTTGAACATAAGGGTAAACATGAATCCATCACTTAAGTCACAATTGAGCTATATTACATAATTTTAGTCTCTTAGGCATTTTGTCAAATACTTAGGGTGCATAACTTAGGGCATGGCATAATTCATCAAATTAACATGTCATAACCAACTAAAATTCATGGTTTTCAACTCACATGCTAACATATTCTCATAAAAACACATTAAGATTCCAACTTGGAAATCATACAACAACAACCACATGAACATAATCAAGACATAGCATGAATATCATAGTTCATAGCTTAAAACTTGATTCTTGGGTTTCATGGATGAAATGAATTCATGAATAAACACTATGCATACCTGAGAAAGGAAACCTTGAAGGTTCTTGGAGTTCTTAGATGGATTTCTTGAGATTTGCTTTTGAAACTTGGGGCTAGGGTTTTCTATCTTTGGGAGAGAGTGATTTATTTCTTGAGAGATATGGGTAAACAATGAGATAATAGGTATTTTTAGGGTCTAATATCGTGTATAGGATGATTTGTTTTTTTTTTGAATTTACCAAAAAACCCTTGAAATTAAATAACGGAACCTGAAAAATTTCTGATTTTACATGCTGGCGCGACGCGATGAAATCGCGCTAGCTTACTGGAAACTGGACAATTAGGAATCTATATGGTGTTGAGACGCAGAGCTATCGCGTTGCTACTTTGTTTGCGACTTGGAAGTTTGGTGCGATGCGGAGACATCACAGAGATTCACTGGAAAAGGACAATTGTGAACTGGGCCTTTGGTGCGACGCGACACTATCGCGGAGCAACACTGAAAATTGACAATTGCCATTTAAGCTGGCTCCGCGACGCGCTGATGGCTCAAGTGATACACTATCTCACGAAAAAGGCTCTAACTCTTCGCCCGGGTATCGAATTTGGGCGAATTTGATATCGATGGAAAGCTTATTCAATTTCCCACACACAAAAAAGTAACAATCTTGAAAATTCCACATGTATAAAAGTGTATTCATCTTTTAAAGAAAGTCTTTAATATTTTTGGGATGATTTTAAGCTAGGTAGAAGTACGGGGTATTACAAAAGAACTCCCCTCCCATTCTAATACTAGATCATTAGGAAAGTGAAAATTGACCCTTCAGATCCTACAATATTGAGAAGAATAGCACGAATAAAGCCAATCCATACCCATGATCACATCGAAATCCACCATCTCCAACTCTATCAAATCCACCAATGTCTCCCTATAAAAGACAGACACCACACAACCCCTATAGATTTTTCTAGCAACTATAGAATTACCTACCAGAGTAGACATAGAAAAGGGGTTAGAAATACTTTCAGAACCAAACCAAAATGTACAGCCACATAACAAAGGGTAGAACCTGGATCAAGCAAATAATAAACATCATGAGAAAACAACTGTAACATACCAATAAAAATATTAGGAGATGCCTTAGATTCCTGATGAGTGGCAAGTGTATAGAGATGATTCTGGATAGTGCCAGTACCAAGAGTAGCGCCCTTTGGTGCAGAAGCTAAAATTATGACAACCAAAACCTTATTATCCCCAATGGAAACCCTAGCTGAAGGACAATGTCGCTGTATGTCACCTAGCTGACCATAATTATAACACCAATTTCTCCCTTATTCACAATACCCATAGTAAAGCTGTGCACAAAGATGATAAGGAGGATAAGGTAGGGTTATAGATCTCTACTAGCCTGAGACTGGACACTTGTTCCTTAGAACCACTGCTAGTCTAAAAATGACAATCACCAGAAGGCTTAGGATAGGAAGCACTAGCAGACGAATATGAATTTCTCTATTTCTTCTTCTTGGTCCATTGTCTACCATTTCTCCCACTATTTTGATGACCCCACCCTACTCTGAATAGCTAAACTTCTTATTCTGCCTCCCTCCATTCTCTATCTATTTCTTCTTTTTATCCTCTACCTACCTATTGGATTTAAACCACAAGTATGGAGATGTCCATATCATTATTCAATATTGCAGCCTCACACTCTAATACCAAGTCATGGGATAACCCAAAATCATATTTCCTCATCTTGGATCTCATGTTAGACAGCAACTCTAGAGCATAACGATACAACTGCTGAAATTTTAATGCATATTATTTTACACTCATCTTACCCTACTTCAGATTAACAAACTTCTCAGCCTTCGCCTCCCTCAACTCCTAAGTAAAGAAATGATCAATAAAGGCCCCTAAAAAGTTATCCCATAAAGCTTGCTCAGCCTCATCACCCTTTACAGCTTCCCATTCCTCATACCACTGATAAGCTACATCCTTCAAGTGATAAGCAATAAACTTGATGTTGGGCGTATTTACACGCTTAAGAGCCATAATTTAACCATATTTTAGCTAAGTTTTGAGGACAAAATATATAATTCCTGTACTTTTAGTCTATTTTCCTTTAAATGAGCTGACCTACCTGATTAGCATGTTTTTCAGGTATTAATGATGAAGATTTCAGCACTTTATGGACTTATGAGCAGCAAAGGAAAACTTCACATTAGAGGGAAGGCAGCTTTTGGACTAAAAGTGATGCATGGGAACTTTTTCTTGGGCAAACCCAGTATTTTTAAAGACTTAAGGATGCAGTAGCAACTTAGTTAGAGAAGGATACTATAAAAACCTTATTGCTGAATTTTTCAGGAGCATTATCATTCACTCATTATTCAATTTCGTTTTTTGTAAGAGGTTTTATAATAGAAAACACGGCTCTTGTGAGCAACGGATAGGAAGAGAACGACATTCTTTTATTGACGCCAATCCATCCCCATCGCCAAGTTTATTCTAGGTTGTGGTATGATGATGATGTCTTCGTTGTTTTCCTTTGCACTCATGAGTAGCTAAACTTCTCTGTTAGGGTTATGGAAGTCTTCTGAGATACTATCTATTGCTATGAGTTTGTGAATTCTTGATGCGTATGCTACTTATATCATTACTCTCTTCGTTTTAATTAAATTCTTGTGGTTGCAAACATATAGAATACGCCATTATAGCATTAACTTATTCGAGAGAAAAGTTACATGTTTGGAAAAGAGAGTGTGACAAGGAAATAGGGCTACCAACCCCTATTTACACATTAATGCCTTAATCGGATTAATCTCTTGGAGATTTCGTACCATTAGTTATACGCTTTAATCTCGAGAGAGTTAAAGTGAAAGAATCCTTGATGGTTGAGAAACACTAGGATTTACCATTAGAATACGAATCTCTATAAGTGCATGCATGTCTGAAATCCGCATTACTCATAGTTAATAGATACGTATAACTCATAAGGTGGACATAACCCTAACTTATTTTTCTCTGTGATTAAATCTTACTAAACAAAGCATTCTGTTTTTACTGTGATATTATTAATTCACGCCAAACCCAAAAAACCCCCTTTTCCGTGGAATTTTCGACCTACAATCTACTAACAATTGCAACACTTAGTGACCAAGTATTCCCTGTGGGATTCGACACCCAACCCAGTTGGGTTCTATATTTGATAGCGACTGCTTACACTTTCTAACGAGAGCTGTAGTTTGGGCATTATAAAAACTCCACACCCTCTATATCAGCAACATGCATCACTCTAAAAATCTTCTCTATCTCATCCACAAAATCCTGAGGATATTCCTCAACCTCAAAGCCTTAAAAGGTTGGGCGATTAAACCTCCTGAACTGGCCAACTCGAGTGACCCTAAATAAAAGAGCAACAGAACCAACATGATCTGACTAACGAGATTAAGATATCACCGACCGAGTAGCATATGAATAGACTAGTGGAATTTTGCATTAAAGATGTACCCCTGAGGCAGTTGATCATAAGCATCACCACCTCGAGAAGCCCGAGGAGGACTAGCAGGGACAAGTGAAACTCCATGTGGAGTGGCACTACTAGGAGCAGGGACCCTAGACTGGGTCTGCACTCCATATACAGGGTAAGTCCCCTCTACATTGTCCTAAGGTAGGATAGAGTTCCCAGCAAAATTTCTATGAACATCAGATCTTTGAGAAGACATGATCTAAAATGCGAGAAAGTCAGGAGTTAAAGAGGTTTCATAGAACTGGAATCTAAAGCTTGAAACAAAACACAAGAAGAGGAAACATTCCTAAATGCATTTAGCCTCCTCTCTATAAGTATGGCATAAAAAACCCTTAAAAAGGACTCTACTCGACACGACTTTTATGGACACCCAACGACTCTAAATCGTGCTCTGATACCAAGCTTTTCATGACCCAAACTAGGGCCTATCTATGATAGGTATCTTAAGACCACCATGGACAAGAGACTAACCCCATCGTCTAACCTCATTAGCACACAAATAATAATAATAATGTGAAAGCCAATTATGATAGTAATAAAAAGATGAATGAATAACTCAATGAAAACTATGAGTCAAAGCAACATCAAACATGCCCACATCTGTCCACAATAGCCTCTAAAACTAGAATAACAACTAAGTCGGGACATGCTCTTGACTATGACCAAAAGAATCCAAAAGTACTGAGTCTATAATAAAAGAATGAAGAAATGATAAGGACTTCCGAAGGATGAAGGCTAATCACTTTATAGAAACTCAAAAGACATACTAATCCACCTAACACAACATAAGAGAAACAAAAATATCTTTGGACCCTACACTATGAAATGATATAGCGTCATATGACAGTCATGGGATAAGCATTGGCATGTAACTAAGGAATGCAATAAAATAATATTGTGTCCAAAATTAGTCCAAAACCGTATGTACACATTCATATATATATATAATTAGATAGGGTAAGGGTCATGAACGTGAGTGTTTAAAACCATTAACCTGGACTGTGTAGATCTATCCGTCCTTGATGTGTGAGCTAATACTAACACATTTGAGGCTTTTAATTAAGAATAATTGTGAAGTCTTAAGCAACTTTTGTTGTTTTTGATTAGTTTATGTTTGATTTTGCAGTTTAATCTGATATAATAGAGAACCAATAAGAATGGAAGTAAAGAAGTTGAAATCTAAAGAAATCTGAAGAAAATTATGGCTGACAACATTTATGATAAGTCATCATCCCTATGATAAGTTATCAAGTTCGTCGTCTATAGTATATAGAGAATTGGTCTAAGTTGAAAGATGTGACGACATTTTGTGATAACTCGTCAAGGGTCTGATAAGCTGTTAAGAATGTCGTCAGCCTGAGGCAGCATAGGAGAACTGAAGCAGAGCTTTGACGATATTTTATGATAGGTCGTCATAAAGCTGATAAGTTGTCAAGTTTGTCGTCAGCCTTAAATAAGAGGAGCCAAAATTGAAGAAGGAGCTGGCGACATTTGTGATAAGTCGTCAGCCTCCTGATAGGCTATCTCAAATGTCGTCACCTAATCCAAGGGATTTATGAATTCTATTATTTTGTTTCCATAATTAGGGTTAACTATTTAAAGCCTTATTTAGGATTTTCTTGGGAGTTTGACCCATTGAGTTTTGAGCAATATACTTTGATATTTTCTCTGTCTACTTTTAGTTTGAGAAAGCAATTACTTTGAAGATATTGTATTCATTATTTTGGGATTTTCTTTGTGATTTAATTTGAGAATCTCTAGTTTCTATTCATCTTGTGGTAAGTTTATCTTTCAAAGTATGAATTCATCTAGTTGCTTCAATTTTTACGTCATAAGCGGCTAAATTCCTTTAACCTAAATTATGAGATCTAGGGTTAGGTCTTGATAAGGTGCTGAGTGATCAGGATTCAAAAGGTGGCAGGACTTCTTTATAATTTTGAGGTTTTAATTAACGTCTGTTGGTTGCAAACAATAGATAAAACCTACTTTGATTTTCTTGAGAAATAAATCAAATATAGTAGGAAGTGAATTATCAACAGGGACTTGAAAATACTCGGTTTAATAATCAGCGCTGTACCAAGGTTGGTTAACTTGAGGTAAAATTTGGGCAGTGAATATAAATTCCCTAAGTCCAAAAGGATTAGGTAATTTAATGCTTAAGTAGGTCGAGAGACATTTAAGCATAACTTCGATAAAGATAACTTGTTGTCCTACCTACCGTGAGAATCCTGAACCACTAGTAGCATCTGTCAAGTACCAAAATCCCTAGTGAACATAATTTTGTTTTTTCATAAACTCTTGATTACGAACACTGAAACTAGCGTAACCAAAAATTGCTCGTTAAACTAAAAAAACCCATTTCTAGAAACATCCAACTATCAGTTGATTAATTTGCAAACAACTTACGTTCACACCATATTCCCTGTGGGATTCGACCCCAACCTAGTTGGGTTTTATATTGGCAACGATCAGTTACATTCTCATTGTGAGGTGTAGTTTGAGCGTTATCAAAAATGGCGCGACATTGCTGGTGAATACGGTTGTAGACTAAAGTTTGTGTGTGCAAATTGAATGTTAGTTAAGTTTCCTAGTTTTACATTTATTTGTTATTTTTGTTTATTTGTAGGATCTTTATAGTGTATACCAAGAACCAAAAGTTTCTAAACCATTATTACAACTTAATTTGGAACCGCAATGAATTGAAAGAATGGCAGAACAGCAAGAGGCTGACAGACTGGCAGCCTTAGCTCGAGCTCAGGTAAATATGCAAAATGTCCGGCAACAAGCATGACATCCAAACCCTGAGGATGAAGATTTGAGAGATAAGGAGTTGTTAAATCCTGGTAACCTAAGGCGTGCAGAGTAGATAGCTGCACCAGTATGGCGTAATATTAACAGGAACCATCCGTTCTGAGAAAGACAAGAGTACCAGCTGATCCAGTATGATCTCAATGATGATGATAATGGAATGGACGGAGCAGGTGCAACGGGTGCATTCATTTCTCCACCATTGGCACCTGGGTCCAAGTTAAACATTACGAGTACTATGATCCAACTCCTCAATCTGATGGGGTTGTTTGGTGGCCTTCCTGGGGATGACCCGAACTTGCAACTGGTGAATTTTGTCACCATCTGCAAATTTTTTGATAACCCAAGAGTGGGCCAGAATGCTATCTGGTTGAGATTGTTCCCATTGTCTCTATATGGGGAGGTAACTTTATGGCTAAATGAGCTGACGTCCGATTCTATAACCAACTGAAGGCAGTTGAAAGGAGATTTCCTAGAAAAGTTCTTTCCTCCTTCCAGGAGGGTACACTTGAGGGACGAGATCAACAACTTTACGTAGATCCTGACTGAAGCTTTGCATGAAACCTGGGAAAGATTCAAGAAGAAGCAGACACAGTGTCCGAACCACAACATGACGGGCATACATTTGATGGAGACTTTGTACAGGGCTCTTAACTCTGTTACGAAGCCAATTATAGATAATGCTTTTGGTAGTTTGTTTGTTGATCTTACATTCCCAGAGACTTCATAGATGCTGGATAGAATGACCAAACAGAGCCGGGCATGGCATACCAGAGACTCTGTGGTAGATAGCCCCACTGCTTCTGTGGGTATTACTGCAGAACAACACAGAAGAGAAGAGGAGCGTGACCAAGACATGGCTCACCTTAAAATGTAGATGGACTTGCTGACCAAGCACTTGCTATTAGGCAAAGTTGAAAAGGTGAAAGCTATGGGATCTCAGGAAAAAAGTGATGCTGATACAGATGGAGAGGCAAACTATATTAATAATTAGAGGGGTTTCTGAGGCAATAGCCAAGGGAATCAAGGTCGGAACTTTTATGATAAGCCTGGTTATAAAGATAGGGAGCAAGGAAATTGGAGGAATAATAATGACAGGAGTGGGCTATATGTTCCTCCTGGAAATCGTGAGGCTATTTCAACAAGTTCCAAAAAGATGTCCATGGAGGACATGATGGCTAAGTTGTTGAAGGGAGTGGAGGCAACCAACTCTGGTGTGACCACCATGAAGACCGATCTGACATCCATCAGTCAGTTGGTGCACTTACACTCTACCATAATCAAACAGTTAGAGTAGCAGATGAGCCAACTTTCCGCAGTATTCAACCAGAGGAAGAACGGAACATTACCAAGTGATACGATCCAAAATTCATGGAATGATGGATCATGCATGGCTATTACCACTAGAAGTGGTAAGATATTACCTGGCCCTTCTGTGGGCATACCTGTAGTTGATGAGGTAGTTGTTGATGAACTGGAAGAAGGAGGTCTATTGGAGTCTGAGAAGCTGGATAATTCTGATGATGTTCCAGAGAAAAGTAAAGAGAAGGAGAAGAAGGTAGTGCTGAAAACTATCCCAAGACCACCACCTTCTTTTCCTCAGTAGTTGAAGAAGAAAACTGATGATGCAAAATTTAGCAAATTCATGGCAGTACTCAAGCAATTGACAATAAATGTGCCTTTAGTTGAGGAACTTGAGCAAATGCCAGGATACACAAAATTCCTGAAGGACCTTGTGACAAAGAAAAGAGTGGTGAGGTACGAATTGAAGGGTAATCTTCATTATTATAGCTCTATTTCTACAAGGACCTTGGTGAAGAAAAAACCAGATCCAAGCGCATTCACTATTCCCTGCACAATTGGGACAATGGACTTTGCCAAGGCATTATGTGATCTGGGAGCAAGCATAAATTTGATGCCGCTGGCTGTTTATAGAAAGTTGGGTCTGGGAAATCCCACACCCACTAATATGTGATTCATGATGACAGATAGGTCAGTAAAGCGACCTGTTGGCATTTTGTATAATGTGTTGGTGAAGGTGTCCAACTTTATATTCGCTACAAACTTCATCATTCTGGATTGTGAGGTGGTCTTTAAGGTTCCCATAATCTTAGGTCGACCTTTCCTCGCAATCAAAAGTGTGTTGATTAATTTGAGAGCAAATAAGCTCTTATTTAGGATGAATGATAAAGTGGCACGGTTTGATGTATGTAAATCAATAAAGCAGCATGAAGAAATAAGTGTGTTCTCAGTAGTTGATGTGTATTATGAGGATGAATAGGAGCTGTCAATAGCTGAGCAACTTGTTGTTAAACCTTTGGCCGTGGTTATGATGAATTTTGATAGTGAAGGCATCAGGGAGTATGAAGAGACTGTTTGTGCTTTGAAAAGAAGGAGTTCATATCCTTATGCTCCTAAAAAGCTAGACCTTGACCTTGCTAATTGACCAACACCACCAGCAAAGCCATCTATTGAGGAGCCTGGGCACTTACGGTACGTGTTTTTAGGTAATGGGAACACACTACCTGTTATTATTACAACTGATTTGGGTGAGCAACAGGTAAATGCACTTATTTCAGTACTTCAGAGGCATAAAAGAGCTATAGGATGGACCATCGCAGATATTATTGGCATTCCCCATGGCATCTGCATGCATAAAATTCAACTTGAGGAAGATTGTATTCCAACCATAGAGCATCAGTGCCATCTTAACCCACTAATGCAAGAGGTGGTTAAGAAGGATATTATTAAGTGGTTGGATGTAGGAATAGTTTACCCTATTTCTGACAGCAAATGGGTGTGCCTAGTTCAATGTGTTCCCAAAAAAGAGGGCATGACTGTGGTTGCAAATAAAAAGAATGATTTGATTCCACTCAGGCCTGTGACTGGGTGGAGAGTTTGCATGGACTTCCACAAGATGAATTCATAGACTCTGAAAGACCACTTCTCGATGCCCTTTATGAACCAAATGCTTGATCAATTGGATGGAAGGGGGCGGTATTGTTTTTTGGATGGTTATTTTGGATACAACCAAATATGTATTTCTCCTAAAGATCAGGAGAATACTACATTCACATATCTATTTGGCACCTTTGTATTTAAGAGGATACCATTTGGGCTATGCAATGCACCCGCCACTTTTCAATGGTGTATGAGGTCTATCTTCTCAGATATGGTAGAGAATACCATAGAGGTATTCATGGATTATTTCTCTGTGGTGGGAGATTAATTTGAGATGTGTTTGGCGAACCTGAGTATATCCTTGCAATGATATGTTGAATTCAATTTGGTGCTTAACTGGGAAAAATGCCATTTTATGGTAAATGAGGGCATCGTTCTCGGCCACAAAATTTCAAAAAAAGGAATAGAAGTTGATCAAGAAAAAGTAAAAGTTATTGATAAACTGCCACCTCCCATTTCAGTAAAGGGAGTGTGTTGTTTTCTTGTACGTGCTGGCTTTTATCAGAGGTTTATAAAAGACTTCTCGAAGGTTGTAAGTCCACTTTGCAAACTTTTGGAGAAAGAAGTGAAGTTTTCCTTTGATGATGATTGCTTGAAGGCATTCGAATGCCTTAAAAGAAAGCTGGTTGAGGCCCCTATTATTGTTACACCAGATTGGTCAAAACCGTTTGAGATCATGTGTGATGCAAACGGTGTTGCCTTTGGAGCTGTATTGGGACAAAAGAGGGATAAACTATTTCATCCGATATATTATGCCAGCAAAACACTAAATGGAGCACAAAATAATTACACCGTCACTGAGTAGGAACTTCTGGCTATAGTGTATGCTTTTGAGAAGTTCAGGGCTTATCTGCTTGGTACCAAAGTGGTGGTCCACACTGACCATGCAGCCTTAAGGTACTTGATGGCGAATAAGGATGCAAAACCAAGGCTGATTAGATGGTTGTTGCTGCTACAAGAATTTGACTTTGAGGTCAAAGATCGAAAGGTTGTGAAAACCAGGTTGCAGATCATTTGTCTAGAATGGAAGGTGAACAGGCAATTAGTGATGAAATGGAAATAAATGATACATTCCCTGATGAGGAGATCTTGGTAGCTACTGTGGAACAATTGCCTTGGTATGTTGATTATGCAAATTATGTTGTGAGTGAGGTCATCCTAGAAAATCTTTCTTTCCATCAAATAAAGAAATTCCTGTATGATGTGACACATTACTTCTGGGATGAGCCGTATCTTTTTCAGCGATGTACGAACAATATTATAAGAAGATGCATGCCGGACGTAGATGTATTATGCATATTGGAAGCATGTCATGCTTCCCCAGTTAGAGGTCACCATGCAGGTGACCGAACGACTAGGAAGGTATTGCAGAGTGGTTACTATTGGCCAATATTATTCAAGGATGCCCATGAGTTTGTGCTGAAATGTGACGACCAATGCCAGAGTCAAGGGTCAATCTCCAAAAGACATGATATTCCTTTGGCTAAGATGCTTGAAGTAGAATTATTTAATGTATGGGGTATCGATTTCATGGGCCCTTTTGTAAGCTCGTATGGGATGAAGTATATTTTAGTTTTCATTGACTATGTATCGAAATAGGTCAAAGTTTTTTCCATGTCTGATAATGAAGGAAAAAGAGTTGTTGCTTTTCTAAAAAAGAATATCTTCTCTCGCTTTGGAGTACCACGCACTATTATAAGCGATGGAGGATATCATTTTTGCAACAAAGTGTTTCGAGCAACTTTAACAAAATATGGGGTGAAACAGCATAGGATGGCCACTCCATATCACCCACAAACTAGTGGGAAAGTGGAAGTGTCAAATAGAGATATTAAAGCCATCCTAGACAATACAGTGAATGCTAGTCGGAAACATTAGTTTCGAAAGCTCGATGATGCCTTATGGGCATATCGGACTGCTTTCAAGACACCCATTGGCATGTCACCATTTTAGCTGGTCTATGGAAAAGCTTGCCACCTACCAATAGAGCTGGAGAACAAGGCCTTGTGGGCACTCAAAAGGCTGAATTTGAGTTTGAAGGAGGCAGCAGAGCTGAGACTGGAACAACTGAATGAGATGGATGAATTCCATCTCAGGGCATATGAACGAGCGGATCTATATAAAGAAAATATAAAAAAGTACCATGATTGGAGGATAGAGAAACAAGACTTCCAAAAGGGTGACCTGGTGATTCTGTTTAATTTCAGACTTAAACTATTCCCAGGCAATCTTAAATCCAAGTGGTCAGGACCGTTTAGAGTTAGTCAAGTCTACTCATCTGGAGTAGTAGAACTTGAAAATTAAGATAGAAGCACCTTCAAGGTGAATGGAAAATAAGTCAAGCTTTACATTGGTCCGAAAGAATCGATAAAAAACATCACTACTATCTGTCTCGATAAAGTCTAAAGTAATCAAGATACCTGAGTCATGCCGTGACGTTAAATTAAGAACTGCATGAGAGGTAACCCATAACCCTCAGGATTGATCCATTCCAGGTATACTCTAACCCTAAGTTTAGATTTTCTTTGATTTTAAGTTGAGGGTGTAGAGTAAATTATTGTTGTAAAATTTTGTAGCCGATTAGGAGAAATAATTGTACTTGAGGCAGTTAATTGTTTTGTGATTTTTGTACACCTCTTCAAGTGGTCTAATTTTGTAACTGTGTGATTTGCATTCAAGTGTGACCACTGTGCATCTTTGTATGGCATTAGTTCTAGTGACATAGTAATCATTGCTAAATAGTTGCATGAACTGAATGAGTCATAGCTTATGATATACTTGTGTGCCATGTGTGTGTGAGAAACTACTTAGTTCCCTTTGTATGCTAAAGCCAGAACTTGCCCAGTTAGTCTTACCTAGGTTGAAGGATAGGGGTTAGAAAAGGATCATAGGCCGTTTTGATATTAGCTCACTTTAGCCTAAATGACCTTCCCTATGTGTATAATATCCCTTGACCCCTATTTTGAGCCTAATTAGCCTATTTTTTTGTATGACACCTGTCACCTTCCCATTTAGATCACAATGAACCTGTTTTAGCCCTGGTCATTCTTGGACACTGTACACCTTGACTTAGGCAAATGGCCTAAGTTTAGGGTAGCTATCATAGGGGTGTGTGATATAGAATGAGTATAAAGAAAGATAGCATAAAAGAAAAGAATAAAAAGTTAGGTGCAGAGGAAAAGAGCAAGAAAAAGAAAAATTGTGAAAAAGATTAAGTAATTGACAAAAGACTGCACCCATCCTAAATAAGTGTGACCAAGAAAAGAGAAGAACGGAAAAGGCTAATGAGTGAAACCCCAAAAAGCTATTGTAGTGTCAAGGAGTCTTAGTCACTTTAAATACCATTGAGTATTATACCAGTCTCTAGCCTACATTACAAGCCTAAGAGAAGTCCTATAGTGATCCTAGCTGACCTATCTGAAGATCTGGGTAATGAATATAAGGGCAAGCCTATGGTACTTGGCATACACTGATTGGAACTTTGTTACGAGAGTGAGTATTTTGATTGTCCCCATGGTTACATATATAATTCTTGATATGAGAAGAGAGGGATGTATTTGTTGTGAGGGAACACTGGTTACATTACTAGTTACTAACTTGTTCGGGTAGTGTAATAATGGTCTATGCATGGTTGTTATAAATGAATAGATGTCGTATCTTAATTCCTGTGTGTTGCATTGGTGTTCTTCATTGTTCTTGAATTAAGTGATCTTGAAGATGGTAAAAGTGTTTTGAGATGAGATGGATGATTGACTGCCAAAGGTACTTTGTAATCTCTTAGTTTTGTTGAGTTGCTAGAGGACAAACAATTGTTTTAAGTTGAGGGTGTTGATGTGTCAGCTAATGCTAACACATTTGAGGCTTTTAACTAAGAATAATTATGAAGTCTTAAGCAAATTTTGTTGTTTTTGATTGGTTTATGTTTGATTTTGCTGTTTAAGCTTATATGATAGAGAACCAACAAGAATGGAAGCAAAGAAGTTGAAATCTGAAAAAAAGTGTGGCTGATGACATTTGTGATAAGTCGTCAGCCCTGTGATAAGTTATCAAGTTCATCGTCAGCAGTAAACAGAGAATTGGCCTAAGTTAAAATATGTGACGACATTTTGTGATAAGTCATCAAGGGTCTGATAAGCTGTCAAGAATGTCGTCAGTCTGAGGCAGCACAGGAGAACTGAAGCAAAGCTTTGACGACATTTTGTGATAGGCCGTCACGAAGCTGATAAATTGTCAAGTTTGTTGTCAGCCTTAAACAGGAGGAGACAAAATTGAAGAAGGAGCTGACGACATTTGTGATAAGTTGTCAGCCTCCTGATAGGCTATCACAAATGTTGTCACCTAATCCGAGGGATTTCTGAATTTTATTATTTTGTTTTCATAATTAGGGTGAACTATTTAAAGCCTTGTTTAGGGTTTTCTTGGGAGTTAGACACATTGAGTTTTGAGCAATATACTTTGATATTTTCTCTCTCTACTTTTGGCTTGAGAAAGCAATTACTTTAAAGACATTATATTCATTATTTTAGGATTTCCTTTGAGATTTAATCTGAGAATCTCTAGTTTCTATTCATCTTGTGGTAAGTTTATCTTTCAAAGCATGAATTCATCTAGTTGCTTCGATTTTTACATCATGAGAGGCTAAATTCCTTTAACCTGAATTATGGGATCTAGGGTTAGGTCTTGATAAGGTGCTGAGTGATCAAGATTCGAAAGGTGGTAGGATTTCTTGATAATTCTGAGGTTTTAATTAACGTCTGTTGGTTGCAAACAATAGATAAAACCTACTTTGATTTTCTTGAGAAATAAATCAAATATAGTAGGAAGTGAATTATCAACAGGGACTTGAAAATACTCCATTTAATAATCAACGTCGTAACAAGGTTGGTTAACTTGAGGTAAAATCTGGGCAGTGAATATAAATTCCACAAGTCTGAGAGGATTAGGTAATTAAATGCTTAAGTAGGTTGAGAGACAATTAAGCATAACTTCGATAAAGATAACTTGTTGTCCTACCTACCATGAGAATCCTGAACTACTAGTAGCATCTGTCAAGTACCAAAATCCCTAGTGAACATAATTTTGTTTTTTCATAAACTCTTGATTATGAACACTGAAACTAACGTAACCAAAAATTGCTTGTTAAACTAAAATCCCCCATTTTTGGAAACATCCAACTATCAATTGATTAATTTGCAAACGACTTACGTTCACACCATATTCCCAGTGGGATTCGACCCCAACCTAGTTGGGTTTTATATTGACAACGATCGCTTACATTCTCATTGAGAGGTGTAGTTTGAGTGTTATCAGTTTTAAGGTCACGCACGGGATATATGGGTTCAACTCCCCCTGCTGAAAGGGACCCAGTTCTTGTTAGCCGCACAGACAAAAAAATAACGAGGAAGGGAAAATCCATAGAGGCTCCAACCATTCCAAAATATATAAAATATGTAAACTATGCACACGTTCATAAACACCACCACGCCGGCAAATGTGATTTCTAGTGTTGGTCCCCCTGGAAAAATCCATCTTCACGATGAGATACACAACCCCTTTAAGCCTAAATTTAAACCATTTAGAACATAATTCCAACCATTAACTCAAAATCATTTATTAAGGCTTTTACCACTTGGTATCCTTATACTAATGTGCTTGCAAGCTATCAAGCCAATTCACATAACTACATTGACTCCCAAGTTCTATTAAAATTCAAACCATGGCCACCAATTCTATCCAAATCTACTTTTATACCCATTTATCCATTAATTCAATGCATTGAGTTCAAAAGCAAGTTAACCCATGCAATTTTCCATAATAAAAATTAAATTGACAAAGTGGTTGAGGTTTATGCAATTCCAAGCCAAAATTCATCCAATTTGGGAAAACCCATATCCCCCACTCCGACCATTTAAATAATGTACCAATTCAGTCCTAAACATTAATTTAAAGAATGAATAATCAATTCAACGCATAGGACAAGTAATTCAATTAGTAACAACTAAAACCCCTCAATCCAATTTCAAAATCAACAATTTAATCACAAGAAAACTCATTAAATTTTTTTCCACAATGTAAAATTAAAGTTTAGGAAAGAGAAACATGCTTCACACACAAGAATTTGAAGTCAATTTGAAGTTTGGGGCACGGATAATGAATTCTCTATGAAACCCTTAAGCTTTCTTGGTTGGAGAGTTAAAGATGAATAAAGTAGAGTCTGATCTTTTAAAACTGAAGGAAAATGGTCCCTTTTATGTTTATAAGCCATGGAAAGGGTGAAAATACCTAAAAGCCCCTCACCCTAAGTGAAAAAAAAACTGAATAAAATTTACACCTCAGTGTGGCACGACCTTATCATGGAGGTTAACCTCCTTGCCATGCCAATATCACAGAGGCTAACCTGTATGGCATGGTGATATCGTTGAGGAAAACTACCTCGGAAATTCAAAATAGCCCCAAAACATTTTTGAAAATTTCAAAACTTTACTAAATTACCCCCTTAACATCCCTAAACATAATTCAACTTGAAAATTTATATTACGGACATGAGAGGGTCAAAAATAAAATAATCAAAATTTATAAGGTTCTTACATATGTTGTACTTAAACTAGAACTAATATCATGAATATTGGACTTAAATCGAAAGTAATATCATTAATGATTCAGGTATTGAACTGGTCTTAGTTTCACAATTACCGAACTTGAACTAATCTTCTCATTTAGCAAACATAAATATAGAATAAATCAACATATGTCTAAGGCCTTCTTAGTATCAAGAATATAATTAAAGTAATGTGTAAAGGCGTATTGAGTCTACAAGGAACTAATAGCAATCTTGTCCTGAGGTGGGCTGGAGGGCCCACTTCTAACTTCGATAATCCGTTCAAAGGAAAATTTTACCCCAAACTAGTATATGGTGCCAAATCATTCTACAAGATTCTAAATAAGTCTTATCGAGCCCTAAGATAGTAATTCTACCTAAAGAATGAGTTGTTAAGTAAATTATGCCTATTTACGCTCTCTTAATCGGCTAAATAATCTAATTCAAAGTAAATATACCTCCAAGTATTAATACCAACCCAAAATATCATAATGTTATATTGATACTATAATTTATCCCAATAAAAGATAAATTTAAGACTATCCTACTAGACGCCAAAAAAGCCTAATAAAGTACGCTAAATTGGCAATTTTCTCTTTCGAGAAGCTTTCGCATGATGCCACGCTATCAAAATAGTAATATACACATTAAAATAATAAAAATGGTACCCATATTTAATTTTATACTTTGGATTCAAATATCAAGTCAAAGTTCCATGTAGGACCCACTTACAGAATCACACTTTCGAAATTGTCAGCACCCTCTTTATGCTCAAAGATTATTTACCTTCAATAATAGGTAAATTCCAATCTCAAATAATAATAAAATAATCATCAAGAAATAAGGATTTATAACTAATTTTAGGAAATTAAACCAAGAATTAGATAGAAACTTACAAGAATTTTGATGAGAAAATGGCTATTCCAAGCTAGCAAACACCCCACAATCTCCCAATGATAACTCTGATAAGTTCCCATACTCTCTAGGGATTTTTAGATCTCAAGACTTGTGAAAAATGGGGAAAATAATTTAATGCCATTTTACGTGCCGCTTAAGCATTCAAAGCAGTCACTTGACGCTTAAGCGATCACCGCTAAAGAAATTTACGGATCGCTTGAGTTATCCCCGCTAAAGCGGTTTATGGATTTCTTAAGAGATCCCCGCTAAAGATATTTACGAATCGATAAATCTATCCCCACCTTGGGCTAACCTTTACCTTGGATGTTTAAGCGACTTGTTGGCCACTAAAGTGGCCTCCGCTTAAGCGGATGCAATGACTGAGTTGCACCAACTAAAGCTTAGAAAATTCCAAGTTCCACCAACCCCTCGAGATCTATTTGGGATACCGTGAAAGAAAACAAACTATGCTATCCTATTAACTTGATATTCCGGATTCAATGGCGCTAAAATTTCCATCCGTAGTTGTTTTGATAAAATATGGGCCCCACACTCAAGGGTCACTTTTACCAAATTTTGACCAATAGCTCAAAATAAGTATGGAGGCTTTGTGACCCAAACCAAAGGTCCCCCTAGCCTAAAATCAATTTTTCGGAGTTGATAAAACTAACATAATTGGCATTTGATGTTGTTAATCTAAGGTTTTTTCCTGGTAGATAATTCTTGCCAATGAAGAATTTAAACAGGGAATTGGATCTATAAACCAAATGAACTACTTGATAACTGAACCGTTAACTCCAATAAGTCATAAAGGACTTGGGTAAACTATACAAAATCTCTAAATAGAAAAATAATGTGTGAAAATACTAAAAATAATGTATAGGGTCATTATGGTTGAGCCCGAGGCCATAATTATGACACCAGTTGAACTCCAGGTGGGTATTTTATCTTTAAGAAGGGGGATTATTCTAGTTTATAAATGCCTAGACACTTATGGTTGTATTATTTGGATACTGGTGATGGCATGCATAATTTTAGGAACATTTATGATCACTTGTGGTACAATTCCAATCAAATTCTTGATTTTACTATTATTTTTAAAAAGAGATTTATTCTCACTTTTTACTTTAAAATGAATTCTTTTACAATGAAAATCGTACCACCTTATTTAGTGACTTATGAGATTTTAAAACTAAATGTGCTATTTTAGAAATTAGACTGAGGATGATTTCAGGCCATTATCCACATTTTTATCACTACTATTTACTACGATCAAAGAAGATTTCAATTCTATGTTGATTTAGTCCCAAATTTGATCTCGAATAATTAATTTATAGATTTACACTCTTTTAGACTTAATTCAAATATGAGCATATAGTATATTTGTATCTCTCTGATACTAGATATTGTAGATCAATTATGATGGTTATTGAAAGTCCTAGTTTAGGACCAGGTAGTCTATATAAATATCTCGGGTCCCTAATAGGCCCTTTCATTTGGGAGCCACAGTGTAGGAGAAGGATGGTCTCCCTAGGTCCTGCCTTTGCGAGCTACTAAGCTGGAGGAGATGTATACACCCTTATGTTATGACACTTAGAATGTACATAGTATTTTTGGTTTATGTTGTATTCATGCATTCATATGTATTGCATGTCACCAGTATAATTTTTTGATGCTTATATCTATTAGCCTTATAGGGGTTGTATTGGTATAAGTTATGATTCCTGTTTGCTGAGTACTTTTTTCAACCTTTCGATCTTATGGGGCTCGGTTAGGTTAGTATTTGTCTGGACTAGCCGGTTACCTTATTCTTGGTTATTTTGGTTAGTTCATGGAAGAATGGTTATGGACTGATACTCGAGATTGCCGGTATATTTTTTATTCTTTTTCTTTCTCATAGTAAGGTATGTTATTGTTAGATTATCTCATATTTAGTCATCTTTCGATTTGAGACCCTGATTATGCTAGTATTATCTCTTCTACGTAGATAAGGTTTCTTGAGATTTTAGGTTGACTCCTTTAGGTTATTAGCTTGAGTTTAGTCATATATATGTATATACATATATATGGTATTACCGTGTATCCCTCTCTTTTTGTCTATTCATATTGTATATGTATCTTTTGTCCTTGTACAACTACTATATACCCTTTTTACATTCTTCATTTATATAGTGGCTTTTGATATATGATATTGAACTGTAGCTCTTGAACACTGTTAGAATAGACTAGTTTATCCTTATTGTTCCATTTGCATTATTATGTTTAGTTTCTTGGATAGCTTTAGTTTATATTCCTACTTTACCTATTATTTATATTTGCATTATCTTCGGAGCTCAGTCGATGATGCCTACTGAGTACCACATGTTTGGTACTTATACTACCTTTCTACAACTTGCAGATAGTAGTACACATTTTAGTCCTTGATGTATGAATCGTGTGGAGAAGCAATGGATCAGATATTTAGGGTGAGCTCCTGACGTTTAAAGTATTTCTGCTCTCCCTTGAATTGATTAGACTTATCTCTATTTTATATTTTAGAGATGGTTTGTATATATAAATTTGTTCCATACTTCACTTTGTACTTTAAGGGTCGTTGGTAGAGTGTATAAGAACAATGCATAATATAGTGTATTAGTAATGCTTGCATTAGTTATGCTTGTATTAGTTATGCATGTATTATTCTTGTACATCATTTGATTTGATGTATAAGAAATAATATATCTTACATAATTTCTATAAAAGAGGTGTTTGTTTACAAAAATACCCTTCTTTGACTTTGTACACTTTTTTGCAACAAAATTCTTTTGCCATCTCAAACATAATTAGTATTGTCGAACTAGTAAATAGAGATTTAGGATTAATTTCAAGGCCTTTGTCTTTGCGCGTGAAATGTTACGATGACGGATTAACATAGTCGAAATAAAAATAAAATACAAGATGTAAAATTAAGGAATAGTCTTAATTTTTTTTTAATCTTTTTAAAAATCCTCGAAGCAAAGCAAAAATATGTTGTGGTTATTTAAATCAACTATTCATTGTTGTTAATTAAAATTGTGGAAAAAGAAATTGTGAAATGTTTTGAGAAGATTCACTGTTGAAAATTAAAATGACGGGAAAAGAAATTGTGAAATATTTTGAGAGGAAAATTGAGGGGTATTAAGGTTATTTAATAAGTTAATGCATGTATTAAAAGTCTTTGTATTACTAATACATAGGAAATAGAGTGTATTACTAATACACACTTCAATACACAATAGAGTGTATAACTAATGCTTGCATTAGTTATACATAGGCACAAAGAAGTACCAAACAAGGTACTAGTAGTACACATTAACTAATGTATACATCATATTTTCCAATACACTCTACCAAATGACCCCTAATAGTATTAGAAACCCTTGTATTAACTTTACCAGGTCTTGGGGTTGCATTCTATATTAGTCTTTTATTTAAATTTATTTTTGCTATTTTCTCTATTTCTCTTGATAGTCCATTACTAGTTATTTTGGACTATGGATTGTCTTACCTATTGGTGGATTATTTAAGGTGCCATCATGACCTGAAAAATTGGACCGTGACACTAGAGCAACTATTTTAGCGGCCAAAAAATCGCTTTAGCGGTAGCCGTTTTGCGGCAATGTAGTGCTTTAACGCTCATCATTTGACCAGTTTCCCATTGCTAAAGCACACACTTTACCACTTTAGCAGAAAAATGGTCACTTTAGCGGAGCTAGCTACATAGGCCAGGCCACTTTAGTGGTCACCAATCACTTAAAGGTGTTCGCTTAAGCAGCCAACAATGAAAATCTATATAAGTCCAATTTTGTGATTTTTCTTTATTTTTGGACTTCTAAGCTTCGAGAAAGGAAATTCTTGAGGGATTTTTAATCGATTTTCATGTGGGTAACTTCTAAACTCATATTTATATTATTTCTCATTGGTTATGTCTTCAAAAACACCTTTTCCTCAATTTTTAGATGATTTTTTTTGAAGGTTTTATCGGTAAAGCTTGAAAATATTTTTTCTTTAATTCGAACCTCATTTTTAGCTTGTTTTTGCATGAGTTTTTATTTGTAGATTTCTATAACATTGGGGAATATGTTTAAAAAAAATCTAGTTTTACCCCCTTTCATTTTTGAACTTATTCTTTGAATTCGTTTTGAATATGACTAAAATATAGTCAATATGGGTATCATTAGCTTTTCTTTAACGTGTAGATATTGTATTTGAGTGTTTTAGTTGATTCGAGATCATTCATGAAGGAAGGCTCCATGTTGAAGGAATTAAGGCTTGAATTTTGATTCTTTGAGGTAGGTTATGACTTAACTTTTTTAGACTGAGAAGGGTAGTTAATGAATAAGAAAAATATGTTATGGATGAAAACAAGTAACTATAGATAATATTTCTTAAGCTATTATATATTATGTGATGTCCAAGTGGGGCCTTATATTCTGTTGTTCTTGACTTTTGATATTATATATTTTGTGTTGTCCATGTTAGGATTTATTTGATATCATTGGCCTTGTTTGTATATTTGATTGTCTTTATTCATAATGGTGGTTTGTGCAGGGGATTGAATCGATATTATAAGCTTATTGAACATTATTTGCCATTATCATGATCAAATACCCGAGTTTGTGGGTTAATATGATATTAATGATGTCTTATATGCATATTTATTCCAATGGTATCAAACTAGAACCGATATCATGAATTATTGACATATTGAATTGATTTCTAAGCTTACTTATATACGCACTGAATGTATTGGTAATCTTCATACTGATTAGATTGTGATCACATTATTATTGAAAAACATTGCATTTTGAAAGAAAATGAGACACTTTTAAAAATGTCTAGTCCAAGGAATATTCATGTCGGATAGATTGAGATTGGTTGAAATTTTGAGATAGTATACGTGTTACGAACCCCCCATGGGTATAATTTGGGGAGTATTGAAGCTTGATAGGTGTATACAGAAATTTATGCGATGAATTTAAACCATTCATTTCATTATCACTTTCATTTGCATTTTGTAATGCCCCTTAAAAAAATCATCCATGTGTTAGCTCTTGGTAATATGCTCTTAGAGTTAAATGACTAGAATAGTGTCAAAGAGACTTAGTCTTATTTTTGGCTTAAAAAATGAGTAAAGTTTAAACCATCTATAATTTACCTAATTTCGACCTTTTATCATATGGGAAATTGAATGAGCTTTCCGTCGATATAAGATTCACCCAAATCCGATACCCGAGCAAGAAGTTATGGCTAATTTAAGTCCTAATCATAAAACACCGTCATTTTGGTGATTGGCGCATCGTGGAGTGGGTCTATTTAGCAATTGTCAAATTTTAGTAGCCTAGGGCGATTGTGGCACGTAGCGCTGAAGCTCCAGGTCCCAACCAGTGGGACAACGTGATGGCTCCGCTTCGCGGTGACCCTAAGAATCCCAGGCGTCAATTTCTAGTGAGCCACCACGATATTGGCGCATCGCAGTGGCCCATAAAATCGAACTCCCATTTATATTTTATTCCTTCTCATTAAGGGTATAATAGGTATTTTTCCACCCCCTTATCAGCTTAAACACAGGATTATACTCCTAACTGCCCACATTATTCATATTTTCTTCAGAAATTCACAAGAACACTCTCTAGGGTTTCAAATATGAATCCTAAACAACTCAAGATTCAACCATGGATTTTAGAAGATAATTAGAGAGTTGGAATCCCCACTCCGTAGGATTCACGAATCATCTATTATTTTCCGAGATTGAGGTACGCAGGGTTTTTCTAAAATCTCATAGGCATAGAAATCATGTTTTTAAGAAGAGGGTTTCGGATTTATGAATATATTCATGTTTTAGAAGCGTTGATGATGTTGTTTTGGCCTTCCCCTAAATTGATTTGAAATTTTATATATATGTAAGCATGTGTTTTAAGGTTGATGATTGAATTGAGAGCATGATTCGTGAAAAAAATCCCTCTCTTATGATGATTTTCATTTACTTATGATATACTATGAAATCGTTTGAATGCATCTTGAAAAGCATGTTATGGAATATCTTGAATAATGTTATATTTGGATTATGATTTTGATTCCAAAAGAGAGAGGGTTGTTTATGTTGATGAATGTTGAACATAATCATATAATGAAAAGAGTTGCATGGTTTGTTAAAGATTTCATGACCACCACTTGTTTATTGAAAGGATGAGAACTTTTGCATAGCTTTGACTTATGTTTTCGGAACATGAAATCTCTTATGCGAATTACATGTTTGGGTGGTCTGAGCTATGTGTTAATGAAAAGATCATGCTTATTGCATTATGGATCAAAAAACATGACTTGCAAAGTCTTGGTATGACGATACCAAAATAGACAATGCCACAACAGACCTAGACAAACATAGAAACCAGATTTTCAAGACTTGAGATTTCAGAATGATACATGTTTAGAAATGGATAAAATTGGGCATAAAGAGATTTTAGGTGGTCCCCCAAAGAAGTCATGAGTTCATATAACTCATTTCTCAAAACCGTGATTTGTCGATCTGGGTATATTATATTACGCTGGCTTAGTGCCCTATGGCATAATAGACTCAGACACTCCAACCCTTGCAGCACACTTGGGTTGGGGGCTTCCCCACCGAGTCAATGGCGGACTCCATATAGTCCGTGGGTTTTTAGACTTGTAGGGGTGTACCACCTAACTCAGAAATAATACGAAGATCAGAAATTGCACTGACAGAAAGTTTTTTATGATTATCAAAATGCCCATGTGTTTTGGAATTTATATCGCATGTGATGTTTATGACTAGATCTCAACTATTTTATTTATATTAAAAGTTTTATTTTTGATTGCTCTGCATACCAGTACATCTCTATTGACTCCCCCTTACCTTCCAGGTTCTGAGGCATAGTCTAGGGGTCCTGATAAGCAGTAGATTTCTTCAGACAGAAGTGCAGGGTCTAGTCGGTAAGCCTTCTATATTTCAGAAGGCCTAGTTATTTTCAGATATTTATTATCAGTTATGGTTTTGGTCTACTGAGAGCCTTGTCCCAGCTTTTTAGACAGTTATCTTTAGATCATGTAGTAGAGATTTTGCAGACTGTTCCAGCTGTTGTTAGTGAGTTTTGGATTTCATTTCTTATTGTTAAACTTAATCCAGAGTATGACCATGTTTCCGTATCAGATTATATTTCTGCATCTTCTTTTATTATGTGAATGTTGTGCATGATTACCAGGTAGAGTAGGACGCCCAGGCCTTCTTGGTTTGTGAGGCCCTAGTTTGGGTCGTGACAAACTTGGTATCAAAGCACGGTTCATGGTCCCAGGGTGTCTGCAAAATCGCATTGGGGAGAGTCTTGTTTATGGGTGTGTAGCGCACCACACTTATAAGCAGGAGGCTACTAGGCGTTTAGGAAAGTATTTCCCCTCTTTGTGATTTAGTTTGTGCGTTAGAGTCTGAATTAGAATTGTTACCTAATCAGTGATCTATCGTATTTCAGAAAACAGTCATGCCTCCTCATCGCTCCAACAATCAGAATACTCAGGATAATGAAGTCCTCCCCACCCATGGGATGCGGACCCGTAATAGAGCGCATACCCCAGAACCTGTTCCTACTCTGGGAGTACCTCCAGTCCCGACCAGTCCTCCTCGAGCTCTAAGAACAAATGTTAATCGTCCCCAGTCTTCTCAGAGGGACATATCGAATACAAAATTCAGACAGTCCATTCACATACTTGCTCAGTTGGTAGCCATACAGATTTAGATCGGAAGATGTTGGGTCTGCATTGGTCACATCTGAGGCTACTAGGGTGGGTCAGTTCATTAGAATGAACCCGCCCAAGTTTTTGGGCACCAAAGTAGAGGAGGATACATAGGAGTTTGTGGATGAGATAGAGAAGATCTCCAAGGTGATGCATGTAGACGAGGTAGAAGGGGTTGAATTGGAAGCTTACCATCTTAAAGAAGTTGCAAGCCAGTGGTATAATGAGTGGGAGGATTCTAAAGGTGTGAGTGCTGAGCCCACGGTATGGGGCGAGTTCGTGGAAGCCTTTCTTGATCGATTCTTTTCCCTTGAGTTGATAGAGGCCAAAGCCAAGGAGTTTATGAAACTTAAATAAGGAAAAATGAGTGTCAAGGAGTACACTCTGAAGTTCAACCAACTGGCTCGTTATGATTCGGAGATAGCTGGTAATATGAGAGCCCGAATGAGAAAATTTGCATCCGGCCTTTCAGATGACTTAGTGCTTGAATGTAAGAGGCTATACTGAATAATGAGATGGACTTCTCTAGGATGTTAGTGCATATGAAGTAGGTAGAGGAGAAAAAGAAGAGAAACGTTGAGTCTAGAGAGAAGGACAGACAGACAAAGAGAGCCAGAACAGCGGATCAAAACCACAGTCAGCGACAGAGTGGTAATTGGTGGAATAGATGGTAAAATAAGAAGTTTTGGAGTAATGCACAGTCTGCAGCTAGCGCCTCAGTGTCCAGGACCCCAGTTGATAGACGGTCTCAGATTTTTCAGACTAGTCATAGACCCAGAGCTCAGGATACTCAGTCATAGAGTAGTGTGGCTCAGTAGTATCATCTTTTTCTGTGGTGTGAAACTTGCGGAAAGCAACACCCAGAGAGGTGTCAGTTGGGCACGCTGGTGTGTTATTCATGTGGTTAGTTGGGTCACTTTTAAAGAGATTATCCCTCCTCTAAGAGTAATATTAGTGGAGCTAAGTCACAGGCAAATTCTTCCGTACCATCACTACCCCAAAAGGGCGCCACCTCAGCTGTCGGGAGTGGTCGTAACCGACAGTATGCTTTTTCCAATCACTAGGAGGCGGAAGCCTCACCAGATGTAGTCACCGGTACATTACAAATCTTTTCCCGTGATGCTTATGTATTACTTGATCCTGGGTCTACCTTATCCTAGTGACCCGTTATGTGGCTGTCAGTTTTGGGTTTGAGCCCGATGAAATTTCAAAACCTTTCTCTGTTTCCACTTTGGTGGGTGATTCAGTTGTGACTAGGAGAGTATATAAAAATTGTGTGGTGATTGTTTGCGGTCGGGATACCATGGCAGACCTCATAGACTTAGATATGATTGATTTTGATGTTATCCTAGGGATGGACTGGCTTCATTCGTACTATGCCACATTAAATTGTAGAACCCGAAGAGTCACCTTTTCTTTTCTGAATGAACCAGTGATAGAATGGCATGATAATTCTTTAGCACCTAGAGAGAACTTTATATCTTATCTCAGAGCTCGTAAACTTATCTCCAAAGGTTATTTGTATTATCTTATTCGAGTTAAAGATTCTAATGCCGAAAGTCTTCCTCTCCAGTCAGTCCCTGTGGTAAATGAGTTTCCAAAAGTCTTTCTAAATGATCTCCCAGGAATACCACCTGATAGGGAGATAGATTTTGGTATTGATTTGTTGCCAGACACCCGTCCCATTTCTATTCTGCCTTATAGAATGGCTCCTGTAGAACTGAAAGAGTTGAAAGAACAGCTAGCAGATATTCTAGACAAAGGTTTTATACGTCCCAGTGTTTCTCTCTGAGGTTCACCTATACTCTTTGTGCGAAAGAAAGATGGTTCCCTGCGTATGTGCATAGATTACTGCCAGCTAAATAAGGTCACTATTAAAAAAAATATCCTCTTCCTAGGATTGATGATCTCTTTGACCAACTTCAGGGTGCTAAATGTTTTTCAAAGATAGACCTTCATTTGGGATACCATCAGTTGAAAGTTAGAGTGTTAAACATTCCCAAAACAGCCTTTCAAACCATATACGGTTATTTTGAATTCCTAGTCATGTCCTTTGGGTTGACTAACGCCCCTGCAGCCTTCATGGATCTTATGAACAGGGTGTTCCATCAGTTTCTAGATCTGTTTGATATAGTTTTCATTGATGATATTCTGATTTATTCCAAGAGTGAGGAAGACCAAGCCAATCACCTCCAAATCATCCTTCAGACTCTCAAAGATCATAAGTTGTATGCAAAAAATTTCAAATGTGAATTCTGGCTAAGTGTTATTGCTTTCTTGGGGCATATTGTGTCTAGTGATGGGATTAGGGTGGTCCCCCAAAAGGTTGAGGCAGTGAGAAAATGGCCCAGACCCAGACTCCAACCGATATTCAGAGTTTCTTGGGTTTAGCAGGGTATTATAGAAGATTCATAGAAAGCTTTTCTTCCATAGCTTCTCCACTTACTAAGTTAACCCAGAAAAAGGTGAAGTTTGTGTGGTCTGACTCCTGTGAGAGTAGTTTTGAGAAGTTGAAAGACAAATTGACTATAACACCTGTTCTGACTCTTTCGAAAGGCACAGAGGGTTTTGTTGTGTACTGTGATGCATTCCGTGTGGGACTTGGGTGTGTACTTATGCAATACGGTAAGGTGGTGGCTTATGCATCCAGGTAGTTGAAGGTGCATGAGAGAAATTACCCCACCCATGACTTGGAGTTAGCGGCTGTTGTGTTTGCACTTAAAATATGGCGGCATTATCTTTATGGGGTGCATGTTGATATTTTCACTGACCATAAGAGTTTACAGTATGTTTTCTCACAGAAAAAATTGAACCTCAGGCAAAGGCGCTGGATAGAATTGATAAAGGATTATGACATGAGCCTGCATTATCATCCGAACAAGGCAAATATGGTAGCCGATGCCCTTAGCAGGTTGTCAATAGGCATCCTTTCTCATGTTGAAGAAGGGAAAAGAGAGATGGTGAAAGATATTCACCAACTTATAAATCTTGGAGTGTGACTCTTAGATTCTAAAGATGGAGAAGTAGTTGTTCATGAGATAGCTAAATCATTCCTTTATGCGGAGGTTGAAGAGAAGCAGATCGAAGATCCCATCTTGATACAGATCAAGAAGATGTGGGTTAACAGAAGGTGATATCCTTTGAAATTGGTGGTGATGGTATTTTGAGATATCAGGGTAGATTATGTGTGCCATATATAGATGGTCTGCGGAAGAGAATCCTTGACGAAGCTCACACTTTGAGGTATGTTGTTCAACCAGGCTCTACCAAGATGTATCATGATCAAAAAACCATTTATTGGTGGAATAATATGAAGCGCGATGTAGCTAACTATGTTGCCAAGTGTTTAAAGTTTCAATAAGTTAAGGTAGAGCATATGAAGCCTGGTGGTACTTCCCAAGAGATTTCTTTGCCTTTATGGAAATGGGAAATGATCAATATGGATTTCATTATGGGACTTCTGAGGTCTCAAAATCAGTATGATTCTATTTGGGTAATTATTGATCGGTTGACAAGTCAGCTCACTTTCTGCCTGTGAGGACCAACTTTTCAGGAGTTGATTATACCAAGCTATACATTGAGAAGATAGTCCGTTTGCATGGGGAACCTGTATCCATCATATCTGACAGAGGTACACAATTCTCTTCACAGTTTTGGAGGTCTTTTCAGAGGGGTTTAGGTACCCAAGTGAACCTAAGTACTGCTTTCCACCCTCAAACTGATGGGCAAGATGAGTGCACCATTCAGACCCTTGAGGATACGTTGATGGCTTGTGTAATTGACTTTAAAGGTAGCTGGGCAGATCACTTTCCATTAATAGAGTTCGTTTATAATAGCAGCTACCTTGCCAGTATTAAGATGGCTCCATTTGAAGCTTTGTATGGGAGAAGATATAGATCACCAATAGGGTGGTATGAAGTGGGTGAGACTCAGTTGCTCGGTCCAGATCTTGTTCATCAGACGATGGAGGACGTGAAAATTATTAGAGAACGACTTAAAACAACCCAGAGTAGACAAAAATCCTACACCGATGTTAGGAGAAGAGACTTAGAGTTTGAGGTTGGTGATTGGGTGTTTCTCAAAGTCTCCCCTATGAAGGGAGTTAAGCGATTCGGGAAGAAAGGTAAAATGAGTCCTCGCTATATAGGGCCATACCAGATTTTGAGAAGGATAGGTGGGGTTGCGTATGAGTTAGAGTTTCCGGCAAGTTTGGGTTCTGTTCATCCGGTATTTCACAAATCCATGTTGAAGAAATATATTAGAGACCATTCATTAGTGTTGCCTCTAGAGCAGGTCAGAGTGACAGACTCCTTATCCTATGAAGAAGAGCCTGTGGTAGTCTTGGATTGCCAAGTTAGGAAACTGAGTAGCAAAGAAATAGCCTCGGTCAAAGTGTTATGGAAAAATCAGAAAGTTGAGGAAGCAACTAGGGAATCAGAAAATGAAATGAGAGATAGATATCCAGACTTATTTGATCCGGTGAATGACGAAATGAAAGGTACAATCCTTGTCTTATTCTTTTATGGCCTTAGTATACTTTAAATCATGCTTGTTTGTGTTCCTCATCATTATTCAGGGATGAATGATCCCAAGGGGTGTAACACCCCGGAAAAAAAAATTATCCATGCATTAGCTCATGGTAATATGCTCTTAGAGTTAAATGACAAGAATAGTATCAAAGAGACTTAGTCTCATTTTTGGCTTCCAAAATGAGTAAAGTTTAAACCATATATAATTTCCCTAATTTTGACCTTTTATCATGTGATAAATTGAATGAGATTTTCGTCCATATAAGATTCGCCCAAATCCGATACCTGGGCAAGAAGTTATGGATAATTTAATTCCTAATCGTAAAACACCGTCATTTTGGTGCTTGGAACATTGTGGAGTGGGTCTATTTAGAAATTGTCAAATTCCAATAGCTTAGCGTGATTATGGCGCATCGCGTTGAAGCTCCAGGTCCCAACCAGTGGGACAACGCGATGGATCCGCATCGCGGTGACCCTAAGAATCCCATGCATCAATTTCCAGTGAGCCACCACGATTATGACGCGTCGCGGTGGTCCATAAAATTAGGCTCCCATTTATATTTTATTCCATCTCATTAAGGGCATATTATGTATTTTTACACCCCTCTTATCAGCTTAAACATGGGATTATACTCCCAAGTGCCCACATTATTCATATTTTCTTCAGAAATTCACAAGAACACTCTCTAGGGTTTCAAACAAGAATTCCAAATAACTCAAAATTCAACCGTGGATTTTAGAAGATAATTAGAGAGTTGGAATTCCCACGCCGTAGGCTTCACGAATCGTCTATTATTTTTCGAGATTAAGGTACGCGGGTTTTTTCTAAAATCTCATGGGCATAGAAATCATATTTTTTAAGAAAAGAGTTTTGGATTTTATGAATATATTCATGTTTTAGAAGCGTTGATGATATTGTTTTGGCCTTTAGGCCTTCCCCCAAATTGATTTGAAATTTTATATATATGTAAGCATGTGTTTTAAAGTTGATGATTGAATTGAGAGCATGATTCATGAAAAAATCCTTCTCTTGTGATGATTTTCATTTACTTATGATATACTATGAAATCGTTTGAATGCATCTTGAAAAGCATGTTTTGGAATGTCTTGAATAATGTTATATTTGGATTATGATTTTGATTCCAAAAGAGAGAGGGTTGTTTATGTTGATGAATGCTGAACATAATCATATAATGAAAAGAGTTGCATGGTTTGTTAAAGATTTCATGACCACCACTTGTTTATTGAAAGGATGAGAACTTTTGCATAGCTTTGACTTTATGTTTTCGGAACATGAAATCTCTTATGCGAATTACATGTTTGGGTGGTCTGAACTATGTGTTAATGAAAAGATCATGCTTATTGCATTATGGCTCAGAAAACATGACTTGCAAAGTCTTGGTATGACGATACCAAAATAGACAATGCCATAACAGATCCAGACAAACATAAAAACCAGATTTTCATGACTTAAGATTTCAGAATGATACATGTTTAGAAATGGATAAAATTGGGCATAAAGAGATATTAGGTGGTCCCCCGAAGAAGGCCCAATTTCAAAAAACTCATTTTCCTAAATCGTGATTTACCGATCTGGGTATATTATATTACGCTGGCTTAGTGCCCTGTGGCGTATTAGACTCAGACACTCCAAACCTTGCGGCACACTTGGGTTGGGGGCTTCCTCGTCGAGTCAATTGCGGACTCCATATAGCCCGTGGGGTTTTAGACTTGTAGGGATGTACCACCTAACTCAGAAGTAATACGAAGATCAGAAATTGTACTGACAGAAAGGTTTTTATGATTATCAAAATGCCCATGTATTTTGGAATTTATATCGTATGTGATGTTTTATGACTAGCTCTCAACTATTTTATTTATATTTTAAGCTTTATTTTGGATTGCTCTGCGTACCAGTACATCTGTATTGATCCCCCTTACCTTTCAGGTTCTGAGGCACAGTCTAGGGGTCCTGATAAGCAGTAGATTTCTTCAGACAGAAGTGCAAGGTCTAGTTGGTGAGCCTTTTATATTTTAGAAGGCCTAGTTATTTTCAGACATTTATTATCAGTTATGGTTTTGGTCTACTGGGGGCCTTGTCCCAACTTTTCAGATAGTTATCTTTAGATCATGTAGTAGAGATTTCGCAGACTATTCCAGATGTTGTTAGTGATTTTTGAATTTCATTCCTTATTGTTAAACTTAATCTAGAGTATGACAATGTTTTTGTATCAGATTATATTCCCGCATCTTTTTTTATTATGTGAATGTCTTGCATGATTACCAGATAGAGTAGGACGCCTGGGCCTTCTTGGTTTGGGATGTCCGTCACGGCCAGGCCCTAGTTCGGGTCGTGACACATTTGCCTATGCATTTTCATGTTTTGCTTTTATGTATTACTTGACATATAATCCGTTCCTATGTACTTTTGTGTATACATATATATTAGTGGAGGCGGTATGATCTACCATTTTAAAACTTTGCTGCATGCAGGTTGCGTTCTCATGGAATTCTTTTAACTTATATTATTTTCTACTTTGCTCAGTTGGTCTATGATTCCTACGAAGTACAAGTGGACTGTACTCACCCCTACTGTACCCTTTCAAGACATATTTTAATCTCATCCTATCCTTTACTTTGTATTTATTTAGGTCTGAGACAGATTTTGTATTCCAGATTTGGATGTTGTACTTATATGCTCTTACATTTGTGACGCAAGTCTTGGGAATTTTATGACATCTCGTTTGCCTTATTTCCTTTATTATCTCGTATTTCTTTTCTTTTTAAGTGATTGACTTAATTATCAAGATTGAGCCGCGATAAGTGCCATCAAGACGTCGAGTTTTTAGATTGTAACATTTTGTGTGTTCATCTTCAGAAGGGCCCAACTTTGGAGTGTTTTTATGGAGCAAATGTTTTCCCTTTTTTCCTATGGTGAATTATAAAAAGTTAAAATGATGAAAGTAAAACAAAATCAGTGAAGAAGAATTTAAAAAGTAGTATTGGGTCAAAATAGTGGCTAACAAAAAGCAAAAGTTGAAAAAATGGGCTCAAGTGGCACTCGAACTTTAGCCATGGGTGCTTTCTGCCTTTTTATATATGTTTCCTTTGATTTCTTATATAATTGTATGTACTCTGAGCTGAGATCAATGGGTGCTCGAGAACCCGTTTTTATATATGTTTCCTTTGATTTCTTATATAATTGTATGTATTCTGAGCTGAGATCAATGGGTGCTCGAGAACCCAAATTTAACATGTAGGTTTGCCCATAATTTATATTGTTTCTCCAGATATCATTTTGAGGATTTTATTTCTTTTTTAAATTTTGAACCATATGCCCTATTCAGTATTCATGAGTGGAATATAAACTTATTGCATGATTCCATTAAGAAAATGAGAACTCAAAACACTTTTATAAAATAAATTGCTATTCTATATTCTCCAACAAGAAGTTTTTTTATGAGTATTAATTTTAAATTGTGGTACGGAGAGAGTCGAGGAATGAAATACAGTAAAAAATGATTTTGAAACTACTCCTACCCTTTCGTGGTATATTCATAGAATACCCTGGTTTTTAAAGTAAACTTAAAATAAGTGTCATCTCTATACTGTAAGAGCTCAATACACCATAGGCGTACAATTCAAGGCTTAAAAATGCTTTGATGAAAACAACTGAGAGTTTAAAATTTATCACGGATAAAGTGACACTTTATGGGAATTCAAGAAAAGGTCACAACAAGATGAATCATTTACTATCACAAAGTTATCCAGTGGAAGTGTAATAATATATGCGGTTGAGGAAGTTTTAGTATTTAGGAAAACCTATAATCAAAATCGGACATTGACTCCTGCCAAAGGATATCTATCATATTTATTTTATTGAGATGTGTATTTCTCCCTCAATCCAGTATATTTTGTATGTAGATTCGTTGAGCTATAATATTTCCTTCATATACCATATCTACATATCTAACTTAAATTTTATGTGAATATCAACGTGCATATATATATATATATATATATATATATATATATACTATCCTGGGGCCCGGGCTTAGCCCGAACCCAACCTCAAGATATAAATATAGTATATAATTTATCAAATAAGTATAATTTGTTTCATATTTTCAACAGTATTATTTAGATTAATCATATTTAGACAATAAAATTTCAGAACTATTAAAGTTTTACATTTACCCGATGCTTATAAGCCTAGATTCGAATTAATATAAAAGATTAAATTTGTAATTACTTTTTCATCTTTTTGCTTTTTTGTGACATTAAGTTATTGAAAGAGTAGTTCAAAATTTTCTGCGAACTCTTAACAATTAAATCATTGTATAAAACGTATTTACAAGTTAAAAGAAAAAATTATTTGTATTTTCAAATCAATATGTAATATAAAAGTTGTTTCATGGAATGTTTTGAGAATATAACATCCAATAATTCAAATTAAACTTAATCATATGTTAGATTAATTTCTTGAATAGTTGCACTCCTATGTGAATCAATATCTATTTTGAGATTAATATTTTTTCTAGAGGTTAGAGATTGAATTTAAGTCTTGCAAAACATCTTTAAAATTTTCTTATTTATTAAATTATATGAAGACAATTGAAACTAAAGTAGTAATTTTCTGACTCTTTTTTCTTTAATAAAAGATAATTAAACAATTGAAACACAATGAAAAACTCAATAGTAATTTTTCATATAACGACACACCATCAAGTGCAAAGATTCACGTCGCAAGGAGGAAATACTTCATCTTTATCAATCACATGCCACTGTTTTAGAGATTGATAAATTTTCTAAAATAAATTAAAAAATAATTAAATTTCAATATAAGAAATATGTACTAAAAAGAACAAGTAATATAATAGTAAAAAAGAAGGGATTTTAAAAAAATACTATATATAATTCAATTATAGAGGTCCAAATAAAAATAATCATTAAATAATGAATGAGAACAAAAATAATAATGTGTTGGAAAATATAACAGACACATGTAGCAATTCCATTGTATAAGGACTATCAAATCTTATCTTATTCTCTCTTATATATAAGTATATAATATAAAAATAGTAATTATTAAAATTTCAATTAGAGATAGACTAAGCAAAAAAAAATTTGTGAGGACTAAACAAATTAGGTCTCTCTTATTATTATTGTTGTTGTTGTTGTTGTTGTTGTTGTTGTTGTTGTTGTTGTTGTTATTTTCACATAAAAGAAAATCATAAATTTTGAATTAATTTTTAATTGGTTAGATAAATATCTCTCGTGGTGTCAATTTCACTTATTTTATGACTCATCACTTTTGTACGACATTTAATAAGTCCATTTAAAATGGATAAAAAAAATATATGTGAGGATTACCAAATTCAAAGATCCTCCCTTATATATAGTTATAAAATGAAGTTTCACGAGGCCCGTGCTAAGCCCGTACCCAAACTCAACGTATAAAAATAATAATTTTAATTTAAAAATATAATTTATATTATCTATTTTTACTTTATAAGTAGTATATCTAATGATCCATTAAACAAGTCTTGTAGATAAATTTTCATAATTATTAGAGTTGTTAATCACATAATTGGATAATTTTAAATAAAAAATATTATTTATGAAGAAGAAAATATTAACAGAGAATTGAAATATATCAAAAATCTACAAGTAATATATTGTATAATAACATAATTTAAAATATTTAATAATTACGCTTCGATAAAGATCATAAATAGAAAAAAATATTGGACTGTTGTGTGGACTTCTGCTTTTTTCTGATTAATTTGAGATTAAGAAGTTCCTTTATTTGAATTTTAAATTCAATCTTATCTTCTTCATTATAAAGCATGAGTTTAACTCTTATAATGATACTAGGATCTTTAAGAATTAAGACTGCCTTTTCATGATTATTGTCCTATTTTCTAATGAATTTTCTCCATAAGAATGTTGTAAATCCTATTTTATTTTTTCAAGATTAGGACATTTACATGAATAATTCTTTGGGTTGTATAAATTTTTTTTATTAAAAATTCCTCTTTCTTTTATTAAAACATAGAGATTATGTTTTCTTGGGATCTTAATAAAATGATTACACGAAGTTTTGAAACTGATCATGTATATTGTTTGATGATAATCTTGAAACTGTTGGATAAAATCATTTTCAAGTAATAAATTAGTTTCTAGTTTATCATAAGTATAAACATGTTTTATCGAAATAATTTTAGATCCTAAAATTATTTCGACATTCTCTTTATAATGTGTAAGCTTTTCCCTGTCACCTGTAATACGGATAACAGAAGCATTAACATTATAAGTATTCCAATCTTTTATTAAAAAAAACTTGGCAAAACTGACTTCAGAACCATTATCTATCTGACCACATGATCTCAATCTTGTTTCGTAGGTGATAAATTCTACGAATACTGCTACTCTAAAAGAGGTTTCTTTTGGTATTTAAATTTTAGGGATAAAATAAGTTTTTTCTCCTAAGGTTATTTCAATTATTTTTTTTGGATATTATATTGATCCAAACTGTTTAGAAATGTTCGTCCCAAAATTATATTATCATCATTTTCATGATTGGTAATATAACAAGGAACGATTATCCTAATTGATTCAAATTGAATTGGTAATTTTACCATTTTTGAACAGCTTGTAGCTGTTTTCTTCAAATGTTTTATAAAGGTAAGGGGTACCTTCATATGTGGTTAAACTATCTAGGATACTTTCCTTGACATGATTTGCTGAAGATCCTGACTGAATTAAGATGATTTGTTTATTTCAGTCGCTTTCATTAAAGAGTCTTCCAGAAACTTTAGTAATGTTATTAGAGTTTTTATTAGTAAATCTCATAGAATTACCTTTTCTTATGAAATTATTTTCATATTCTATTGAGAGTCTTGAAATTAAAGTATTTGAACTTCCTATTTCTAGAGCTTGTCCAATCTGAATTTCATATTCACTTGGGATTTCTATCGGTTGAACTTCTGCTTCAACTATTCTGGCTCTTCCTGCACATTCTTGATCAATTTTGACCAAACTTTTATTTTTATAGACATTTCCATAATTCGAATTGGTAACTGTATATAGAGCTTGATAATATATGCTTATAATATGGTTACCTGGTTTGAATAAATCATCTCTTTTTACATGAAAATGCAGACTTAAGGCTTCATTAAAGTTAGCATCTTTTAGTGATATACAATACCTTGGATAACAGGTAAATAATAATTTGGTGTAAGCCAAATTTCCTTTAACAATACCTGGGTTTCCTTCTTTGGTATTAATGAATCTTTCATCTGAAAGGTTGATGACTATTTGACAATTAATTCCTTCTTTGAAGGTGAATTTTACCATTATTTGGATTCCTCCAAGATGAATGTAATTCATATTCTTCTTTTTTCTTTCCAAAATTTTTCTTAGAATTTGGTTGATATCGTCTTTGTTAATAGGTTAAGCTTATGTCTTTCAGTGGTTTTAGTAATCTCTATTTCTTTTTTAATTTCTTGATATTCGTGATAAGAGATTTTATCTTTTGAAAAGGTTCGTTGTAACCTACTGAACAGACTATCCTCAGTCCTACGGTTAAATTTTAATCCTTGAAATTTTCTTACTAACTATCCATTGAATGTTTCTTTTAAAACATATCCTCGCTGATCTTCTTCAGCTTCTATAACCTGTGTGGTTTTCTCTAGATTCTCAATTTCTTGATTCATTCTTCTGAATTAGTACTCGAATTTGAGAATTCTTCATAGAGTTCTACGTAAAAGTGTTCACTTTTGATAGATATTATTTATTCTTAGTCAAAACCAATTTCTTATCTATCTATTTTAGAGATTTTAACTTTCATTTTATTACACTCATAACTTTTGTAGCCTTCCTCTCCACAATTATAGCACTTACATTTATCTATAAATTTCTTTTTGAAATTTCTTCATTTTTGGATGTACCTTTTTCTTGGTACATAATTTCTTTTGGAAATATTTTTTCTTTTAATTAATCCTTTGTTTTTCTTTTTCGTTTCAAAGAATTTCTTTCATGACATTCCCATTGTGATGTTGCTTCTGTATCTTCATAGAAAATTTGCTTTTGACTTTTCTTTGTATATTATGTAACATACAAAGCTGGCTAATTCTTTGATTAAGGAATGAAATTCTTTTCCCTTATGAATCTCTTGTTTAATCCTCTTTAGCATATTCTTTCCTGAAATAACTAGCCCAAAATCCTGGTTGTTTCTGGAAGTATTTATCCATATAATACTTTATATCTATTCTACTGTCAAACAGATTGTAGTAGTATTCTTTAAACTCGCAAGTATATTCATGAATATAAAATATTTTACAAATTTGAAGTTTTTTTAGCCATTCTGCTGCTAATCGTCTTTGTATTTCTTTCTCTTTTGAGACATCAAATTGGATACCTAAGAATTCGTATCCAACGTATTTTACTATGGTCTATTCATGCTCTAGTTGTTTTTCAAACTGCTCTAGGACTTCAATTTTAAAAACTGTTTTAGTATTTTCTGATACTCCATTATACCAATTGTTTACCTTTCCAGTAAAAGGGTTGATAGCAATTGAGTATTTTTCATCATTGGTATAGTTTACTTATTTTCCCATGATGAAGAATAATTTTAAGTTTTTATCCCATAAATCCAATAATTCTCTTGGTTCTCTTTTGCAATCTAGATCTAAAAACTGAGTAGATCCACTGTCTCCTATAGGAAGTCTATTAGGCATGTATCTGGCCTCAATATTATTGTTATATTGACTATTATAGTCTTTCCCTTTTGGATTTAGGTAAGAAATTACCTTTTTGCATAGGCTCTGAAAAAGAGCTTCCTTCTTCTTTAGGACTCCTAAAGTTTTCTTGTGGTTCTCCTGTATCTCCTCTGTTCATAAGAACATGGTAATCTTGATATTTTAGATCAAGTTCTTCTAATGCATAAACTAACTCGTCTATGTCATTCATCTGATTCTTCTATTTTATTTTTTGAACTAGAACCTTCTTCTAATTTGGAACTAGGATTTTCTTGTATTTAGGAACAAATTTTTCTTTTATTTCTTTCTTTCATTTCTTTTCTAGTAAGCTAGATATAATCTTTTCATCAAGGCTACCTTTTTGATACGTACCTTTATTTGAGAAGAAGGGAGCACAAATTTCTCTCCTAATCTTCTTTCCCAATTCTTTATCGAAGGCTTCATCCCTTTCGATGAGGTTATTTACCCTTATAGGTGAACTATCTTTGATAAGCTTGATTTCCTTTTCTATTAGGTTGATTTTAATGACTAGGTGCTTTTGCATATCTATAAGGTCGTTAAGTTTTTGTAAAATTTTGCTATAACTCATAGAGTGTTAATATAAACTATGTTCAAGTTTATGTTCATAATGAAAAAATTCAAGTTCTAATTGAAATATTTCTATTTTTTGAGAAAATAATGATTTTTTGCAAACTCCTGCAAATGAATTGTATTCATAGAGATTTTTTCGAATAATGAGTTCTTGTTTTTAATCCGAAAGTAATTTTAAAATTTGTTATTTATTTGATTCCTTATTCATTTAATTTTATTTCTGGACTTAAGATGCCCAATTAATCTATATTCTAATCTAAAAATTATGGTGATTAGCTGATCTAATTTTATTAGATCTTCTTTTGTATTGTTGAACCTTTTATATTCAAAATAAAGATTGTTTAATGATATATATATATATATATATATATATATATATATATATATATATATATATATATATATATATATATATATATATATATATATATATAGCCTTAAAAGCATGAAATCAAAAACTTTAATGTGAAATTACTAAAATACCTCCAATTAAAAGATACCCAATCAAAAATTTAAATTACCTAAATACCTTTTTTAAAATCTACTTATTCTATCTAATTAAAAAAAATTCTAAACACACCCTTTGATACCAAAAGGTGTGTCCATTTAATTGGTAAGAGTTGCGTTGATTCTTTTAGAATTAGGCACCTCATGAATGAATTCTAAAAGTCACTATTAAAGAGACAAACGGTTGAATTCCATTAGAATCCAAGATGCTTCACTTGAAATTTTTGATTTTGAATTCCTCGACAATACCCAAACTACAAGTATTATTTATGCAAAATATTGAGATTTGCTTCTCAATAGTGGAACATCATCCAAATAAAGTATACCAATGGATATTGGCCTTAGTATATTATATTATTCGTACCAAAAAATAAGTACTTCTCCATTCTTTGTCAGAAATCTAAATATAAATTATCCCTATTACGAAATTAAGAAAAGAAGAGAAAAGATAAGCATGCATGTATCATATACGTCATTCATTATAGTAATATACTCTTATTTTGTTTTACTGTCTCCCACCATATTTTTAAATATTCTTATCTTGATTTCCTCCCATTTCCTCCTTCAATTATTAGGCATGTGAATTTTTATACATAAGTAGGTTTAATTCTTACCACCAAAGAATGTGGGACATCGAATGAAATTGTGCCTGTTTGCAACAAATTTTCATAAGTGCTGAAAATTAACTGCAAGTAAAGATAAAATAAATAAAAAGAGTATTTTTATTTAAATGAATCATGTAAGTACAATTCTATGACTCTCTTGATTCTTCTCTCCTAAACTTAAAAATGATCTGAGGGCCTTCAGTAGCGTGTTTCTCGAATCATTGGATAATTTGAAATCCTAGAGACGTATTTCAATCGTCGGGAATGTCGAAAAGTGTTTTGTAGATTTGAAATAATCTTCGGGAAGAACTCCGTTGATTTCTCCTTGCAAGAACTTGATAGTCAATGCCAACGTTGCCAATGCTTGTCAAAGTTCTCTTTTCCGAGTCCCTCCTTTTTTTCCCTTTAGAATGTTATGTTACCCCTTATTTATAGTTGTAGAGGGTAGGCCTAGTTGTTTGTGATTGACCGAAACATGTCACTTTGCCACTTAGCGCCTTTTAACTGGTTGTTGAATTTGAATGAGATTTCCACATTATTTGTATATGTGGCAACGTCTCATTGGTCTTGGATTTGACTGGGATGCCACATCACTTGATGAGTTTGGGTTTCAAAGTGAGACGGATCTTGATGAGGAATAAAAGGGGCTTATTATTTTTTTAACCCCAAAATAATTTTAGACCTAATAAAATATGGATCAATGTCAAATTTTATATGAGTTTGATCCAATAAATTTTACATGTCCACAGATGCCCCCTCCTTCAAGGTTGGTCGATGTGTAGGCTTGCTGAAACTTGGCGGTGAGACTTAAAGTACACATGAATGTGTTTTCATTCTCGTGACTTCAAAGGTATCTGTTTCTCATCAGTGCATCCTAGTTAGACCAATACTTGCGAGTGGTCTAACTAAAGTTTCCTCCATGAACTTTCATGTCGTGAAAGTCTTCGTAAAAGCAACCAACGATTTGTTTGTGGTGATCCTCATTTTTCATCCACAATCGAGTACAAACTCAATATTATTTCAAGAGTATTAAAAAAAATGAACAACTTGATTATTTTTTGACTCTTTTTGGATAAGTATAAACATGAGAAATCACTACCGTAATATTTATTTAAGTAGTTTTTACTTGCACAACAATGTGACCTTCTCAATGTATTTGAATTAAAAGGATCAATACAACTCCCTCACTTGACATATTGCACGTATGAAATAAAAAAATATTGACTTGATCTTTTTGTACCAAAGAAAAATATTAACTTTCCTTTTGATTTCATTTACCAAAAGAAAATATCAACTCCCTTTTTGGTTTCATGTACCAAAGAAAAAAAAATTAACTTTCCTTTTGATTTCAAGAAAGAATTAAAGTCACCTCTAAAGAAATCTCCTCAATATGATAATTTTTCAACTAATTGACAATTTGAAATTCTCAGGGATTCTCATCTTCTAATTTTACCACAACATTCCTTGTACACAAATTGAAAATTTTTCATAGGAGCCTCTATATAAGGAGATGTTATGAAATCACATCAACCATAATCTCTTGAAATCCGTAACCCTTGCAAAGACATCCCTTAGCCTCTTTGTGACCATGTATTTGGAAAATATTGCTGGTGAACCTCAACCTTTTTAGCAGCATCGGTGGACGTCATGCAAAGTATACAACCTCCTCGCAACACCGATCGAAGAAGTACATAGAGTGTCTTTCCTGATTTTCAACTTCAAACACTCGCAGAGTAAAAATATATCTGACTGTTGGAATGTCCAAATGTTGAATGACTTAGTTCTGGAGAGGCTATACTTGTATTGTTGCGTCATATCTAAATATCAATATCAAAATCCTTCTGTATTAACGAGAATCAATTTTTAATGTTGACGCTATAAGCTGTCATGTCGTGACTCCAGATAGCATGTTCGTGATCACTTCTTTTTACTTTTTTTTTTGTAGGTTCATGAAAAAATTTAAGTGGTGTTTATATCACACAAAGCATATACAAGCATTGTCTAGATGATTGGTCAGGAACTACTTAAGGCATCATTTTGCGAGTCACAGTTTTCAATGAGCAACAACAAGGTGCTTCACCTATTTTCTTGAGGATTTGACAAGAAATATTCCCTCTCACGGCTTGGAAACGAACACTCGGAGCAACTCTTTTCTATCCTTGGCAAGAAAATTTATGCCTATTTCCTTAAATCTTGGCATAGAAAACTCTTTGCATCTCGGCATAGAAAATTAATGGTTGAAAATAAAATTTCATGTTAATCGGCATTGATATTAGCCATGTCAAACTAAACTGATGTGTTTCTCCTAATGTTGATCATGCCAAATCTAAGTATCGTGCCTTTGGTATCGACACTTATTACCAGATTGAAGTTTCACATAGTTGGCGTCAATCCGCATAAAGTCGAGAAGCTTCATCCAGTCAACACTGTAGATGTGTTCCATCTTTATAGTTTTTTGTGCAGCGTTATGAAAATGGTCTTGATGTCAGACCAAAAAGGTCGACATGATTGATGTTGAACCATTTGGTGCATTACTTCCTTACTGCTTGATAAGAAAGTAACTTGAAATGATCTGATTTCATCCTTAACGACGTTAAAAGTTTCACTTTTTAGCTTCAGTGAGCATGTACTAGGCACACACCCATAAAAATATTTATTCTCTAATCAGAGAACAAAAATATGAGTTGTTTGATTCATAAAAATGGAATTCAATGTCCTGATACGTCTGTTTTATCAGCTTTGCGCAGCGTCACGATAAATTCTGTATTTTGACTTAGGAGTATAGAAATCAGGAGCCATTTTTTGCATTAAAAACTAGACTCGTAGAGATACATATCACATAGGAATCACAATCAGATTTCACCCAAATCATCCTAGATATTTCCCCAAAATCGTTCCTCTAATCTTGGTTCGCTAGTTTTATCAGCTTTGCACAGCCTCACAATAAATTCCGTATCTCGACGTAGGAGTATCGAAATGAGGAACCATTTTTTGCGTTGGAAACTAGACTCATAGAGCTATGTCTTATGTAGGAATCACAATAAGATTGCACCCAAATAATCCTAGATATTTCCCCAAAACCGATCCTCTAATCTTTGTTTGCTAGTTTCATCAACTTTGTGCAGCATCATGATAAATTCCGTATCTCAACGTAGGAGCATCAGAATCAGGTGTCGCTTTTTCATTAGAAAGTAGATTCGTAGATATACAATATACATAAAAATTACACTCAACTCCCTTACGTATTTATATAAATACATCATCAAACTCAACTTAGTTCTGAATCTGATGGACGACATTACAACTTTGACCGGCTATGATAGAAAATTCATAACTTGGGGTAGGAACCTTTGAATCATGATCCATCTTTTTCTATTGTAGAGAAGTCTCTAAGATCTACCACATATGTCAAAATAATGGTAAGCACCTATACGGATTTATACAAATATATTATCAAAATTCGCTTTGCCTTGCTAGTCTCTTCACATTTGCATGTCTGTGGTAAACTTAGCGAAGGAACATCTATCCTCATGTGATGTCTATGTTAATTCAAAGTGTTATTTCCATGCTCAAATAATGACACATGCCTTTTTTTTTTAACTCATATGACTGAACTTAGAGTAAAAATCACTCGACTTATGACCATGCTTCAATGGTTTGTTCCATCATTGTGAATTTCTCATCCATATAAGTTGTGTCATCCATCAAGACACTGAACTTTGTTAAAACTAGAGAATCAGTCAAATCTTCAGATTCACTAAAATTGATGCTAGTCTGAGAGAGTTCATCACATAACAAGGATGTCAAGTTGCCCCCACGATTTGCAGTTTAAGACACTATATAAGATTTGCTCTTTTTTGCCTTCTCCAAAGAAGTGAAGTATTCATATCCGTCCCAACCACTGACCTTAAACTTGCACCGAGTGAGCGGACCAATATGGCTGAGCTCATCAGATGTGGCAGTAGCAGAGTTCTTGCATGAGATGTCTTTAGTATTTTCAAAGTCCATAGAAATAGTTGAATTTGATTTGTAGAAAGAAGAGATGAAGAGCAAAAATGGTTCCACTGGGTATGCAAAAATTTGTTCGCAATAAATTTTCGTAATTGCTAAAAATTAATTGCAAGTAAAGATAAAATAAACAAAAAGAGTATTTTTATTTAGATGAATCTTGTGAGTACAATTCTGTGACTCTCTTGATTCTTCTCTCCTAAACTTAGAAATGATCCGAGGGCCTTTAGTAGCGTGTTTCTCGAATCGATGGGTAATTTGGAATCCTAGAGACGTATTTCAATCGTCGGGAATGTCAAAAAGTGTTATGTCACTTTGGAATAATCTTCGAGAAGAACTTCGTTGATTTCTCCTTGAAAGAACTTGATAGTCAATTCCGACGTTGCTAATGCTTTTCAAAGTCATTTTTTCTGAGTCCCTCCTATTTTCCCCTTTTGAATTTTATGTTACCCTCAATTTATAGTTGTAGGGGGTAGGCTTAGTTGCTTGTCTTTTGTCCAAAACATGTCACTTTGACACTTAGCGCCTTTTAACTAGTTTTTGAATTTGAATGAGATTTCCACATTATTTGTACATGTGGAGGTGTCTCATTGGTCTTGGATTTGACTGGGATGCGACGTCACTATAATACCCTGAAAAATCCAAACCAATATTAGAGCCATGTACCAAGCTCATGCATAGTACATCATGGTTCTTTTATAGTTTTATGAGTAAGTTAAATGTATATTAAGGCTTCAAATAACTCCCAGCTATCAGACGAATCAAAACATTCCTTACCGATTGAATTCTTGAGAAGGATATTGGTATAGTAAACTTCAAACGATCATATATCTCATTATACTTGGAATTTTTGATCTCATGACCTATCAACAGATATATAATTGAATTATATTTCCAACGATACCTATTTCGCCTAAATCCGATATCGGAGAAAAGAGTTATTCCTATTTTACTCCAGCATGTCAGGCTGGAAACTGTGTGATGACATTCATGGTAGCTTACAACATTTGTGACGCCCTACCATGAAGGTCGTCAACCCTAGGCAGAATCCAACTCTTGTGTGACAACATTCGTGGTAGCTTACCACATTTGTGATGCCCTACCACGAAAGTCGTCATCCTTAGGCAGAACCCAACTCCTGTGTGACGACATTCGTGGTAGCTTACCACATTTGTGCCGCCCTACCACGAAGGTTGTCATCCTTAGGAAGAAACCAGCCCCTGCGTGACGACATTCGTGGTAGCTTACAAAATTAGTGACGCCCTACCACGAAGGTCGTCAGACTTAGACAGAAACCATCAGTTCCAGCTCCTGTGTAACGACATTTGTGACGGCTTACCACACTTTTGACGCCTTGTCACAAATGTCGTCAGCTATGATTTTCAGCAACTGAGAATTTATTTCATAAGGGTATTTTGGTCTTTTTCCTTCACTTCCCACGACTTATAACCCTCAAGGAACGTATTATCTTCCGTTCTTTAGTTAAAACATCTTAAAAACCATCTCTTATACTTTCAACCACAAGATTAGGGTTTCCTCTCAAGATCATCTCTTCAGGAAGAAGAGCATTCTTTCCCAAAGGGGTTAAACCCTTTTTAAGAAAAATCAAGGGAAAGCCTAAGGATTTCTTCAGGAACCTTCAGAAACATTAGATCTCTTTCAAGATCAAGCTTTAAGGTATGCGTAGTGTTCATCTATGAATTCAATTCGTTTATAGAGTTCAAGAACCATGCTTTTAAATGTTATTTTGTAAAATTTTGTGGTGATATAAGCATGTACACGTTGATGATTATTGTTCAAGTTTCAAGATGATATCTAAGGATGTTTTTCATGGAATATATGTGATTGTTGGTTGAAAATCATGAACTTTGGGTGGGTTGAACTAATTCAAGTATGAAATACACCTATACCTTAAAGAATGCATGTAAGGTGTTTGATAAAATGCCTAGGATGTTAGAAGTTCATATTTACATGATTTCATGATATCTAAATGACAAGTCCATGTTAGTGATACACTTCAATTTAAATGCTCATGCTATTTATGTATTCTTATGGTGATGGAATGAAGTATGTATGATGATGGAAATATGAATTTTATGTGCGAATTATATCCATGATTTTCCTACCATGTTTGAGGTATTGATTAAATACATGAAGTATACTATCCCCTACTTATGATATAGCGAATTGTGGACTCCAATCTTGTGATCAAGTCATGTCATGTGTGTCAGTTTTCTTCTATCGAGTCCTGGGGGTATTCGTACCCGAAAAACATAGTTGTGTACCTAGAGCCATGTCATGTTGTCACGATAATCTTAGTCAAGCTATAATCTATAGAACTCAGTCAGTTATGTGACTTAGGAAACCTCAAAAATCTCATGATCCCAGTTAACTCTCAGATAATAGTACTACTCCGTCAGTCAACGGAAGTCAGTTAATCTTTCCATGTACAGTCAGTTAAATCATGTTCAGTATCTTCAGATGGGAGTAGGAGTTAGCACCGAGTGAACCCAAGGATGGGAACTCACCTGTATATGAGGGTGTGATTCTTAGTAGTCATCCTTGCGTTCCAAAACTATGTAGCCAGCATAGGTTGAGACATCGCAGCCTATTATATAAGGGTAGATGAGGTGACTTAACCTGTTATATGAGGGTTCCCACCGTTCTCACTAGAGTTACCTGTTATATGAGGGTTGCTCACATGTTGTCCTTACCAGCGGCACGGTATTGACACCCTTCCAGTCAGGGTAGAAATTGGACCCCATCTTAGCCATAATGGCACATATGGGGCATGTCGGTTAAACAACTACCTCCCACAGTTTCAGTATCAGTCTCAGTAAAAGAACTCAGACAGTTCTTCAAATATCAGTATACCAGGACTGTTATATATGGTCAAATTTAGTTATAGCACGGAACTCAGAGAGTTCAACCAAATTCAGGGCTATCAGATATAGTCATCTATGTTATCAGAACTACGGTTCTAGCCATGTATTAGCGTACAGATTTAGCCATCACGTACTCACGATCTTATTTACTATGTATGTATATTTGTACTCTTACGTTCATATCAGTCAGTCAGTAGTATTATTCCTGCACGTAAATCCTTGCATTAGCCTACCTTACTCGTATACTCAGTACTCCAGTTGTACTGACGCATTTGCGCTATGGTTCTTTCTTTTCATATTACACCATAGGTTCAGAGGCATGAGTCCCAGACAAGCAATAGCAGTTGCATTCAGTATACAGAGTTGCAGTGAGTCCTCTTTTTTCGATGACGACATTATTTAATTTATTCATTTATTTCTTCAGTTCAGTTTTAAGGAATTAGTTGGAGACATATTCCTTCAACTCCTTATTTCTGACAGTACTTAGAGGCTTTCGGATTTACACTCAGATTTAGCTTTCAGATTCAGTTTTCAGTTCTTTTTGGGTATCTTTCACCCTCATGGATGTACTATTTTACAGATTCTTTATTCAGTTGAACCTTATGGCCTACATGTTCATGTTTTCTACATTATTACATTACATATTGCAGTGCACAGGTACAGATATTAGTCATGGGTTAGCTTGTGGTCCTTCGGGGTCATAAGCACCGTGTAGCATTCCGGTTCAGAAAATTGGGGCATTACAAACTTGGTATCAGAGCCTAATGTTCAATAGAGTCCTAGGAAGTCTGAAAGCCACATTAGTAGAGTCTTGTACACTGGTGTGTTGCACGCCACATTTATGTATAGGGGGCTATGAGATGTTTTAGGAACAATTCCCTTTCTTCAGTATTCATGTCGTGCTAGTAAGCATAATTTTAAGTCAGTCTCTCAGTCTAATCCGTTCTTCTCTTATTTCAGAAACATGCCTCTAAAGAGAATAAATCAACCAGCTCCTCAGCCCGAAGATCCTTTGGGAAAACATGTTTCTCATGCGGAGTTCAGGACCGCATTTACCACTCTTGCTCAATCTGTAGGTTCCCAGAATGAACGACCAGCAGTCGTTCCGGCCAACCCAGTGGCCAATTCAGCAGTAACTAGGATTCGGGACTTCACCCGAATGAACCATCCGTCCTTATTTGGGTCTAAGCCAGATGAGGATCCTCAGGAATTCATTGACCAAGTCTAGAAGGTCATTGATATCATGGGAGTCATTTCTTCTCAGAGTTCCAAGTTAGCCGCATACCAATTGCAGGATGTCGCTCACACTTGGTACAAACATTGGTTAGCATAAAGGTTAGAGGATGCAGGTCCTGTCGAGTGGGAAGAATTTGTCACAGCTTTCTTAGACACATTCTTTCCCCAAGAGCTAAGAGAGGCCAAAGTTCTTGAGTTCATCAATCTCAAGTAGGGAAATATGACAGTTAGAGAGTATTCTCTTAGATTTACTCAGCTAGCCAGATATGCCCCTCATGTGGTTGCAGACAATAGGGCTAAGATGGGAAAGTTCGTGTCAAGGGTGAATGATAGCGTGGTAAATGAGCGTAGGTATGCGATGCTGAACAGTGATATGACCTTAGCTAGACTCATGACCCATGCTCAGTAGATTGAGGAGCAGAAGGTTAGAACTAGAGAGAGGCAGAACAAGAGAGCAAAATTAGGCAGTTTTAGTTTTGCTCAGCCCAAATCAGAGGGAGTAAATCATTCGCAGTTTCGTCCTAAGTTAGCAGTTCCAGCCCCTTCCTCCACTAGTGCCCCAGTGCCAAAGTTCAGGGACGGCAACAGAGACAGAGCACCAGGCTCTAAATCTCAGAGTAGTGTTAGCAGTGCCCGCACTTATCCTCAGTGTCAGACCTGCGGTAAGCACCATCAGGGTGTGTGTAGAGCGGGTCAAGGCATTTATTTTGGTTGTGGTAAGACAGGCCACAGAGTTAGGGACTGTCCTAAGCCAGGTCCTCAGGGTCAGTAGAATTGTTCCACAGCTCAGTCCGATCGCCCGAACCTGCAGGGTGCCACTTCCAGTGCTATTAGTGGGCAACGCCCAAACAGACTCTATGCTCTTCAGACTCGACAAGATCAGGAAAATTCTCCTGATATCATTACTAGTACGTTACAGATTTTCCATGTTCATATTTATGCTTTGCTAGACCCAGGTGCATCCTTGTCTATTGTCACTCCATACATAGCAGGCAATTTTGGAATCAGTCCCAAAATTTTAGCAGAGACCTTTTCAGTCTCTACCCCAGTGGGTAAAACCATCATAGCTCGGTGGATATACAGGAACTACCCAATTATAATATTTCAGAAATCCACATCAGCAGATTTAGTCGAGTTAGAGATGACTGATTTTGATGTCATTCTCGGAATGGATTGGCTTCATTCTTGCTATGCCCTAGTCGGCTGCAGAAATAGGATAGTTCAATTTCAGTTCCCGAATTAGCCCATCCTAGAGTGGAAGGGTAGAACTTCGTCTTTCAGGGGTCAACTTGTTTCCTACCTTCGGGCAAGGAAAATAATTTCTAAGAGTTGTGTGTATCATCTCGTTCATGTTAAGGATTCCAGTTCTGAATCGCCCAGTCTCAAATCAGTCCCAGTGGTTAATGAATATTCAGACGTCTTTCTCAAAGATCTTCCAGGCATTCTTCCTGAAAGGGAAATAGACTTTGGCATAGACCTTCTCCCATATACTCAGCCTATTTCTATTCTTCCATACAGAATGGCACTAGCAAAACTCAAGGAACTGAAAGATCAGTTGAAGGATCTCTTAGATAAGGGATTGATCAGTCCCAGTGTATCCCCATGGGGTGCGCTAGTCTTATTCGTGCGCAAGAAAGATGGTTCTCTCAGAATGTGTATTGATTACCGTCAGCTCAACAAAGTCACGATCAAGAACAGGTATCTACTGCCTAGGATAGATGACTTGTTTAACCAAATTTAGGGTGCCAGTTATTCCTCCAAGATAGACCTCAGATCAGGCTATCATCAGCTCAGAGTTAGAGAATGTGACATTTCGAAGATAGTTTTTCGTACTCGATATGGTCACTTTGAATTTCTAGTCATGTCCTTTGGTCTTACTAATTCCCCTGCAACTTTCATGGACTACATGAACCGGGTGTTTAAGAAGTACTTGGACACATTCATCATAGTCTTCATAGATGATATTCTGGTCTATTCTCGCACAGAGCGTGATCATTCAGACCATCTCATAATTGTTCTTCAGACTCTCAGGGATCACCAGTTGTTCGCCAAGTTCAGTAAGTGCAAATTTTTTCTAAGATCAGTAGCATTCCTTGGCCATATTATTTTTGGTGATGGTATTAAGGTAGATCCTCAGAAAACCAAAGCGGTAAGAAACTGGCCTCGCCCTGTCTCTCCATCAGATATCAGGAGTTTCTTGGGTTTGGCTGGCTATTACTGATGGTTTGTCGAGGTATTTTCTTCTATTGCATCTCCTATGTCCATATTCACTCAGAGGAAGGTCAAGTTTCAGTGGTCATAACCTTGCGAGAAGAGTTTTCAGGAGTTTAAGACTCGACTCACCTCAGCTCCAGTGTTAGAACTTCCCGATGGTTCCGATGGATTCGTAGTATATTGTGATGCATCTAGAGTAGGTTTAGGTTGTGTCCTCATGAAGCATAGTAGAGTCATAGCCTACGCCTCCAGACAGTTAAAGCCCCATGAGAAGAATTATCCTACTCATGACCTTGAGTTAGCAGCAGTTGTCTTTGCCTTAAAGATTTGTAGGCATTATCTATACGGTGTTCATGTAGACGTCTTCATAGATCATAAGAGCCTTCAGTATGTCGTTTCCCAGAAAGATCTCAATCTTCGTCAGAGAAGGTGGTTAGAGATCTTGAAGGATTATGACATGAGTGTCCTTTATCATCTTGGCAAGTCCAATGTAGTGGCTGACGCACTCAGTAGACTTTTCATGGGTAGTGTTTCCCATGTTGAGGATAGTAAGAAGAAATTAGCTCAGGAGATTCATCAGCTTGCCAGACTACGCGTTCTCTTAGTCGACTCTTTAGAGGGTGGTGTATGTGTTCAGAGTAGTTCAGAGTCATCTCTAGTTTCTGAGGTGAAAGAGAACCAAGACAGGGATCCTATCCTTGTCAATCTAAAAGATTCAGTTCAGAATCAGGAAGTAGAGGTTTTCTCCCAAAGGGGAGATGGTGTTCTTCGTTGTCAGGGTTGTCTGTGTGTTCCCAGTGTAGATGACTTGAGGCAGCGAATTTTTGCAGAAGCGCATGGTGCACAATACTCTATTCATCCAGGGGCCACTAAGATGTACCGCGACTTGCGGGAGATCTATTGGTGGAGTGGGATAAAGAGGGATGTTTCATAGTTTGTGGCTAAATGCTCTACATGTCAGCAGGTTAATATAGAGCATCAAAAACCTAGTGGTTCCAGGAAAGAGTTCACTAATCCTACTTGGAAGTGGGAAGAAGTGAACATAGACTTCGTGATGGGTTTTCCTAGAACACGTCATCAGCATGATTCAATTTGGGTCATTGTAGAAAAAATAACCAACTCAGCTCATTTTCTTCCAGTTCGTACCTCTTACTCAGCCGAGGATTATGCAAAACTCTATATCAGGGAATTGGTCAGATTACACGGTATTCCACTATCTATCATCTCAGACAGAGGTACCCAGTTCACCTCTCACTTCTGGAAAGCATTCCAAAAGGGTCTTGGTACCCAAGTTCATCTCAGTACAGTATTTCATCCTCAGACAGATGGTCAAGCAGAAAAGACCATTCAGACTCTAGAAGATATTCTAAGGGTGTGTACAATTGATTTCAAGGGAAGCTGGGATGACCACTTGCCTTTGATTGAGTTTGCATACAACAACAACTATCACTCCAGTATTCAGATGGCTCCATTCAAATCTCTCTATGGTAGGAGATGTAGGTATCCGATCGGTTAGTTCGAAGTTAGTGAGACCGCATTCATAGTTCCTGACTTAGTATTCGATGCGTTAGAGAAAGTTCAGTTGATCAGAGAAAGACTCCGGGCTACTCAGAGCCGATAGAAGTCTTATGCGGATGTTCGTAGAAGATCTTGAATTCGACGTCGATGACTATGTCTATCTCAAGATCTCTCCCATGAAGGGAGTGAAGATATTTGGAAAGAAGGAAAAGCTCAGTACCCGATATGTCGATCCCTTTAGGATTCTCAGTCGCTTCGGCAAGGTAACCTATGAGCTCGAATTGCCTTCAGATCTAGCCTCAGTTCATCCAGTCTTTTATGTCTCTTTGCTCAAGAAGTACATAGGTGACCCAACAGTTGTAGTCCTTATTCAAAGCGTTGACATTCAGAATAGCCTCTCTTATGAAGATATTCTAGTCAAAATCCTCGACTATCAGACTCGTAGGCTGAGGAACAAAGAAGCCCCTCTAGTCAAGGTTCTTTGGCGGAATCAGTCCATGGAGGGAGCTACTTAGGAAGCAGAAGCAGTCATGCGAACCAAGTAACCTCATTTTTTATCTGCTAATTCAGACTTAGCTCGAGGTAACAATTTTCCTTAAGCTTATGCAGTTACATGTTTAAAATTCCAGTATAAAATTGGTATCGAGTAACAGTGCATAGCTTATCATGCATTCATGAGTTCAGCTTATTAGTCATGAATCAGATATGCATGTTCAGTTGGGCTATATTTAGTTTAGAATTCAATTCAGTCCTAAAATCATGTGCCAGTTAAGCAAGATCAGTGTATGCATTGTTTATCTTTTCTCCCCTCTCAAGCAGTCATCATTCGAGGACGAATGTTTCCAAAGGGGAGATATTGTAATACCCCAAAAAATATAAACCAATATTAGAGCCATGTAAAAATATCATGTATAGTACATCATGGTTCTTTTATAGTTTTATGAGTAAGTTAGATGTATATTAAGGATTCAAATAACTCTTATCTATCAGACGAATCAAAACATTCCTTACTGATTGAATTCTTAAGAAGGATATTGGTATAGTCAACTTTAAATGAGCATATATCTCATTATACTTAGAATTTTTGAGCTCATGACCTATTAACAGATATATAATTGAATTATCTTTCCAACAAAACCAATTTAGCCTAAATCCAATATTGGAGTAAAGAGTTATTCCTATTTTACTCCAGCATGTCAGGATTGAAACTGTGTGACGACATTCGTGGTAGCTTACCACATTTGTGATGCCCTACCATGAAGGTCGTCAGCCTTAGGCAGAATCCAACTCCTGTGTGACGACATTCATGGTATCTTACCATATTTGTGACGCCCTACTACGAAGGTCGTTAGCCTTAGGCAGAATCCAACTCCTGTGTGACGACATTTGTGGTAGCTTACCACATTTGTGACGTCCTACCACGAAAGTCGTCAGCCTTAGGCAGAATCCAACTCCTGTGTGATGACATTTGTGGTAGCTTACCATATTTGTGATGACCTACCACGAAGGTCATCAACCTTAGGCAGAAACCATATCCTATGTGACGACATTCGTGGTAGCTTACCACATTAGTGACGCCCTACCACGAAGGTTGTCAGACTTAGACAGAAACCATCATTTCCAACTCCTGTGTGACGACATTTTTGACGGCTTACCACACTTTTGACGCCTTGTCATAAATGTCGTCAGCTATGATTTTCAACAACTGGGAATTTATTTCATAAGGGTATTTTGGTCTTTTTCCTTCACTTTCCACGACTTATAACCCTCAAGGAACGTATTATCTTCTATTCTCTTTAGTTAAAACATCGTTAAAACCCTTTCTTACACTTTCAACCATAAGATTAGGGTTTTCTCTCAAGATAATCTCCTCAGGAACAAGAGCATTCTTTCCCAAAGGGGTTAAACCCTTGTCAAGAAAAATCAAGGGCAATCCTAAGGATTTCTTCAGGAACCTTCAGAAACATTAGATCTCTTTAAGGTATGCGTAGTGTTCATCTATGGATTCAATTCGTTCATAGATTTCAAGAACCATGCTTTTAAATATTATTTTTTAAACTTTTGTAGTGACATAAGCATGTATACGTTGATAATTGTTGTTCAAGTTTCAATATGATATCTAAGGATGTTTTTCATGGAATATATGTGATTGTTGGTTGAAAATCATGAACTTTGGGTGGATTGAACTAATGCAAGTATGAAATACACCTATGCCTTAAAGAATGCATGTAAGGTGTTTGATAAAATGCCTAGGATATTAGAAGTTCATATTTACATGATTTCATGATATCTAAATGACAAGTCCATGTTAGCGATACACTTCAATATGAATGCTCATGCTATTTATGTATTCTTATGGTGATGGCATGAAGTATGTATGATGATGGAAATATGAATTTTGTGTGTGAATTATATCCATGATTTCCCTACCATGTTTGAGGTGTTGATTAAATACATGAAGTATACTATCCCCTACTTATGATATAGCGAATTGTGGACTCCAATCTTGTGATCAAGTCATATCATGTGTGTCAGTTTTCTTCTATCGAGTCCTGGGGGTATTCATACCCGAAAAACATAGTTGTGTGCCTAGAGCCATGTCATGTTGTCACGATAATCTCAATCAAGCTATAATCTATAGAACTCAGTCAGTCATGTGACTTAGGAAACCTCAGAAATCTCATGATCCCAGTTAACTTTCTGATAATAGTACTACTCTGTCAGTCAATGGAAGTCAGTTAATCTGTCCATGTACAATTAGTTGAATCATGTTTAGTCTCTTCATATCGGAGTAGGAGTTAGCACCGAGTGAACCCAAGGATGGAAACTCACCTGTATATGAGGGTGTGATTCTTAGCAGTCATCCTTGCATTCCAAAACTATTTAGCCAGCATAGGTTAAGACATCGCAGCCTGTTATATGAGGGTAGATGAGGTAGCTTAACCTATTATATGAGGGTTCCCACCGTTCTTACTAGAGTTACCTGTTATATGAGGGTTGCTCATATATTGTCCTTACCAGTGGTGCAGTATTGACACCTTTATAGTCAGGGCAGAGATTAGACCCCATCTTAGCCATAATGGCACATATAGGGCATGTCGGTTAAACAACTACCTCTCACAATTTCAGTATCAGTCTCAGTAAAAGAACTCAGATAGTTCTTCAGATATCAGTATACCAGGATTGTTAGATACGGTCAAATTCAGTTATAGCACTAAACTCAGAGAGTTCAACCAGATTCAGGGCTGTCAGATACAGTTATCTATGTTACCAGAACTACCATGTATTAGCGTACAGATTTTACCCATCACGTACTTACGATCTTAGTTACTAGGTATGTATGTTTGTACTCTTACATTTATATCAGTCAGTCAGTAGTATTATTCATACACGTAAACCCTTGCATTAGCCTACCTTACTCGTATACTCAGTACTCTAATTGTACTGACGCATTTGCGCTATGGTTCTTTCTTTTCATGTTACACCATCGGTTCAGTGGCACGGGTCCCAGACCAGCAGTAGCAGTTGCATTTAGCATAAAGAGTTACAGTGAGTCCTCTTTATTCGAGGACGACATTATTTGATTTATTCATTTATTTCTTCAGTTCAGGTTTACGGAGTTAGTTGGAGACATGTTTCTTCAACTCCTTTTTTCAGAAAGTACTTAGAGACTTTTGGATTTACGCTCAGATTTAACTTTTAGATTCAGTTTTCAGTTGTTTTTGGGTATCTTTCACCCTCACGGATGTTACAATTTTTCAGATTCTTTATTCAGTTGAACCTTATGGCCTACATGTTCATGTTTTCTGCATTATTATATTATATATTGCAGTGCATATGTACAAATATCAGTCATGGGTTAGCTTGTGGTCCTTCGGGGCCATAAGCCCCGTGTAGCATTATGGTTCAAAAAATTACGGTGTTAAAGTCACTTGATGAATTTGAACTTCAAAGTGAGATGGACATTGATGAGGAATAAAATGGGCTTATTATTTCTGTAAGACCAAAATAATTTTAGACCCAATAAAATATAGATCAAATTCAAATTTTATATGAATTTGATCCAATAAATTTTACGTGTCTACAGTGCCTGTCTGAACCAGAAGTCTCGATTTTGAGTAAAAATCCTTGGTAGAAAGTACTCCATGAGATAATTTGCATACTCCATTAATAGTCATAATGCGCTCCATGATCCAAATTTCAAACTCCATTAACATATGCTTCACTTTCAACAAAGCCAAGTCATGTAACGGCTGTAAGAAAATATTCAAAATAAAACAATTCATTTCTTAATGGCCATGAGGCTCCAAAAGAAAATATTTTGAAGAAAAAATACATTAAAAAAGATAACAGAAATATAGAACATGCCAGATCATTTTAAACTGATGATGCATAGTTACTAGAGAAAATGAAGGAAAATTATCTTTTAAGTCTTGAATGAGGGATTGGTGACATTGACCAACTTAAAGGGTCACAAATCATTAGGAAACTTGTTTAAGTTAATTGTGGACTTGATTAATATTTTCAAAACTTTCTAACCTTTTCAAAAATACAAATCAACTCAACCCATACCCCTCTTCAATCCTAATCAACCAATCTATCTCCTCTCTTTCTCGACAGTTTCTCTCAACTCTCTCTAAACCAACAGTTTTGTAAATTTATTCTTTCAATCCTCTGCGACTTCAACCTTCAATGACAAATAGTTGAGCTTCGAGTTCCCCTCTTCAATCCAAATCAACTAGTCTCTCTCCTCTCTCTCTTGACAGCTTCTCTCAACTCTTTTCCAACCAATAGTTCTGTGAATTTCTCCTTTCAATTCCCAGTGAATTCAACATCCGATGAAAAATAGTTGGGCTTCGAGTTCCTTTTTGACTTCAACCTTCAATCGACGTGACAGCCTTGCTCTCCGACCACAACTGTTTTGAATTTTTCAACCTTCAATCAATGTGACAGTGTTGCTCTCCGACCACAATAGCTTCGAATTCATCATCGTTTCTTTTCTTCTTTCATAGGTAAAAATTTATGGCCTTTTTAGTTTTGAAGAAAACGAGGACTTTGAGCCAACTTCTCTTATAGTATTGGTTAATAATTTTAATATTGTTGCTTTAATTTGAAATGTGGTCTGAATAAAACCCTAATTTCTTATATTTCTTCTCTTCTCTTTTCGAAGTGAATTATGATTTTTTGTTGTTTGTTGTATTTTTTTGAAGTTTGGTTTTTGTTATTTGTGTTTATACAAACAAAACAATGATTTGGATTAACTTGCTCTATTCTTATTCTTTGTAAAAATTATGATATTGCTGGTTTTTTGTTGAACAAAATCATGCTACTGTTTTTTATTTTTTCTAACATATTATTCATCTGGTGTAACATACTAACCATCTGATCCAATAGATTTAACATCTGATGTAATAGATCAACCATCTGATGCACCAGTGGGACCATCAGATTAAAATTCTGATGCTTCGGGGTTAGCTTGTGGTCCTTCGGGGCCATAAGCCCCGTGTAGCATTCTGGTTCAGAAAATCGAGGTGTTACAGTCACTTGATGAATTTGAGCTTCAAAGTGAGATGGACCTTGATGAGGAATAAAATGAGCTTATTATTTTTGTAAGAAAAAATAATTTTAGACCCAATAAAATATAGATCAAATTCAAATTTTATATGAATTTGATCCAATAAATTTTACGTGTCTACAGTGCCTGTCTGAACCAGAAGTCTCGATTTTGAGTAAAAATCCTTGGTAGAACGTACTCCATGAGATAATTTGCATACTCCATTAATAGTCATAATGCGCTCCATGATCTAAATTTCCAACTACATTAACATATGCTTCACTTTCAACAAAGCCAAGTCATGTAACGGCTGTCAGAAAATATTTAAAATAAAACAGTCCATTTCTTAATGGACATGAGGCTCCAAAAGAAAATATTTTGAAGAAAAAATACATTAAACAAGATAACAAAAATATAGAACATGCCAGATCATTTTAAACTGATGATGCATAGTTACTAGAGAAAATTGAAGGAAAATTGTCTTTTAAGTCTTGAATGAGGGATTGGTGACATTGACCAACTTAAAGGGTCACAAATCATTAGGAAACTTGTTTAAGTTAATTGTGGACTTGATTAATATTTTGAAAACTTTCTAACCTTTTCAAAAATACAAATCAACCCAACCCATACCCTTCTTCAATCCAAATCAACCAATCTATCTCCTCTCTTTCTCAACAGTTTTGTAAATTTATTCTTTCAATCCTCTGCGACTTCAACCTTCGATGATAAATAGTTGAGCTTCGAGTTCCCCTCTTCAATCCAAATCAACTAGTCTCCATCCTCTCTTTCTCGACAGCTTCTCTCAACTCTTTTCCAACCAACAGTTCTGTGAATTTCTCCTTTTAATTCCCAGCGAATTCAACATCCGATGAAAAATAGTTGGGCTTCGAGTTCCTTTTCGACTTCAACCTTCAATCGACGTGACATCCTTGCTCTCCGACCAACATAGTTTTGAATTTTTCAACCTTCAATCAATGTGACAGTGTTGCTCTCCGACCACAATAGCTTCCAATTCATCATCGTTTCTTTTCTTCTTTCATAGGTAAAAATTTATGGCCTTTTTAGTTTTGAAGAAAACGAGGACTTTGAGACAACTTCTCTTATAGTATTGGTTAATAATTTTAATATTGTTGCTTTAATTTGAAATGTGGTCTGAATAAAACCCTAATTTCTTATATTTCTCCTCTTCTCTTTTCGAAGTGAATTATGATTTTTTGTTGTTTGTTGTATTTTTTTGAAGTTTGGTTTTTGTTATTTGTGTTTATACAAACAAAGCAATGATTTGGATTAACTTGCTCTATTCTTATTCTTTGTAAAAATTATGATATTGCTGGTTTTTTGTTGAACAAAATCATGCTACTGTTTTTTATTTTTTCTAACATATTATTCATCTGGTGTAACATACTAACCATCTGATCCAATAGATTTATCATCTGATGTAATAGATCAACCATCTGATGCACCAGTGGAACCATCAGATTAAAATTCTGATGCTTCGGGGTTAGCTTGTGGTCCTTCGGGGCCATAAGCCCCGTGTAGCATTCTGGTTCAGAAAATCGAGGTGTTACAGTCACTTGATGAATTTGAGCTTCAAAGTGAGATGGACCTTGATGAGGAATAAAATGAGCTTATTATTTTTGTAAGAAAAAATAATTTTAGACCCAATAAAATATAGATCAAAATCAAATTTTATATGAATTTTATCCAATAAATTTTACGTGTCTACAGTGCCTGTCTGAACCAGAAGTCTCGATTTTGAGTAAAAATCCTTGGTAGAACGTACTCCATGAGATAATTTGCATACTCCATTAATAGTCATAATGCGCTCCATGATCTAAATTTCCAACTACATTAACATATGCTTCACTTTCAACAAAGCCAAGTCATGTAACGGCTGTCAGAAAATATTTAAAATAAAACAGTCCATTTCTTAATGGACATGAGGCTCCAAAAGAAAATATTTTGAAGAAAAAATACATTAAACAAGATAACAAAAATATAGAACATGCCAGATCATTTTAAACTGATGATGCATAGTTACTAGAGAAAATTGAAGGAAAATTGTCTTTTAAGTCTTGAATGAGGGATTGGTAACATTGACCAACTTAAAGGGTCACAAATCATTAGGAAACTTGTTTAAGTTAATTGTGGACTTGATTAATATTTTCAAAACTTTCTAACCTTTTCAAAAATACAAATCAACCCAACCCATACCCCTCTTCAATCCAAATCAACCAATCTATCTCCTCTCTTTCTCAACAGTTTTGTAAATTTATTCTTTCAATCCTCTGCGACTTCAACCTTCGATGAAAAATAGATGAGCTTCGAGTTCCCCTCTTCAATCCAAATCAACCAGTCTCTCTCATCTCTCTCTCGACAGCTTTTCTCAACTCTTTTCAAACCAACAGTTCTGTGAATTGCTCCTTTCAATTCACAGCGAATTCAACATCCGATGAAAAATAGTTGGGCTTCGAGTTCCTTTTCGACTTCAACCTTCAATCGACGTGACAGCCTTTCTCTCCGACCACAATAGTTTTGAATTTTTCAACCTTCAATCGATGTGACAATGTTGCTCTCCGACCACAATAGCTTCGAATTCATCATCGTTTCTTTTCTTCTTTCATAGGTAAAAATTTATGGCCTTTTTAGTTTTGAAGAAAACGAGGACTTTGAGCCAATTTCTCTTATAGTATTGGTTAATAATTTTAATATTGTTGCTTTAATTTGAAATGTGGTCTGACTAAAACCCTAATTTCTTATATTTCTTCTCTTCTCTTTTTGAAGTGAATTATGATTTTTTATTGTTTGTTGTATTTTTTTGAAGTTTGGTTTTTCTTATTTGTGTTTATACAAACAAAACAATGATTTGGATTAATTTTCTCTATTCTTATTCTTGGTAAAAATGGTGATATTGCTGGTTTTTTGTTGAACAAAATCATGCTACTGTTTTTTATTTTTTCTAACATATTATTCATCTGGTGTAACATACTAACCATCTGATCCAATAGATTTAACATCTGATGTAATAGATCAACTATCGGATGCATCAGAGGAACCATCAGATTAAAAGTCTGATGCTTCGGGGTTAGCTTGTGGTCCTTCGGGGTCATAAGCCCCGTGTAGCATTCTGGTTCAGAAAATTGTGGTGTTACAGTCACTTGATAAATTTGAGCTTCAAAGTGAGATGGACCTTGATGAGGAATAAAATGGGCTTATTATTTCTGTAAGATCAAAATAATTTTAGACCCAATAAAATATAGATCAAATTCAAATTTTATATGAATTTGATCCAATAAATTTTACGTGTCTACAATGCCTGTCTGAACCAGAAGTCTAGATTTTGAGTAAAAATCCTTGGTAGAAAGTACTCCATGAGATAATTTTCATACTCCATTAATAGTCATAATGCGCTCCATGATCCAAATTTCAAACTCCATTAACATATGCTTCACTTTCAACAAAGTCAAGTCATGTAACGACTGTCAGAAAATATTTAAAATAAAACAGTCCATTTCTTAATGGCCATGAGGCTCCAAAAGAAAATATTTTGAAGAAAAAATACATTAAACAAGATAACAGAAATATAGAACATGCCAGATCATTTTAAACTGATGATGCATAGTTACTAGAGAAAATTGAAGGAAAATTGTCTTTTAAGTCTTGAATGAGGGATTGGTGACATTGACCAACTAAAAGGGTCACAAATCATTAGGAAACTTGTTTAAGTTAATTGTGGACTTGATTAATATTTTCAAAACTTTCTAACCTTTTCAAAAATACAAATCAACCCAACCCATACCCCTCTTCAATCCAAATCAATCAATCTATCTTCACTCTTTCTCGATAGTTTCTCTCAACTCTCTCTCAACCAACAGTTTTGTAAATTTATTCTTTCAATCCTCTGCGACTTTAACCTTCGATGACAAATAGTTTAGCTTCGAGTTCCCCTCTTCAATCCAAATCAACCAGTCTCTCTCCTCTTTCTCTCGACAGCTTCTCTCAACTCTTTTCCAACCAACAGTTCTGTGAATTTCTCCTTTCAATCTCCAATGAATTCAACATCCGATGAAAAATAGTTGGGCTTCGAGTTCCTTTTCGACTTCAACCTTCAATCGACGTGACATCCTTGCTTTCCGACCACAATAGTTTTGAATTTTTCAATCTTCAATCGATGTGACAGTGTTGGTCTCCGACCACAATAGCTTCGAATTCATCATCGTTTCTTTTCTTGTTTCATAGGTAAAAATTTATGGCCTTTTTAGTTTTGAAGAAAACGAGGACTTTGAGCCAACTTCTCTTAGAGTATTGGTTAATAATTTTAATATTGTTTCTTTAATTTGAAATGTGGTCTGAATAATACCCTAATTTCTTATATTTTTGTTCTTCTCTTTTCGAAGTGAATTATGATTTTTTGTTGTTTGTTGTATTTTTTTGAAGTTTGGTTTTTGTTATTTGTGTTTATACCAACAAAACAATGATTTGGATTAATTTTCTCTATTCTTATTCTTGGTAAAAATGGTGATATTGCTGGTTTTTTGTTGAACAAAATCATGCTACTGTTTTTTATTTTTTCTAACATATTATTCATCTGGTGTAACATACTAACCATCTGATCCAATAGATTTATCATCTGATGTAATAGATCAACCATCTGATGCACCAGTGGAACCATCAGATTAAAATTCTGATGCTTCGGGGTTAGCTTGTGGTCCATCGGGGCCATAAGCCCCGTGTAGCATTCTGGTTCAGAAAATCGAGGTGTTACAGTCACTTGATGAATTTGAGCTTCAAAGTGAGATGGACCTTGATGAGGAATAAAATGAGCTTATTATTTTTGTAAGAAAAAATAATTTTAGACCCAATAAAATATAGATCAAATTCAAATTTTATATGAATTTGATCCAATAAATTTTACGTGTCTACAGTGCCTGTCTGAACCAGAAGTCTCGATTTTGAGTAAAAATCCTTGGTAGAACGTACTCCATGAGATAATTTGCATACTCCATTAATAGTCATAATGCGCTCCATGATCTAAATTTCCAACTACATTAACATATGCTTCACTTTCAACAAAGCCAAGTCATGTAACGGCTGTCAGAAAATATTTAAAATAAAACAGTCCATTTCTTAATGGACATGAGGCTCCAAAAGAAAATATTTTGAAGAAAAAATACATTAAACAAGATAACAAAAATATAGAACATGCCAGATCATTTTAAACTGATGATGCATAGTTACTAGAGAAAATTGAAGGAAAATTGTCTTTTAAGTCTTGAATGAGGGATTGGTAACATTGACCAACTTAAAGGGTCACAAATCATTAGGAAACTTGTTTAAGTTAATTGTGGACTTGATTAATATTTTCAAAACTTTCTAACCTTTTCAAAAATACAAATCAACCCAACCCATACCCCTCTTCAATCCAAATCAACCAATCTATCTCCTCTCTTTCTCAACAGTTTTGTAAATTTATTCTTTCAATCCTCTGCGACTTCAACCTTCGATGAAAAATAGATGAGCTTCGAGTTCCCCTCTTCAATCCAAATCAACCAGTCTCTCTCATCTCTCTCTCGACAGCTTTTCTCAACTCTTTTCAAACCAACAGTTCTGTGAATTGCTCCTTTCAATTCACAGCGAATTCAACATCCGATGAAAAATAGTTGGGCTTCGAGTTCCTTTTCGACTTCAACCTTCAATCGACGTGACAGCCTTTCTCTCCGACCACAATAGTTTTGAATTTTTCAACCTTCAATCGATGTGACAATGTTGCTCTCCGACCACAATAGCTTCGAATTCATCATCGTTTCTTTTCTTCTTTCATAGGTAAAAATTTATGGCCTTTTTAGTTTTGAAGAAAACGAGGACTTTGAGCCAATTTCTCTTATAGTATTGGTTAATAATTTTAATATTGTTGCTTTAATTTGAAATGTGGTCTGACTAAAACCCTAATTTCTTATATTTCTTCTCTTCTCTTTTTGAAGTGAATTATGATTTTTTATTGTTTGTTGTATTTTTTTGAAGTTTGGTTTTTCTTATTTGTGTTTATACAAACAAAACAATGATTTGGATTAATTTTCTCTATTCTTATTCTTGGTAAAAATGGTGATATTGCTGGTTTTTTGTTGAACAAAATCATGCTACTGTTTTTTATTTTTTCTAACATATTATTCATCTGGTGTAACATACTAACCATCTGATCCAATAGATTTAACATCTGATGTAATAGATCAACTATCGGATGCATCAGAGGAACCATCAGATTAAAAGTCTGATGCTTCGGGGTTAGCTTGTGGTCCTTCGGGGTCATAAGCCCCGTGTAGCATTCTGGTTCAGAAAATTGTGGTGTTACAGTCACTTGATAAATTTGAGCTTCAAAGTGAGATGGACCTTGATGAGGAATAAAATGGGCTTATTATTTCTGTAAGATCAAAATAATTTTAGACCCAATAAAATATAGATCAAATTCAAATTTTATATGAATTTGATCCAATAAATTTTACGTGTCTACAATGCCTGTCTGAACCAGAAGTCTAGATTTTGAGTAAAAATCCTTGGTAGAAAGTACTCCATGAGATAATTTTCATACTCCATTAATAGTCATAATGCGCTCCATGATCCAAATTTCAAACTCCATTAACATATGCTTCACTTTCAACAAAGTCAAGTCATGTAACGACTGTCAGAAAATATTTAAAATAAAACAGTCCATTTCTTAATGGCCATGAGGCTCCAAAAGAAAATATTTTGAAGAAAAAATACATTAAACAAGATAACAGAAATATAGAACATGCCAGATCATTTTAAACTGATGATGCATAGTTACTAGAGAAAATTGAAGGAAAATTGTCTTTTAAGTCTTGAATGAGGGATTGGTGACATTGACCAACTAAAAGGGTCACAAATCATTAGGAAACTTGTTTAAGTTAATTGTGGACTTGATTAATATTTTCAAAACTTTCTAACCTTTTCAAAAATACAAATCAACCCAACCCATACCCCTCTTCAATCCAAATCAATCAATCTATCTTCACTCTTTCTCGATAGTTTCTCTCAACTCTCTCTCAACCAACAGTTTTGTAAATTTATTCTTTCAATCCTCTGCGACTTTAACCTTCGATGACAAATAGTTTAGCTTCGAGTTCCCCTCTTCAATCCAAATCAACCAGTCTCTCTCCTCTTTCTCTCGACAGCTTCTCTCAACTCTTTTCCAACCAACAGTTCTGTGAATTTCTCCTTTCAATCTCCAATGAATTCAACATCCGATGAAAAATAGTTGGGCTTCGAGTTCCTTTTCGACTTCAACCTTCAATCGACGTGACATCCTTGCTTTCCGACCACAATAGTTTTGAATTTTTCAATCTTCAATCGATGTGACAGTGTTGGTCTCCGACCACAATAGCTTCGAATTCATCATCGTTTCTTTTCTTGTTTCATAGGTAAAAATTTATGGCCTTTTTAGTTTTGAAGAAAACGAGGACTTTGAGCCAACTTCTCTTAGAGTATTGGTTAATAATTTTAATATTGTTTCTTTAATTTGAAATGTGGTCTGAATAATACCCTAATTTCTTATATTTTTGTTCTTCTCTTTTCGAAGTGAATTATGATTTTTTGTTGTTTGTTGTATTTTTTTGAAGTTTGGTTTTTGTTATTTGTGTTTATACCAACAAAACAATGATTTGGATTAATTTTCTCTATTCTTATTCTTGGTAAAAATGGTGATATTGCTGGTTTTTTGTTGAACAAAATCATGCTACTGTTTTTTATTTTTTCTAACATATTATTCATCTGGTGTAACATACGAACCATCTGATCCAATAGATTTATCATCTGATGTAATAGATCAACCATCTGATGCACCAGTGGAACCATCAGATTAAAATTCTGATGCTTCGGGGTTAGCTTGTGGTCCATCGGGGCCATAAGCCCCGTGTAGCATTCTGGTTCAGAAAATCGAGGTGTTACAGTCACTTGATGAATTTGAGCTTCAAAGTGAGATGGACCTTGATGAGGAATAAAATGAGCTTATTATTTTTGTAAGAAAAAATAATTTTAGACCCAATAAAATATAGATCAAATTCAAATTTTATATGAATTTGATCCAATAAATTTTACGTGTCTACAGTGCCTGTCTGAACCAGAAGTCTCGATTTTGAGTAAAAATCCTTGGTAGAACGTACTCCATGAGATAATTTGCATACTCCATTAATAGTCATAATGCGCTCCATGATCTAAATTTCCAACTACATTAACATATGCTTCACTTTCAACAAAGCCAAGTCATGTAACGGCTGTCAGAAAATATTTAAAATAAAACAGTCCATTTCTTAATGGACATGAGGCTCCAAAAGAAAATATTTTGAAGAAAAAATACATTAAACAAGATAACAAAAATATAGAACATGCCAGATCATTTTAAACTGATGATGCATAGTTACTAGAGAAAATTGAAGGAAAATTGTCTTTTAAGTCTTGAATGAGGGATTGGTAACATTGACCAACTTAAAGGGTCACAAATCATTAGGAAACTTGTTTAAGTTAATTGTGGACTTGATTAATATTTTCAAAACTTTCTAACCTTTTCAAAAATACAAATCAACCCAACCCATACCCCTCTTCAATCCAAATCAACCAATCTATCTCCTCTCTTTCTCAACAGTTTTGTAAATTTATTCTTTCAATCCTCTGCGACTTCAACCTTCGATGAAAAATAGATGAGCTTCGAGTTCCCCTCTTCAATCCAAATCAACCAGTCTCTCTCATCTCTCTCTCGACAGCTTTTCTCAACTCTTTTCAAACCAACAGTTCTGTGAATTGCTCCTTTCAATTCACAGCGAATTCAACATCCGATGAAAAATAGTTGGGCTTCGAGTTCCTTTTCGACTTCAACCTTCAATCGACGTGACAGCCTTTCTCTCCGACCACAATAGTTTTGAATTTTTCAACCTTCAATCGATGTGACAATGTTGCTCTCCGACCACAATAGCTTCGAATTCATCATCGTTTCTTTTCTTCTTTCATAGGTAAAAATTTATGGCCTTTTTAGTTTTGAAGAAAACGAGGACTTTGAGCCAATTTCTCTTATAGTATTGGTTAATAATTTTAATATTGTTGCTTTAATTTGAAATGTGGTCTGAATAAAACCCTAATTTCTTATATTTCTTCTCTTCTCTTTTTGAAGTGAATTATGATTTTTTATTGTTTGTTGTATTTTTTTGAAGTTTGGTTTTTCTTATTTGTGTTTATACAAACAAAACAATGATTTGGATTAATTTTCTCTATTCTTATTCTTGGTAAAAATGGTGATATTGCTGGTTTTTTGTTGAACAAAATCATGCTACTGTTTTTTATTTTTTCTAACATATTATTCATCTGGTGTAACATACTAACCATCTGATCCAATAGATTTAACATCTGATGTAATAGATCAACTATCTGATGCATCAGAGGAACCATCAGATTAAAAGTCTGATGCTTCGGGGTTAGCTTGTGGTCCTTCGGGGTCATAAGCCCCGTGTAGCATTCTGGTTCAGAAAATTGTGGTGTTACAGTCACTTGATAAATTTGAGCTTCAAAGTGAGATGGACCTTGATGAGGAATAAAATGGGCTTATTATTTCTGTAAGATCAAAATAATTTTAGACCCAATAAAATATAGATCAAATTCAAATTTTATATGAATTTGATCCAATAAATTTTACGTGTCTACAGTGCCTGTCTGAACCAGAAGTCTCGATTTTGAGTAAAAATCCTTGGTAGAAAGTACTCCATGAGATAATTTTCATACTCCATTAATAGTCATAATGCGCTCCATGATCCAAATTTCAAACTCCATTAACATATGCTTCACTTTCAACAAAGTCAAGTCATGTAACGACTGTCAGAAAATATTTAAAATAAAACAGTCCATTTCTTAATGGCCATGAGGCTCCAAAAGAAAATATTTTGAAGAAAAAATACATTAAACAAGATAACAGAAATATAGAACATGCCAGATCATTTTAAACTGATGATGCATAGTTACTAGAGAAAATTGAAGGAAAATTGTCTTTTAAGTCTTGAATGAGGGATTGGTGACATTGACCAACTAAAAGGGTCACAAATCATTAGGAAACTTGTTTAAGTTAATTGTGGACTTGATTAATATTTTCAAAACTTTCTAACCTTTTCAAAAATACAAATCAACCCAACCCATACCCCTCTTCAATCCAAATCAATCAATCTATCTTCACTCTTTCTCGATAGTTTCTCTCAACTCTCTCTCAACCAACAGTTTTGTAAATTTATTCTTTCAATCCTCTGCGACTTCAACCTTCGATGACAAATAGTTTAGCTTCGAGTTCCCCTCTTCAATCCAAATCAACCAGTCTCTCTCCTCTCTCTCTCGACAGCTTCTCTCAACTCTTTTCCAACCAACAGTTCTGTGAATTTCTCCTTTCAATCTCCAATGAATTCAACATCTGATGAAAAATAGTTGGGCTTCGAGTTCCTTTTCGACTTCAACCTTCAATCGACGTGACAGCCTTGCTTTCCGACCACAATAGTTTTGAATTTTTCAACCTTCAATCGATGTGACAGTGTTGGTCTCCGACCACAATAGCTTCGAATTCATCATCGTTTCTTTTCTTCTTTCATAGGTAAAAATTTATGGCCTTTTCAGTTTTGAAGAAAACGAGGACTTTGAGCCAACTTCTCTTAGAGTATTGGTTAATAATTTTAATATTGTTGCTTTAATTTGAAATGTGGTCTGAATAAAACCCTAATTTCTTATATTTTTGTTCTTCTCTTTTCGAAGTGAATTATGATTTTTTGTTGTTTGTTGTATTTTTTTGAAGTTTGGTTTTTGTTATTTGTGTTTATACAAACAAAACAATGATTTGGATTAATTTTCTCTATTCTTATTCTTGGTAAAAATGGTGATATTGCTGGTTTTTTGTTGAACAAAATCATGCTACTGTTTTTTATTTTTTCTAACATATTATTCATCTGGTGTAACATACTAACCATCTGATCCAATAGATTTATCATCTGATGTAATAGATCAACCATCTGATGCACCAGAGGAACCATCAGATTAAAATTCTGATGCAACAGATTTTGCATATAATAAAATAGTTTAACTATCTTATGCAAAAGATTAACCTTATATTGCAATAGATTAAGCATCAGATAAAAAATATAATGCAACTGATTAACCATCTGGTGCAGCGAAAGAACCATCGAATTAATGATTTAGTTCAATAGATGAACCTCATGTTTGATAAAATCCTATCAACTCTTCCAACAGGACATGTCCAAGATTTGATTTTTCTAACTGATCATTCATCTACCATGATAGATGACCCTTATGTTGGAACAAATCTAAACAATATTGACCGTTTATAACTATTCCAATAGATCACTCATTTGTTGCAGCATATATGTTACCTATTGCACAGACCATTCATCTCTCTCAATAGATGAGTGATATGTTTTATATTGTCGCAACAGACTACTCAGCTGTTGCTGCAGGTTAGTTAATTGTTCTGACAGATTACTCATATGTTGCAAAAGATGTGTGATCTATTGCACAGAACATTCATCTTTGTCAACAAATGAGTGATATATTTTGTATTGTTACAACAGATTACTCATCTGTTGCTACATGTTTTTTAACTGTTCTAATAGATCACTCATATGTTGCAACAGATGATGTTGCAACAAATATGTGATCTGCTACATAGACCATTTATTTTTCTCAACAGATGAGTGATATATTTTGTATTATTGCAACAGATTACTCATCCGTTGAAACATGCTATTTAGTTGTTCCAACAGATCACTTATATGTTGCAACAATGTGTGATCTGTTGCACAGACCATTTATCTGTCTTAATAGATGAGTGATACATTTTATATTATTGCAACAGATTACTCATCCGCTGCAACAGGTTTGTTATATGCTGCAATAGATATACTACCTGGTGCAATAGATAAGTGATCTGTTGTAACTGTTATTTGACAGTTTTGCTTGTTAGATTTACTGTTATCCCTTTTTAATGATGCATTAATAAACTATAATATATTTTTTTATATTTCTGTTAATTTTAGATAATATGGCTCCCAAAAGAACAGAAACTGAATCAAGTCCAAGTAAAGGAACAAATAAAGCAATTAGGCTACATTCACCACCCCCGAGTCTAGTACCCCAGATGCTACACGGTGCTCATAATCCCGAAGGACCACAAGCTAACCCTTAACTGATACCTATAACTAAGCACTACATAATATACTGAAAAATGCAGAAAACTGGCAGAAACTTGCATAAGGTTCAATACTAAAATAAAACTGAATAAAGTTTAACAATATCAAAACTAAAACAACTGTCTGAACAACAAGTCTGAAAGCCTCTAAACTGTGGAGTTGATGGGACAATCTCCCAACTAACTCTATCTACTGAAGAATACTAAATCTAATAAAATATAATGAAATAATAGAACCATCCTCGAATGATGAGGACTCACTACTAAGTTTACTGTTGCTGACTGAATCTGAACTACTAAGTGTGCTCGAGATCTCGTGCTTCTGAACCTATGGTATAAGACACCATATCACAAGAGAAAAGTATGCGTCAGAACATGAGAATGTACTGGTATGCTGGATGGGGTAAGGCTGAATGCAAGGGCTCATATGTATGAACTACACTGACTAAATAATCTGAGTATGCTGAATGAGGATACATGTATGAATGCATAAAATATAACTGAAATCGTAGTGACACTGAATACTGAGTCCTAAATGTTGATTTACTGACATTTGAGTTTACTAATACTGGGATACTGAATAACTGAATCTACTGCTATTGATATCTGAGGTTACTGAAACTGATTAACTGTATCTGAGATCAGTCTTATCTAATGGGTGATCTCTGTATCTATTGGTACTTAATACTAATTGACTGCATTTGAGATCAGTCCTATCTAGTGGGTGATATTTGAGTCCACTGATAATTCTAATGAGTGACTGTGTCTAACAGTCCTGAATCTGAGCTACTGAGCTAAGTTCTTTTACTGAGACTGATTCTAAAACTGAGACTGTGGGAGGTAGTCATCTAACCAAAATGCCTTGAATCTGAACTAGTGGGTTCCAACCTATAACCCCAACTGGAAGGGTGTTAGTACCGTGCCACGGGTAAAGACAACTTCTATGGGGCCAGGCCTAATCTAGCGGGTGACCCTTGAGATTAGTCCTGTACTAGCGGGTGATCCCGGAGTATGTTAGTCCTATCTAATAGGTGACATCTCATGCCTACGGTAGTTACGTAGTTTTGAAACTTAGGGATTGCCTCTAGGGATCTCAGTCCTATCTAGCGGGTGATCCCTCATCCCTAGGTTCGCTCGGTGCTAAATCTTACTCCTAACTAAATGACACTGAACTTTCCTACTTCATACTAGGCTAGACTGAGCTGTTACTAATCATATAACTTAACTAAACTAAACTGGGTTACTGAGTTTTCCTAAGTTCTGTAACTGACTGAGTTCTACTGATTGTGGCACGACTGAGATTATCTTGAAAACTGACACTGGCTCTAGGTAGCAGCTAAATTGTCAGGTAGTAAATGCCCCTAGGACTCGATAGCATAAACAAGAATAAAAATATGGAAAGTCTTGAATAACATGACAATATTCTATCATTCACAATACAATCAATGAGGCATCTCTTCAAGCACTTGAAAGTCATAAAATTATGCAAGGATAGGAATGCATACAAATGTCTCATAATTCATTCACTAATGCCTTTCAACAAACACTTAGCATGCATTATCTTGTACATAAATGGGGACTACATGTTTACATGCTACAATGACACTACTTCATTCAAATAGGCATTTAATCGAACATATGGAAAGCATGTTTTAGTTATACAACAATTACCACATCTAAGTATCATGGCTATATCAATAAACTTGCAACTTGAAGGGTTTATCATGAACATTATGCAATTCATCACATTCTAGGTTCAAATCTCGAAACTCATAATCTAAAACGTGAATCAACCCCCAACAACAACATGAACATGAATTTCAATTCACATAAATCATGAAGACTCATAAAAATATAATCTTTGAATTTAGAAAAGGATTCTTGAAATTCATGGGTGGAAGGGACTCATGAATCAACATCCAACATACCTTAGTTCTTGATTCTACGAAGATTGATGGTGGAATTTCTTGAATTTGGATCTTCAATTGAAAACCCTAAGCGTGTTCTTGAGGAAAATTGATACAAAACTAGTATATATGGGTAAACAATGGTTGAATATCATGTTAGAGGGTTATATAAAGGTAGGAAAAAGATTGAAATAACCCTGGGGTCACAACTATTTTAATAACTGATAACTGGGTACTGACACGATGGTCGATGCGACGCATCAATGGCATCGACGTGATACTCGACGCGTCACGCCATAATCGCATTGAGCCTCAGTATTTTTGATTGGCAGTCCTGGAAAAATATTATCCAACGTGATAGGCGACGCGGCGCACTAAGATCACATTGGTCCACTATTTTGGGCACTGGAACTTGGTCTAAACGAGGTCTGAAAAATCCAAAACTCATTCGGAAACCCTTATTGACATTCTTGAGAATGGATCAACTTAAATATCAAACCTTTATGGACGTAAAGGTCACGAAATAAGAACGTAAACTTTTGAAGGCTAAAATAGACTAAGTCTTAACACTTGGCCAAAATTTTCTAAGTGTTGGAGATTCTCTTGACATGCTTTAAAGAGTTTTAAAGACTATAAAAATTTGCGGGGTCTTACAGTTATCTCAATCAGGAGAAGAATATGATGAACACGGGGAAGAGGAATATTTCAAAAGAGATGATCCAAATGCTAATAGACATTCTACCGAAGAGTTGGTCAAAACCTTCAGCATTGATCGTTATCCTGTGTGAATGCAGTGCGATGGTGCCACAGATTTAATGGGTGATTTCATGGTTAAGTCATCCATAGGAAAATCTTTCGACGCCTTCAGAAAAATACTTCGAGAACAAAAATTGGATGCTTATTTCAGGGATAGATGCTTTGGCAAATATCTTAATTTGTCGGAAGACAACAATGCTCATTTCCAAATAAAAATAGCGTATGAACTTCTCAAGCGTAGTTTTATGTATGAAAACAAAGATAAGATGGATGAGGTATGGATAAATTACTGTGGCATGCCTGTTTATTTTGGTTGGAAGGAGTTTGCCATAGTTACTGGACTAAAATGTTATCCTCCTTGTCAAGTTATACCTATTCTAACCCAAAAAAAACACCCCACACACCCAAAAAAGGAAAAGGCAAGTCGTGTGATCTTGATGACCTGGTGTCCATCGTTGGTCCAAGCTTCAAAAACAAAAATTTGATAGAAGCATTGAAAGGTAAAGGACTTTCAAAGAAGCACAAGTATTCATTGTGCTTGGTTTGGTTTGTACATATTATTATTTGGGTGAGAGACGTTAATAAGAACATAAATAAAGCTCTCCAAGGATCTTGAGGCATTTAACAGCTATCCTTAGGGTTATGAAAACTTCAAAATGACTGTTAAATATTTGTTGACTCCGTTAGCGCCAAAGAAAGTCAACCTATATGACTTTCAATGATAAATGTTTCTTTCTTTTATTATGATATCATTCATTTTTTTAACTCAATAATGGTTTTGATTTATGGCGTTATTTTATAGGCTTAGGCGTTTAAAGCCATTTCTTATTTGAGACAACAAGTGAACTACTAGGAAAAAGTTTTCTGTCCATGAACCTTGAGATGGTTGTCGTCCAAAATTGATAAAAATACAAAGTTTCTTGATATCTTCAACTACCCAAAGGATGCAGTAAGTATAATTATAGTTAAGTTTTGATTTTAATTAATGATTTTTTTGAATAATCTAATCATCATCCTAATATATGTAATGATTTATGTTAGATTGTGCATCCGTCTCTATTTCCGACCAATCGAGAGTTGAAGATGCTATTTTTTCTTACTTTACGGTCTATGTAAACTTTATCGGACCCTAAGGTCATCGACAGAATAAAAATAGAATTGTTTGGAGCAACAACCATTACAAGAAAAATAATTTTGGAGGGTGGGCTTGTTGTTGTTGATGGTCATGGTGGTGATGGAGCTATTAGTGGTGGTAGTGGTGCTAATTATGCTCTTCTTACAATATTTAAAATAAATCATTATGAGTATGATCATACTGGTTATACAAATTTTGCCTCTCCCAACGAATGTTCTGCATGCAAATGTCAAGACTGCAAGGCGAAACATGATGTAGTGATTAATGCTATTAATGCATTAACTGCTTATGTAAAGGAATTGACATCTAAGAGGGGTGTCATCCCATCAAAAAGGATTTTATTTTCATCCACTCTATTAGAGACTAAGGCTAAGATGAGAAGGAAAGTGATTTCCAAGGCATTATCAAGCATCCAAAAAAGTGAAATTGCTACTCCTTTGTCCGTGTGTTGCATTGAGAAATGTACAATGTACAAAGAAGAGCAGCACGAGCTAAATAAGGTGAATATATATGTCTTCCAACTAACAAACAAACACATTTTTGTTTCAACAGATGACACATGTGCTGAAAATTATCAAACAGATATATACATCTGTTGCAATAGTTGACTGACTTGTTGCACCAAATAAAGTATCTGTTGTGACATATGTCTCGTCTAGTTTAGCAAGTCAAACAACTCTTCATACCGCTTTTATTTGTACTAACAGATGACCTATATGCTGCAATAGATGAGTCATATATTACAACAAATGGTTCATCCATTGGAAATTATCATACAGGTCTTCCTCATGTAGAAATTTGTCCCAATAGTTGATTCATTATTGAAACATAAATATAATCTGTTTGGGAAAATTTAAAATAGGAGAAAAACCTGTTTGATTTACTAGAACAGATGAGTTATCCTTTTCTATTTTGTTGTATCTCCGTGATTAGCATTGACCAATTCTGGCTTTCCAGGTGGATGTAGAAGCTACTGCTGAACAATATTGAAAATATCCTACTCTTTTTATGGAAATACAGGGAAGAAAAAGTGCAAAAACCATATGTAAGCGAAAATAAAGATCCACGATGAGCAAAAGCTGAATTTCATAGAATCGGATGAAGAATAACTTGTCCATATTAAGTAGAGCTTTATAGCTTGAGTCTGTCAAAGTAATAACCTCACCCCTCCTTAGGAATCCTTGGCATCAATACTTAAATTGTTGATGTATTTGTTGAGAGCTGTACCTATAAAAAAAAATTACATTTCATTTATTCGTTGATTTATTTAAGATAATTTCTTAAGGCTTCAATTTATTTTATTTTGTCTATGAATTTTATTTTTTCTTAGATTTAAACTTATTAATTGAAATGGAATACTAGATTCGAATATTATAAATGATAATATATCTGTTACAACAGATAACACATCTGTTGGAAAATATTGAATAGATTTAGACATATGTTGCAACAGGTAGGTAATCTGTTGGAATTTATCAAACAGGTCTTCTCACTATTGCAACAGATAGACTTAGATAGAAACATCGACATAATACAACAGATGACTAACCTATTACAACAGATAAACTATATGTCAGAACAGGTAGAATATCTGTTACAACGGATGGAGAATCGGTTGGATTATAAAAATTTAACTTTCATTGGACATAAAAAATTGCCACTACATGTAAAAAATTAAAAGTGAATTTAAATAAAAAAGGCGGAACCCATCGATAGTTTTCAGTTCAAACACCTAAAATAAAATAGGCATCAAGTAGACAGTATTTATTTTAAACACGTAAAATAAAATAGGCATCAAATCTGTCAGGTTGGCACTTTTTGCTGACTTGGCGTCTGATTTGGCCACCAACGATCATTTTTTCTCCCATCGTCTTATATATTATCTTCTTCCTAAAATTTAACCCTAAATTCTCAAATTTTCTTCTTCATCGTCATCTTTTTTTATCTATCCAAAGTTTTTAAATTATTTGCATTTGGCTTTTCTTTTTCCTTACTGAGCTTGACAATGTCAAGCGCATCTTCCACTGTTTTTTGTGATAATAATTTTTTATATTGAAAGTGCGGTCATAAAGCTCTATTGAATACATCTTAGACTCAACAAAATCCAGGTCGTAGTTTTTTACTTGTAAGATTTCAAAGGTAATATTTTTTATTTAATTAGTTGATTAATTATTGACTTGTAATTATTTTATAATTGCGTTCTTGTTTTTATAGATAATGGGTGGATGCGATTACTTTGATTGGTATGAAGAAAGACACCCTTCACAAGCAACTTGTGTAATCTGGGATTTTTTGAACAAAGTCAAGGCTTCTGAAGAGAAACAAAATCAAGCAAGAAGATACTACATTGTTGCCGTTATTGCTACTGGTTTGGTGTTGTTGGGCACATGGATATTCAAGCCTAATTGCTAAAATATTCATGGTAGTGTATTTGTTACTGGTTTGGTATTGTCGAGCACATGGATATTCAAGCATAATTGTTGCAAAATATCAAACATATTTGGCATATGTTGTAAAATTTAGGTCATCTGTTGGAAATTATCAAATAGGTCTTTCCACTATTGCAACAGATTAGATAGAAATAACATCGACATAATACAACAGATGACCAAACATTGCAACAGATAAACTATCTGCTAGAATAGATAGAATATATTTTACAATGAATTGACAATCTATTGCATTATAAAAAAACTCAACTTTCATCAGAAAAAATTATTGCCACTACATGTATATGTAATTTAAAGTAAAGTGAAGTGTGACTTGAAATAAAAAATTGTTATTTCACAGGCTCTTCTATATACACAGGATCAAAGAGTCCAACTAGTACCCCATAAGAGCAGGCCTCTTCCAGGTTTTCCACAATATTGTTACACAGAAAGGTCATTGGCTCATCCATTTCTGTGTCGGTCAGCAAACATTCGATGTGTGAAAGAGCGTGCAGAACTGGTATCATTTTTTGGAAGGTTCATACCCTTATTTTGACCTTTAAAATCCCATGATTTCTTTATCATCACTTTCTTTGGCAAATGATTCATCAGTTTACTCTCCCTCAATAAGATGGGTAACAACTCCATCAGTGGCTGCACGTGCAAAAAAAGATCAACCTCGTTGATGGCAGGTTCGTTCCAGTCATAAACTTTGATCTTTCCCTTCTCGAGTAGTATCTCAACAGCCCGATAATGTATTCCGTTCACTCTAATGACGGAAAGAATCCTCTTTGCCTCTGTCTAGCTCTTGCCGTGTGAATTTGGCCTCTCCCCTCTAACATATTTTATAATTTTTCTTCATCCAAGTCCAACGTAGTAACTAAGAAATAAAGTCCCACACCACAGGATGATGCATCAGTATTGAGTTGATCGTACTTATCCTTGATCTTCTTGCAGAAGTCGAGGTCCATTATCCTATCGGCAACATCATAAGCTTTCGGGTATGTTAATTGTCTTTTCCTCATGAGGCAGAGAATTTTGTCAACATGCTGTGATATAAGAAGTCAATTTTTAAATAGGTTAATAATTATAAATATGGTCCATCTATTGCATAGGGTTCTCTGAATCAATAATCCAACATAACTTATGCAACAGATGGATAATAAGTTGCAACAGAACCACTACCAATTACTCCAGAATACCCAGCTGTTACAACAAATTTCACATATGTTACGTAGCTTCTTCTTCATGGGGTATATTAGAAAGCTAGGTTGGGAAAAGTAAACTTTCCTTGTCTTCGTACCGCATACACATATCTATCATAGTCTGGAAGTCTTAGGGGGGAAGGGCGGCCTGTGGTAATCTGGTGTGCCTGGTTTGGCATTCTTGGCATGTTGCAGATCCCTCTTCTCTTTAGCACCAAGTTTCGCATATATGTCCACTTTCTTGAATGGCCCCTGAACTTCAACAACTTTTGAAGAGGGAGGAGTTGCAATTATTTTTAATTTTCGATCGGTGATTACGTCGGTTATTGCTCTTTTCTTCCTCCTAACCAACACCGTAGGAGTGTATGGCTCCCTCTCCTTCTTAGATGGCAAGACAATCCTCTTGGATTTTAATTTATTGAAATCTTTAGAGATAGCCTCTACTTTTTCAAAGAGTTTATCCTGGCTATCCTTGCATTTTTCGCATTCGCAATGAGAATACGAGGGTGGAGAGGGGTGAGAGGGACATGTGTAAGGGTGAAAAGGGGTGTTTTCAAACATATTTATTTTTTCTTGAGCATCAACATGCTCATCATCACGAGTGGTAGCAGTATCAGCATGCCTGCCACCAACACCAACAACTCCACCAGAAGAAGCACCTAAATCTACCTTAGTAGGTTGGTCATAAAGAGCCTCAATATTAGGCTGACCTTTCCTAACTTCTCTTTTTATGGTTGTTGCTCCAGCCAGTTCCTTCTTTATTAACTCCACCATTGGGTCTTCTATAATATTAACATGACCTAGAGTAATATAAAAAGTCATCACCGACTCCTTTTCAGTAGGCATGATCCATGGATGCATTAACCTAGAAAAAAAAGATAGATATATTTAAATCATATAATATAATAATTTTCACAGTTGGGTTACATTTTACTACAGTCAACTTCTGTAACAGATTAACAATATGTTACATCAGATTACCCATTTGTTTTATAGTTTGCAGTAGATGGTTAAAATCCGTTTGAGTCGGGTTCAGAGAACCAAAGCAATACATGGATAATCTAATGCAAAATATCAATCATCTATCATAACAGACTACTAATCTGTGGCACTAGTTTCACAAGATAGATAATCTCTTGGGTTACATGTTATGCAATAGATGATCTGTATGTGTATTAACAATATGTTACATCAGATTACACATTTGTTGCATAATTTGTAGTAGTTGGTTAATCTGTTAGGAGTTCGATTCAGAGAACCAAAGCAATAAATAGGTAATATCATGCAAGATATCAATCATCTATCACAACAGATTATCCATCTGTTGCACCGATTAGCATAGGATGGGTAATCTATCGCAATAGATGTCCCATCTGGTGCATTAGATATAACATCTGTAGCACCAAATATAACATCTGTTTAATATCTTTCATTAAGTAAAATTATTTTACTGGAAGAAGACGTACTGCATCACCCGGAGGGTTAAAGAGATCAACCTCCTTAATTTTGGTAATGTTCTTTGCAGCTAGCTACCTAAACATCCTTGGATGAGAAACCTCATCTGGGTAATACATTACCTGCTTTGAGAGGGGAGAAATGGCTTCAAATGTCCAAGCTAAAAAATGTAAATAGGAAGCAAGTAAAAAAAAAGTCATAATAACTATATTCAATATAAATTAATGAATGAGTAAAAATAGTGATTAATTTTACCATGAAAGCCCAAGGAAAGCTGTATAATGTGGTCGTCCCTGAGGATAGCTTTGTCAGTAAGGATTGGACAGTCAAGTAGAAGCTGTCATATCCCCAGGGATAATTATTGAATATATCAAAATCCTCAGCACGCGCCAACAAATCATCTTCTATGACCTTGTTGACGTCTCTTGCCAATATAACCGAATGGGCAAACCAAACTAAACACAATTGCTCCCTGTACTGCTTTGGTTTGGTTTTATCCATGGGATCTGTTAACAAATCTGATGCTTTGTAGCCACATTGGGCAATGTCAAACAACCCATCTATTTTTCCCTTGCATTTTCTTGCCTTGGATCTTTTGTAGGGTGTTCCCTTGGTGATAGGTGGTTCTTCTGGATGATGGCATCCCAAGCCCATCACTATGGCAAATTCTTACAAGCCAAAACAAACCAGCATGCCATAGTAGTTGATCTAGATTTTATCTATATTTTTGCCCTTCTCCATTGAATTTTCATCGTCCCCCACGTACTTGATCCTGCGCTTGAGAATACCATATACCATCCTCATATGGAAATGAATAGGGGGTCCTCTGGCATCTCAAGAAATCGTCCAAAGCATCTCTTCTTAAAAAGTCTGTCTATGTTTTCATCCTTCATAACTTTCCTAAAATAAATAAATTTTCTCCCCATCTGATATTTAAGTACAATTTCACCAGTTAGTTCTTCTTCTGTTTTTGGGTCATTTATCGGCATCGCAACGTGAAACTTATCAATACTAAAAGTTTGTACAGGATCATGCTAGGATGTCGATATTAATTCACACCCCATTGGTGATCCATTATCATCATGTGGATGATTATCCTTTTTCTCTTTCTTACTCTCTAATTCCTCCTCTTTCTCACTTTTATTTTCTTCATCACCATCTACAGACCATTGTCCACCTCCCTCAATGTTTTTTTCATATCTCTCCCCAGCTTCACTTTTCCCTGACTGAGATTGTTTAGAAAGCTCCTCCGAATCCCTCTGTACTGTAGCCTTTTTTTAGTGGTCAGATGTTGATCCACTTTCACTTTCTTTTCTTTTGGGAGACATGTTTTATCTACAAACAACAGAAAAACAAGAATTACATTACAATTGATATATGCATAAATTTTAAAATATACATTACAAACACCACCAATACTGATACACCAACAGCCACCACCATTACAAACACCACCAACCAAATCCATAAATACCACGAATACCGACACCACTGACAGCCACCACAAATACCACTAACCAATGCCACCACAAACACCACCAACCAATGCCACCAAAAATACCACCAACCAATGCTACCAATAGACACCACCAGTTCCACCACAATGACCACCCCCACCACCACAAACACCATCCAACAATACCACGATAGTCAATGGAACACTGCGATAGAAACTAGGGTTTTCTCAAGTTCTTCATACAATTTTACCATCAAAACTCAAAATTGTAAACCCATTCTCGAAGATAATACAACTAAAAGTTTTCTTTTTTATCATTAACTTAAAAGCCCTTATTTTTTAGAAAAAAATAACAAATATAGAACTCTTCTCGAACTGTGTTACCTACGAAGATAGAGAAAATGACTAATGCAAGTAAAAATAAAGTAAAAAATAACACCTATGTAATTGGAAATGAGAAGAAAATCAATCTATTGTGAAGGGTAGAGAAATTTGATGAGTAGTTGTTGTTTGTACTGTATAATTGAGTGAGAAATAGAAAAGAGAGAGAACTCAAGATTTGAAATAGTGAAACATTTTTCTTGCAAATGAAGGATTTGTATGGGTTGATTTGTATTTTGGAAAAGAATGAAAAGTTTTGAAAATGTTAATTTAGTGTGAATTGATCTTAATTATTTTTAAAAATTATAAAAGATATGCATAATTTTTAACCCTCTCATCATTCAATTGCCAAAAGACTCAATTAAAGTTGTAGTTGACCCTATGAACTCAACCCTGGTCCTAGATTAATTAATTTAGGTATATAAACTCAATTGAAGTTGTATAAAAATAAATGCTTACCCTGTTGCATCAGATTACGCATCTGTTGTAAATTATCAAACAAATTAAGTAATCTGTTACGACAGATTACCTATCTGTTGTAAATTATCAAATGGATTGTTACATGTCATAACAAATTACCCATCTGTTGTAAATTATCAAATAGGCGCTGCCATCTGTTGTAGTTGACCCTATTAGAACTCACCCCTAGTCCTATATTAATCGATTAAGTTATTAGTTGAACATATGAGGTAGTAAGAATCGGTTTGGCTCAGAGTGATCGATCGATGACTCTAGTCGGGAAGAACACAATACCGTCTCATCATGCAATTGCTAAAATACTTAATTGAAGTTGTATTTGCCCTATGAGAACTCACCCCTGGCCCTAGATTAATCAATTAAGGTATTAGTCTAACTTGTGAAATCAACTGAAATTGTATAAAAACAAGTGTTCAACCTGTTGCAACAAATTAACCATCTGTTGTAAGTTATCAAACAAATTAAGTTATTTGTTGCAAAATAGATTATGTCATCTGTTGCGACAGATTACCTATCTATTGTAAATTATCAAATGGATTAAGTCCTATGTCACAATAGATTACCCATCTTTTATAAATTATCAAATAGGCGTTGCCATCTGTTGTAGTTTGCCCTATGATAATTCACCCCTAGTCCTAGATTAACTAATTAAAGTATTAGTCTAACATATGAGGTATTAAGAATTGGTTCAGCCCAGAGTGATTGATCGACAACTTTGGTCAGGGGAATGCAATACCGTTTCATCATTCAATTTCTGAAAGACTCAATTGAAGTTGTAGTTGACCCTATGAGAACTCACCCCTGGTCCTAGATTAATCAATTAAGGTATTAGTCTAACATATGAGGTAATAATAATTGGTTCAGCTCAGAGTGATTGATCAACGACTCTAGTTGGGAGGAACGCAATACTGTCTCATCATTCAATTGCCAAAAGACTCAATTGAAGTTGTAGTTGACCCTATGAGAACTCACCCCTGGTCATAGATTAATCAATTAAGGTATTAGTCTAACATATGAAATCAATTGAAATTGTATAAAAACAAATGTTCAACCTGTTGCAATAGATTAACCATCTGTTGTAAGTTATCAAATAGATTAAGTCATTTGTTTCTTTAGATAGATTACCTATCTGTTGTAAATTATCAAATAGATTAAGTCATATGTTGTAATAGATTATCCATCTATTGTAAATTATCAAATAGGTGTTGTCATCTGTTGTAGTTGACCCTATGAGAAATCACCCCTAGTCCTAGATTAATCAATTAAGGTCTTATTTGAACATATAAGGTAGTAATAATCAGTTTATCTCAGAGTGATCGATCGACGAATTGGGTCGGGATGAACGCAATACTGTCTCATCATGCAATTGCCAAAAGACTCAATTGAAGTTATAGTTGACCCTATGAGAACTCACCCCTAGTCCTAGATTAATCAATTAAGGTATTAGTCTAACATATGAGGAAATAAGAATCAGTTCAGCTCAGAGTGATCGATCGATGACTCTGGTCAGGAGGAACACAATACCGTCTCATAATTCAATTGCCAAAAGACTCAATTGAAGTTGTAGTTAACCCTATGAGAACTCACCCCTGTTCCTAGATTAATTAATTAAGGTATTAGTCTAACATGTTAAATCAATTGATGTTGTATAAAAACAAATGTTCAACCTATTGTAATAGATTAACCATCTTTTGTAAGTTATCAAACAGATTAACTTATTTGTTGCAATAGATTACTCATCTATTGTAAATTATCAAATGGGTTAAGTAATCTATTGTGACAGATTACCTATCTGTTGTAAATTATCAAATGGATTATCACATGTCATAACAAATTACCCATCTATTATAAATTATCAAATAGGTGCTGCCATCTGTTGTAGTTGAATCTACGAGAAATCACCCCTGCTCCTAGATTAACTTATTAAGGTATTAGTCAAATATATGAGGTAATAAAAATTGGTTCATCTTAGAGTGATCGATCGATGACTCTGGTCGGGAGAAACGCAATAACGTCTCATCATGCAATTTTTGAAAGACTTAATTAAAGTTGTAGTTGACCCTATAAGAACTCACCCCTGTCCTAGATTAATCAATTAAGGTATTAGTCTAATATATGAAATTAATTGAAATTGTATAAAAATAAATATTCAACCTGTTGCAACAGATTAACCATCTATTGTAAGTTATCAAACAGATTAAGTCATTTGTTGTAACAGATTACTCATCTGTTGTAAATAATCAAACAGATCAAATCATCTATTGCGATAAATTATCTATCTGTTGTAAATTATTAAATGGATTGTCAAATATCTCAATAGATTACCTATCTGTTTTAAATTATCAAATAGGTGCTGCCATCTGTTGTAATTGACCCTATGAGAACTCACCCCTAGTCCTACATTAATCAATTAAGGTATTAGTTGAACATATGAGGTAGTAAGAATTAGTTAAGTTCAGAGTGATCGATCGACGACTCTGGTCGGGAGGAACGCAATACTGTCTCATCATGCAATTGCCAAAAGCCTTAATTGAAGTTGTAGTTGACCCTATGAGAACTCACCCCTGGTCCTAGATTAATCAATTAAGGTATTAGTGTAACATATGAACTCAATTAAAATTGTATAAAAACAAATGTTAAACCTGTTGCAATAGATATCTTTTTCGTTGGATTTAATTAAACAAATTAAGTCATCGGTTGCAACATATTACACATTTGTTGTAATTATCAAACAGATAGTAATACCCCGTACATCTACCTAGCTTAAATTCATCCCTAAAATTTCAAAGACTTATTTTAAAAGTTGAATCCACTTTTATACATGTGGAATTTCTAAGACTTTCACTTTTTGTTGACTGGGAAATTGAACAATCTTTCCATTGATACCCATTTTGTCAAAATCTGGTATCAGGGTAGAAAGTTATGGCCAAAATACAAAAAGCAGTCAAAACTGCCCAGGTACGACGGTGAGAGCCAACGGACCGCCGAGCTAGCGACGGACCGTCGCCCAAGCTGTCGCAGCGAAGATAGTGAGACCTCATTCTACCTAAGAGCAACAGGTCTGGATGACGGACCATCGCCCAAGCCATCGTAGAAGAGGTAGTGAACGCCTATTCTGCCCAGGTGCGATGGTCAGGACCAACAGACCGACGACGCAGTGATGGACCATCGTACCCACCGTCACATATTTTGTTTCATTATTTTAAGTCATTTTTAAAAAAAAAAAATTGGTCTTTTACTACCCTTTCTAATACCTAATAATATCAGACCAAGGCTCATGCCTTCATTATTCATCTACAATATCAAAAATTACGGTTTTCTTTTCAAAGATCTATTCCCAAACTCAAGATCCAAACCCTTCTTAAAGAAAACTAAGATATTCAAGTTCTTCAAGTCCAAGGACTTCAAGAAACTCACAATCAAGGTATGTCATGTGTTGATTCATGGGTCCCTTTCACCCATGAAGCTCAAGAATCTCTTTTCAAAATACAAGATTTGTGTATTTACGAATGTTCATGATTTAAATAGAATTGAAATTTCATGTTCATGATGTTGTGGGGTTTTGATTCATGTTTTAAATTACATTCTTCCAATGATTGACCCTAGTATATGAAGATTTGCATAATAACCATGATAAACCCATTCAATTTACAAGTTGATTGATGTATCCATGATTATTAGATATGTTGATGATTGTATAAACAAAGCATGCTCCCCATGTGTTTGATTAAATGCCTATGTGAAGGAAAAGTGCCATACTAGTATAATAATATGAAATCCCCATTCATGTACAAGTTCATGCATGTCAAGTGTTTGATGAAATGTCTTAGTCAATGAGTTATGGATATATGTGTGGCCATTGTGGTGCTTTAGAACTTGTACTTCATGAATTCTCCAACTTATTGTATTATGAATTATTGATTATGGTCATGTGTTCAAGAAGTGTCATGTCTTATTAGTTTTATGCTATCGAGTCCTGGGGGTACTTGTACCCGACAATTTAGTTGTGTGCCTAGAGCCAGTGTCAATTTTATGATAATCTCAGTCGAGCAATGATCAGTAGAATTCATTCAGTTACATGACTCAGGAAAACTCAGTAAATTCAATATCAGTCTAGTTATCTCAGTAATCTCAGTCAGTTATCAGATCTTAGTAATATTTTGTCAGTCAACGGAATTCAGTGAAACTCAATCCAGTCCAGTCCAGTATATTCAGTTCAGTATCTATTCAGATGGGAGTAGGATTTCTCACCGAGTGATCCCAAGGATGGGAACTCACCTGCGAGTAGAGGGTGTGATTCTTAGAAGCAATCCTTGCGCTCCAAAACTACATAGCCAGCGTAGGTTGAGCTATCAAACCTGCTAGATGAGGGTAGATGAGGTGGCTTAACCTATTAGATGAGGGTCCCGCCATTCTCGTTAGAGTACCTGTTAGATGAGGGTCACTCATAGCTTATCCTTACCAGTGGCGCGGTATTGACACCCTTCCAATTGGGGTTACAGATTGGACCCCAACTCAGCTGAAATAGCTTATTAGGGGCATGTCGGTTAAAGGACTATTTCCCATAGTTTCAGTAACAGAATTAGGGCTATCAGATACAGTCAACTCAGAATAGTACAAAACTCAACTAGTTCCATCAGAACCTAGACCGTTAGATATAGTCGTTCAGTATTAGTTATTTCAGTTATACAACTTTCATTATCTCATGTTATCAGTACTTAGACTCAGTAATCATGTTATCACAAACTCAGTTACAGTTATTATGTATTCATGCATGCATTCCTATGTTCATGTTATCCAGTCAGTTAGTATAGTTCATGCATATGAACCCTTTGCATTCAGCCTACCTCACATGCATACCAGTACATTCAAATGTACTGACGCATTTGCGCTATCGTATTTTATACCATAGGTTGAGAAGCATGAGCTCCAGAGCATCAGTAGCATTCCAGTCTCAGCAGTCAGAGTTAGCAGTGAGTCCTCATCCTTCAAGGACATAACCATTACTTTATTATCTCATTAATTAATTTATTTTAGTAGTTGAAGTTAGTTGGGGACATGTCCCATCAAACTCCTTATTCAGACAGTTTAGAGGCTTTCAGACTGCAACATGTTTCAGACAGTTTATTTCAATTTTGGGTATTGTTATACCCCATTATAGACATTGTTTTATATTCAGTATTAGTTTAATTTTGAACCTTATGGCCTTACAGCTTATATGCCGCATAATTATAGTATTTATTCAGTGCTCATTTATAGATATCATTCACGGGTTAGCTTGTGGTCCTTCGGGGTCATGAGCACCGTGTAACATTCCAGGTATCAAATTTGGGGCGTTACAAACTTGGTATCAGAGCCTAAGGTTCAACAGTGTCCTAGGAAGTCTGAAAAGTCGTATCTAGTAGAGTCTTGTACATGGGTGTATTGTGCACCACACTTATGGACAGGAAGCTATGAGATATTTTAGGAATAGTTTCCATTCTTTCAGTATTCATGTCGTGCCAGTGAGCATAAGATCAAATGTAGACTCCCAGTCTAATCCATTTTTCCATTTCATTTACTGAATATGTCTCCTAAAAGGGCTAACAAAAGGAGAATTGGAAATCAGTCAGTACCTTCACCCATTCAGGTAGATTCCCTGGACGAGCATGCCTTTTATGGCAAATTCAGAATCGACTCCCTCACTTTACCTTAGGAAGTAGTATCTCAAAGCAATCATCAGGCTGTTGTCCCAGCCCCTTCTTCAGCCAGTGCTCTAGTGCCAAAATTCATAGACGGCAATAGGGATAGGACGCCAGGCCCTAAACCTTAAGACAGTGTTAGTAGTGCCCGAACCCATCCCCTTTGTCAGACTTATAGTAAGAACCATCAGGGTATTTACAAAGCTAGAAACGATGTCTGTTTTAGATATGGCAAGCCAATACACAGAGTCAGATATTATCCCCAGTTAGGTTTTCAGGGTAATCATAATCATTCCTCAGCTCAATCTGGTCGCCCGATGTCCCCAGTTAGGTTTTCAGGGTCAGCATAACCATTCCTCAGCTCAGTCCAGTTTCCCAAATCAGCAGGGTGCCACCTCCAGTGCTACTAGTGGGCAACACCCAAATAGACTCTACGCTCTCCAGTCCTGACAAGATCAGGAAAATTCTCCTAATGTGGTTACTGGTAAGTTATAGATCTTTCATATACATGTTTACATCTTGCTAGATCCAGGAGCTTTTTTGTCTTTTGTTACTCCCTATATAGCAGTTGATTTCAGAGTCAGTCCCAAAATTCTAGCAGATCCCTTATCAGTCTCCACCCAGTGTATAAAACTATCATAGCCCGATGGGTATACATGAACTGTCCGGTTATGGTATCTCAGAAAGTTACTTCAGCAGACTTAGTCAAATTAAAGATGACTAATTTTTATGTCATTCTCGGCATGGATTGGCTTCATTCCTACTATGCCATAGTCGACTGTAGAAATAGAGTTTTCCAGTTTCAGTTCCCAAATGAACTCCATCTTAGAGTGAAGGGTAGTATTTTAGCATTTAGAGGTCAGCTTATTTTCTACTTATGTGCTAGAAAAATGATATCTAAGGGATGTGTCTATTATCTTGTTTGAGTTAAGGACTCTAGTTCTAAAACTCCCCATCTCAGATTAGTCCTAATAGTGAATGAATATTCCAATGTCTTTCCCAAAGATCTTCCCGGAATTCCTCCCAAAAAGAAAATAGACTTCGACATAGACCTTGTTCCAGATACTCAGCCCATATCTATTCCTCCATACAAAATGGCACCAGCAGAACTTAGAGAATTGAAAGTTTGGTTGAAGAATTTCCTAGATAAGGGCTTCATCAGACCCAGTGTGTCCCTGTGGGGCACACCAGTCTTATTAGTACGCAAGAAAGACGATTCTCTCAGAATATGTATAGACTACCATCAGCTTAATAAAGTCACGGTTACGAACAAGTATCCACTTCCCAGAATCAATGACTTTTTTTGGCCAACTTCAGGGTGCCATCTATTTCTCTACGATAGACCTCAGATCAATCTATCATCAACCCAGAGTTAGAGAATATGACATTTTGAGAAAAGATTTTCGAACTCGGTACAGTCACTTCAAATTCTTAGTCATGTTCTTTGGTCTTACCAATGCCCTGGTCTTACCAATGCCCTAGCAACATTCATGGACTTGATGAACCATGTGTTCAAGTAGTACTTGGACATGTTCATCATAGTCTTCATAGATGACATCCTCGTCTATTCTCGTAGTGAACATAATCATGCAGATCATCTCAGAATAGTATTGCAGATCCTCAAAACCTATCAACTATCATGATATCTATTCATGTCCTACCTGTCAACTCCATGATCATCACACATATTTACGCACATTAGTAAAAATCATGTATGATTTCAATTCCCAGTATAAGGAGTCCCAGTTTACTCTGCAATAGGAATCATGCTCCATGAACACAGCTTACATTTATGCACCTTCCATAGAATCATGTGCATTTTTAGTTCCTAGTATGAGGAGTTCCAGTTTACTCAATAGTACGGATCATATCCCATGAATACAAAACCTTCAAACTCAGTTCATGTAGCTCATGACTCATGTACTCATGTCGTTCTTTACAGTATGCTCAGCCCAAATGACTCATGTTCCACTCCTAGTGATCAGCCAAAGTCAGTTTATGTCACGTATACCCTCAATTTAGATCCCTCAATGAATCCGTGGTGTCGATGTTCCGTTCCTCAGGCCTCAGTTACAGCGTCAGTTTAGTAATCGGTATTCAGTAATGGACTCAGATAGTCCTGCAGGACCATGGCTTTTAGTTATCAATTACTTACCCATCAAAATTTAGTACTTCAGTACCAGTCTAAACCTAAATTATCAAAACCCAGTATTCAGTCCCAGTATGAGTCTCAATTATAGATTTAGTTGCAGTCTCTGCTATGGACTTAGATATAGTGTCAGCCTCAGCCTCAGTTTAGAAATCAGATCAGTACCACAGTCCAATTTCAGGTTTGCTTGACCATAGTGTGTAGTTATCAGTTACACATGTTATTAGTCTTTTGATACCTCAGCTTATAGAATGTTTCCGAATTATGTTATACACCTTGTCTTGCATTCTCATTAAATACAAGTATTTTATAAATTCATGCTCATCTATCTCATATTACTCAATTAGTCCATTTCTCACATTCATACAAAACTCTATATTCTCAGTCATACATGCCCAGTACTCATCCATCAGTCACTCAGCAGATCAGATGAGTCAGTCAGTAGAAATTAGTTTGAACAACCAGTACTTTAGTTCGACAGTCAGACGGATAAGTTCACATATTTTCCCATTTTGTCCACCTAGTCACACTATTCAAAGTCTCATGGATGTAACCATTCTAAGATGGACAAATCAAGCAGTTGCGAGTTTAGCTCAGTTCATGTTTCATGACACAGTCTCAGATCCCGGATATTAAGTCATGATTTCTTTAATGGGTGGCATGTGCATCATTCTAGTCTCTCCATAGTATCTCAGCCAAGTTAGCATTATTCGAAGGATGTAGTGTCCCAAGGGGAAGATACACTATAATTCCCTAAACTTTCATTACCTAAATATGTCATCCCCCCTTCATGTAAGGAACCTAGCTTGGAGTAGTGGGTACTCATAGGTGGACCCTCAAGCTCCAATCTTAGATATAATACATGTATGTAATGGCTCATTTTGGTTCACGATACTCAGTCTATGTCACACATTATAGACTCAATCGTGTTCTCATATTCCCGTTCATGCATGTTTGGTAAAAGATTTCGAGTTCGAGATTAATGACTTTATCTATCTAAGGATCTCTCCTATAAAGAGAGTGAAAAGATTCAACAAGAAGGGAAAGCTCAGTCCCCAATATGTCGATCCCTTCAAGATTCTCAGTTGATTTAGCAAGGTAGCTTTTGAGCTCGAATTGCCTTCAGATCTAGCCTCAGTTCATCCAGTCTTCCATGTATCTTTTCTCTAGAAGTGCATAGGTTACCCAACAGTTGTAGTCCCTATTCAGAGCATAGATGTTTAGAACGGCCTCTCTTATGAAGATATTACAGTCAAAATCCTATACTATTAGACTCGTAGACTAAGGATCAAAGAAGTCCCTCTAGTCAAAGTTCTTTGGCGAAATCAGTTCGTTGAGAGAGCTACTTGGGAAGAAGAAGCAGACATGCGAACCAAGTGCCCTCACCTCTTCTCCGCTAACTCAGATCTAGCTCAAGGTAACAGTCGTCCTTAAGCTTTTCAGTTTCATGTTCAGATTTCAGTTACAAACTTGGTATACAGTTCATGCTTAGAATTTCAATATAAACTTGGCATTAAATACCATTGCATATTCAGTCATACATTCACGCACCAGTTTAGTCATGTAATCATGCATCAGATATGCATTCTTATTGTGAGAAACTTAGTTCCTCATAACACTCAATCATGCATTCATGAATCAGTTACACATGTATCAGATATGCATGTTTAGTATGTTATATTCAGTTATCAGTCATGTCAGTCATGAAATTATGTTCCAGTCATTCATGTTCAGTATGTATGTCAGTTTATCTTTCTCCTCTCTTTCTCAGTCTCATTCGAGGATGAATGTTCTCAAGGGGGAGATATTGTAATACCCCATACTTATACCTAGCTTAAATTCATCCCAAAAATATCAAAGACTTGTTTTAAAATATCAATCCACTTTTATACATGTGGAATTTCTAAATTTTCACTTTTTGTTGAGTGGGAAATTGAATAAGATTTCCATCGATATCCATTTCATCAAAATCCGGTATCGGGGTAGAAAGTTATGGCCAAAATACAGAAAGTAGTCAAAACTGCCCAGGTGCGACGGTGAGAGCCGATGGACCATGTAACGTTCCAGGTACCAGATTCGGGGCATTACGTAGGTGTTGCATCTATTAAGACAGATTACCAACCTTTGGAAATTTTCAAACAAAAATTGTTATCTGGTGCACTTAGATGTTTTAAGACCTTTTTGTAAAAGCAATTTAGGTATTTCCTGTCCAAGATAAAAAAGTTAAAATACTAAGGTGGTAAAAAATATTACTTGGATAACTCAAAAATCTACTGAGTGAGTAGTCTTATCTGGTCTTTTCAATGTCACCATCTCCTCGTGCCCCTCAAAAGTTATTAATGAATATTTAAAACCCATATCTATAAGAATACTCTCTCTTTCATCCTTAAAGTAAGACTCAACTCATCTATCACTCTTCTTTATTTTCAATTCTCTTTCTTTTCCCTTTTCCTCTCTTTTCTCTCTTCTTTTGGATGAGGATCCTTTTGGATCTCAACTGATCAATATCTTTTCTCGATTGAACTGGATATTCTGATCCCTTTGTTTTTTTCACATTGTAGTATCGTTAACTATTGCTTTTTCCATCTCATCTTCTTCTTTGTATGTCATTTAAATTAGATATTTATATCTGTTGCTCTTAATGATTTACCCATTACCAGTTTCCTATTTATTGAGAAAATTGAAGGAAAGGTGACTTTTAAGTCTTGAATAAATGAACCATTATTTTTATATCTGTTGCAAAATGCCTCATTGATTGAACAGATGGGTAATCTGTTGCATTAGATTGGTCATCTATTGATTCACTCAACTTTATGCTACCCTTTTATACAGACGGAGCAACTATTTGAAGAAATCAAACTAGTAACAAGGCTGGTTTGATTTATTCCAACAGATGACCCATCCATTGCCACATGGCATCTATCTGTTGCAACAGATGCCTCATCGGTTGAGCAGATGGGTAATATGTTGCATCAGATTAGTCATCTATTGATTCGCTCAATTTTGTGTTACCCTTGTGTAATGTTCTTTTTGTTCTTCTCTTGTTTGACATCAAATGTATTTCTCTTGTTTGCAGACAAAAGGAAGTGAAACTGGATCCACTTTTGCCCGACTAATATTAAAGGCTAGAATAAAAATAGGTTCATAGGAATAAGCTACTTGCAGATGGAACCACTTTATATGTGGGAGGTATGTATTACTGATCAACCTATTATGAAAACACACATCCAGTACAATGATTTTGTGAATGTTTGTTCTTTACCTATTAGGCATTAATCCTTCAAACAAGATATGTCATTTTACAGTTAAAATTGTTAGGTTCGAACTGGTAAGGCTGAGAGACAAAGTAGGTGGTGTCGATACCCTGTTATAATTTAATGACCGTTTATGCTCTTGTTTTTGTGTCAAGTTTGGGGAAGGGTTCAAGTTTTCGGTGGCATTATAAATATCCAATAGTGATTGGACCGATTTTAATGGCTCAATTGTCTTCTTGAATGGACTTCAAAGTCTCGCACTGTAGCAAACAACGATAGAACCAATAGAAATTCCCCTGGTCCAAATTTATATGGATGGATTGCTAGAGGAGACTATTATACAACAGTAGGTGCTTGGTAGAATACTTGTGAGGGAAGGGGGAGGTTGAGAAGGTCATATATCATCTCAGACCTTGTTTAAGAGCAAACACAGGGTAGGAAGGAAAGTGTAGCAAAATTGGCTAATGAAATTGACATGAAAAATAAAAAAGTTGGATGTGCTGTGAATGTGAAAGTGTATCCAAAAATGAAATTCCATCAGTCGTTAAAGAAAAAAAAGAATGGTCAAGAGGACTGGAGCTGATCACTTTGCTAGAGACTGCAACTAGCGAGCGTGGCCTCAATGAAGACCCACAAAATGCAGGACCAGAACTCTAAGGAAGCAGGTTTACGAGCATGGAAGGTGGCAAGATTGTCGGTCAGAATTGAAACCTGAACCAACTACTCCTGAATTAAAAATATCGGATTAAGCCAAGGTGGCAATTTCTCAAGTTAAAATTGCATCCCAGGCCTCCTGCTTATGGCTCTGGTCAGGTCAAAGGCCATGGAAACAACAAGGCATAGGATTTCTGCCCAACTTCAGACCTTTTTGTTTCTACTGCTATTGATTTGATCATAGCGACAAACAGAAGGCAGGACATGTAAGTTAGACATCAGAAATTGACGTCTTGGCTTCCCTTATTTTTAATTCAGGAGTTGTTGGTTCAGGTTTTAATTCTGACCGACAATTGTATTAATTTTCTGTGCTCGCGAAGCTTCTTCCTTAGAGTTCTAGTCCTGCACTTGGTGAGAGTCTTCATTGAGGCCACGCTCGCTAGTTGCATTCTCAAGCAAAGTCTCCGGCTCCAGTCCTATTCACCATTCTTTTTTTTTTCAACGAATGAAAGATTTTTATATTTGGATACACTTCCACATTTGAAGCTCATCCAGTTTTTCTATTTCTCATGTCAATTTTATTGGCCAGATTTACTAGAAGTTCCTTACTTGCTTCCTTATGTTCCCTCTTAAACAAGGTCTGAGATGATATGGCCTTCTCTACCCCTCCCTTCCAACACAGGTATTTTCCCAAGCACCTACTATTGTATAATATTCTCCTCCAGCAACCCATCCATATAAATTTGGACCAGGAGAATTTCTATTGTTTCCATCATTGTTTGCTGCAGTACAAGGCTTCGGAGGCCTTTCAAAAAGTCCATTGAGCCATTAAAACCGATCCAATCACTATAGGATATTTACACTGCCGCCAAAAACTTGAATCCTTCCCCAAACTTGACACAAAACATGAGCATAGACCGTCATTAAATTGTAATAGGGTATCGACACCATCGCCTTAGAACCCTTCGGCACCTATCAAACTAAACTGTACAATGCAGGATCTTGTTTGAAGGATTATGTCTAATCGGTAAAATACTGCATTCACAAAATTATTGCACTTTATGTGTGCCTGTCGCGGTAACCTGATCAATAATACATAACTCCCGTGTATGAAAATGGCTATATTGCACGTACCTTATTCTTCCTACCCCATCAAGACATATCAGATAGTGTTGTTTATTCATCTGCACGCATGTGATGACTATTAAAGAAGAGGTGTGAAAAGTCATGATTTTTTATCTTAACACATTCAAAACAGCTGATGAACTAAATTCTCCATCTGTTGTGACTGATGAATCAGCTATTGGAAGAAATCAAAATATCTCTTCCAACATCTGGTCCATCTATTGCAACAGATAATCCATATGTTGCAACAGATGGTAAATCTTTTACGACATACCATACATTGTTTATTCATCTGCACGCATGTGATGACTATTAAAAAAGAGGTGAAGAGTTGCGACTTTTTATCTAACACATTCAAAATAGCTGATGAACTAAATTCTCCATCTGTTGTAACTGATGAATCAACTGTTGGATTGTGATAGACCAGACATTATTTATTCATCTACACACATGTGATAACTATTAAAAAAGAGATGAAGAGTCATGAATTTTTATCTAACACATTCAAAACAGCTGATGAATCGAATTCTCCATCTTTTGCAACTGATGAATCAGCTATTGGAAGAAATCAAAACATCTTCTCCAACATATGATCCATCTGTCGCAATAGATAATCCATATATTACAATAGATGGTAAATCTGTTGCGATAAACCAGACATTATTTATTCATCTACACGTATGTGATGACTATTAAAAAAGAGGTGAAGAGTCAGGACTTTTTATCTAACACATTCAAAACAGATGATGAACCGAATTCTCCATCTGTTGCAACTGATGAATTAGTTGTTGGAAGAAATCAAAACATCTCCTCCAATATATGGTCCATTTGTCGTAACAGATAATCTATATGTTGCAGCAAATGGTAAATCTGTTATGACAGACCAGACAGTATTTATTCATCTGTACGCATGTGATGACTATTAAAAAAGAGGTAGTCGTGACTTTTTATCTAACACATTCAAAATAGCTGATGAATTGAATTCTCCATCTATTGCAACTGATGAATCAGTTGTTAGAAGAAATCAAAACAACTCTAAAATATGGTCCATCTGTTGCAACAGATAATACATATGTTGCAACCGATATCTCATCTATTGTACATACAAACCATATGTTGCAACAGATGGTAAATTTATTTTGACAGACCATCTGTTATACATACAGACAATCCTCTATAAATAGGTCCCTCTTTAATCTTCATTCTACTAAACTTTATCTACTCAAAGAACATATTCCTTTCTCGTTGAGGTAAGTTTTTTTTCAGTGTAAATCTACCAGTTGGAAGTATATATTGTATTACATTTGGACTCTTTTTCTTTACATTTGTCAATTCATGCATGTTCTAGATATGGTTGATCCTATTTGGGACATTGCTATTTTACGCAACACAGTGTGAGAACTTCAAAGGCTGGTTAATGACCTGCAGAGGAAGTTGGTCTCCGTGAGAGCGATGATGTTCAGAGAGATGTAGAGGCTAACGAGGGCCTTGCTATTGCGTGTTGATTGACTGGATGTCATTAATGATGATGATAATGATAATAATTATAATTAGAATGTGTTTTTTCTTTTAGCGTATGTATTTTAATTTTTCTATATCGGATCTATACCTAATGTATTTTATTTTTCGTTTAATGAAAATTTTATTTTTAGTCCAATTTGAATTTTTAATTCTTATTCAATTTTCATTCTATCTATTTCTTCTAAACATATATGTTAATGTTAACATGTTGATGATTGGAGGTAAGGACCAATTTTCAATCCAGTAGCAATAGCAATTTTGACTTTTGAGTTCTTTCAACAGATGAACAATATGTTGGAACAGATTGGTCATCTGTTGGGTTTCTATTAACAGATTATCCATCTGTTGTGTCATCTGTTGGAGGAAAATATTCCAGTTTGATGGAACTGTGTTGTGTTCTTTCGACTAATGTTCATGTGTTTCCCTAAATGGTTAATCTATTCAGAATAATTATGGTCTGCTGTATTATTTAGTTTATGTTTTGCCTCTTTTTATTGATGCACAAGTTATTAAAAAAGATATTTTATATATAATAAATGATAACATTGCATTCACAACAATGAGTTAAATATATAAAAGTCCACAACAAACAAGTTTCTGCAATTACAACGATCATGGTGGATTACGATCCGGGCATGTAGTTCTTTTGTGGCTAGGGCGCTTACATACGGAGCACTTGTTTCTTCTTGATGAAAATGATTCTCCAACTCCATGCCTCCTCTTATATGACTTTCTTCCCGATTTGATAGTACTTGGGTCAATATATGGAGGAGGTATTAATCTTCCCTAAATCTCTCCAGGAACAACCCAAGATTCTTCGGGAGGCACCGTAGTAATATGCCCACTATATGTCATTTCATATTCTTCCACCAAATAATATTGAGAGGAGTTCTCATAAACTTTATGTCCATATTTTGGACCGTATTGAGCTCGAAGCACTGCCATGGTATGTGGATGATGATAGGCGGATTTACACGCCTATATCAATATATTTTGCCCATATTTTAGCCTAGTTTTGAGAACAAATTATATATTTCATGCACTTTTAGTCCTTTTTCCTGTAAATGAGCTAACGAACATGATTAGTAAAGTTTCAGGTATAAATGATGCATAATTCAGCATTTTATGGCTTACTTGACGCTAAAGAAAGCTCACGAAGGAAGGAAAGGGAGTTTGGACGCCTAAAGGACCAAAACTGCTGCATGGAAAATCTGTCCTGGGCTAAAACAGCAATTCTGAAGACTTTGGGGACTTACAGACACAAAGCTGGATTTTGACAATGATACATTAACCTAGTTTAATTAGGTTATGTATTTCATTATTTTATGTGGATTATGATAATGTTACCTTAACCTAGTACATTTGGGTTAAGGATTTCATTAGTCTAGTAGGATTTGGTTATTTATTTCATTAGCTTAGTAGGAGTAGGATATGGGTATTATAAATACCCTATCATACTAGAGATTTTAGAACATCTTCTTAACTTTTCATCTTACAATTCAATTCTATTACCCTACAATTCTTCTAATCTTTCCATTAATTCTATTTTTCTTCTTCTACTCTTCTATTCTTAAAACTCCACAACAAGAGAATCGTTACTTGCTAAGGAATCACGCCTCACGCCTATCACTTGATCTACACGCCATTACTCAATATCGTGATATAATAACAATGTCAATCGTGATTTCCTTCGCATTCATGGGTAACTAAACTTCTCTGTTGGGGTTATGGAAGCCGAATGAGTTACTATCTATTGTTGTGAGTTTGTGAGTTCAAGGCACGTATATTGCTTATATCATTATTCTCTTCATCTTAATCTACATTCTTTGCGGTTGCAAACGCAAGAATACGCCAGTCTAACATTTAACTTGTTCGAGAGAAAAGTTATTTGTCTGAAAAAGAGATAATGTCAAGGTAGTAGGACACCCTTTCCTATTAAAAAGCTAGTGCCGTAACTGGACTAACCTCTTGGAGAATTCGTACCGTTAGACACGCTTTAAGATCGAGAGAGTTAAAGTGAAATAGTCCTTGTTTAGGTCGAGAGACGCTTGGATTTACCATCGACTACAATCCTCTATAAGCAATTGCATGTCAGAATTCTACATACTCATAGCCAATAGAGACGTATACCTCAGAAGGTGGACATAACCCCAACGCCTCAATTCTCATTGTTTACAACTTACGTAACAATCTTTCTCTTTTACTTTGCTATTTTCAGCTTTTATTTAATTATTTTGGTGACACATTACAATCCCCCCTTTTTACGAGACTTGCACCAAAAGTTTAGTAATCTTGCTTACTTGTTGGCCAAGCTATTCCCTGTGGGATCGACAGCCAACCCAGGTTGGGTTCTATATTTGCTAACGACCGCTTTACACTCCTACGAGAGCTGTAGATTGAGCGTTATCAAAAATTGGCGCCGTTGCCGGGGAATACAAGTGTCAATTAAGTTCGTAATAATTACTAGACCCTTTGGTCAAAGATTCTCATACTTTTACTTTTAGTTTTTGTTTTTGTCTACTGCAGGTTTTTATTTTAGTGCATGCCCCATACTTGAAGTTCTGGTCAACCATTATTACCAATCAATCCTGAACCACAACGCATTGGTAGAATGGAAGCACAAGCTAAAATCGCAAGGATGGTTGCTCAACAGGAACAAGCAAGATTGGTTGCCCTTGCCGCAGCCCAGGTTCAACAGCAGAACATAGATAACCCTGCACGAGCACCAAATCCTGACGATGAGGATCTAGGTGATGACGAGCTACTAAACCCTAGGCATGCCGCTGAGATCGCAACACCTGCCAACAGAAGAGGTTGACAAGCTCGGTATAGACATGATCTCCAACCTATGCAGCCAACTTTCGACGATGATGATGATGATCTTGATGGTGTCGGAGCCACTGGAGCTATAATTCCACCACCATTAGCGCCCGGAGCCAAGTTCAACATCACAAGCACCATGCTTCAGTTATTGCAACTCAAGGGATTGTTTGGTGGACTAGCAGGCGATGATCCGAATATGCATCTCATCAACTTTATTTCCACATGCAAGTCTTTTGACAATCCTGGTGTTGGTCAGAATGCAATTCGATTACGTCTATTTCCATTGTCTCTGTCTGGGGAGGCAACACTATGGTTGAATGGGCTGACTCCTGATTCTATTACAAATTGGAGGCAATTGAGAGACGCTTTCCTATAAAGATTCTTTCCGCCGTCCAAAAGGGCACAATTGAGAGATGAAATCAACAACTTTCGTCAGCTTCCCACTGAAGCTCTTCATGAAACATGGGAGAGGTTCAAGACAAAGCTAGCGAGATGCCCAAAACATCACATGACTAATGTTCACCTCATGGAGATATTGTATAGAGCCTTGAATTCAATAACTAAGCCAGTGGTGGATAACGCAGCTGGAGGATCTTTTATGGACCTCACCTTTGGTCAAGCAAGCAATATGCTAGATCGCATGACGAAACAAAGTAAAGCTTGGCATACCAGGGATTCCGAGGTAGCAAGCCCTACTTTATCTATAGGCATGACTGCAGACCAAAGAAGAAGACAAGAAGAACGTGATCAAGATATGGCGCACATGAAAACACAGATGGATCTTCTGACAAAGCATTTATTATCAGGGAAGACCGAAAAAGTGAAAGCTGTGGCGCTAAAAGGAAGAGACGAATCTGATTCGGAAGAGGAGGCCAACTACTTGAACAATCAGGGGGGTTTCCGTGGGAATACCCAAGGAAACCAAGGTCGGAACTATTATGATAATTTTGGAAACAAGGACGAAGGTAGTTGGAGAAAAAACAATGAAAAGAGTGGTGTATATGTTCCCCCTGGTAGACGTGATATCACCACATCTAATTCTGGAAGTATGGAAGACATGATAGCTAAATTATTGAAAGGAGTGGAAGCAACGAGCGCGGGAGTTACTGAGGTAATCAATGATTTGTCCTCCATGAAACAACTAGTTGATTCTCATTCCACTTCAATCAAGCAAATAGAGCAGCAACTGAGCCAACTTTCAGCAGCACTCAATCAAAGAAAGGCTGGCACTTTACCTAGCGATACTGTGCAAAACCCAAGGAATGATGGGTCATGCATGGCCATCACTACCAGAAGTGGTAAGGTTCTGGAACCTTCAGAAAAAGGCAAGCAAGTGGTTGACGAAGTTGCGGACATGGATGATAATGTAAAAGGAGAAGATGCCGCAACAACCAATCCTGACGTCAAGGATGTCACGCCCAGTGACGTGCAGCCTGAAAAAATGGAAAAACGGAAGCAAGAGGAGAAGAAAGCCATGGATAGAACACTTCCATACCCACCACCACCTTTTCCCAAAAGATTGAAGAAGGTGGCGGATGACACTAAGTTCAGCAAATTTATGACTATGTTGAAGCAGCTGACCATTAATGTTCCATTGGTAGAGGCACTTGAACAAATGCCTGGGTATGTGAAGTTTATGAAAGATCTTTTGACTAAGAAGAGGGCAGCAAGTTATGAGTTGAAGGATGATGTGCATCATTGTAGTGCAATTGCTACCCGATCGATAGTTCAGAAGAAGGCCGACCCCGGAGCTTTCACTATTCCTTGCACCGTCGGATCTTTGAACTTTGCCAAAGCATTATGTGACCTAGGAGCCAACATCAACTTGATGCCATTATCGATCTACAAGAAGTTGGGGTTAGGAGATCCTACACCAACTAACATGAGGCTTGTTATGGCGGATAGGTCGGTAAAACGACCGGTTGGTATACTATGTGATGTCTTGGTAAAGGTTTCTTCATTTATCTTTCCAGCAGACTTTGTCATCTTGGATTGTGAAGAAGATTCAGAGGTTCCCATAATCTTGGGACGCCCTTTCCTTGCTACAGGAAGTGTGCTCATTGATTTGAGAGCTAATGAACTTTCATTCCGAATAAATGACGAAGTGGTTCGATTTGATGTTTGCAAATCAATGAAGCAACCTAAAGATCTGAGTGTATTTTCTGTGGCTGATGTTGTCTTTGATGATGAGAAAGAACGACTTAAAGAAGAGAAAATTCTTGATGATCCTTTGGAGGTTTTGCTCATGAAAGGAGAGAATGAGGATGTTGAAATTTCTGAAGAAGCTATTTGTGCCCTATCGGGATTAGGGACATATCGCTATACTCCCAAGAAGCTGGATCTTGATCTCAAGAATCGACCCACACCACCAGCCAAGCCATCTATTGAAGAACCACCCACACTAGAATTGAAGGAGCTGCCAAGTCATTTGAAGTACGCATTCTTAGGAAGCGGAAACACACTTCCAGTCATAGTGGCAGCTGATTTGGGTGAGCAACAAATTGCAGCTCTTATTGCGATCTTACGCAAGAATATTAGAGCCATTGTATGGACCATTGCGGATATTATTGGTATTCCACCTGGGATTTGCACACATAAAATTCAGCTTCAAGAAAATGCACACCCACCATTGAACATCAAAGGCGTTTAAACCCACCTATGCAAGAAGTGGTGAAGAAGGAGATTATCAAGTGGTTAGATGCAGGAGTTGTATATCCTATCTCTGATAGTACATGGGTAAGTCCTGTACAATGAGTTCCCAAGAAAGGAGGAATGACGGTGGTCGCGAATTCAAAGAATGAGCTTATTCCACTCAGGCCCGTTACTGGATGGAGAGTATGCATGGACTACCGCAAGCTGAATTCTTGGACACTCAAGGATCACTTTCCCATGCCATTTATGGACCAAATGCTAGATCGATTAGCGGGGAAAGGATGGTTTTGTTTCTTGGATGGTTATTCAGGTTATAATCAGATTTGTATTTCTCCCAAAGACCAAGAGAAGACAACGTTTACATGCCCATATGGTACGTTTGCCTTCAAACGCATGCCATTCGGGTTGTGTAATGCACCAGCCACCTTTCAACGTTGTATGATGTCTATTTTCTCTGATATGGTTGAAGACACTTTGGAGGTATTTATGGACGACTTTTCAGTTGTCGGTGAGTCTTTTGAAGCATGTTTGACAAATTTGAGCATGGCATTGCAAAGATGTGTAGAGTTCAACCTTGTGCTGAATTGGGAGAAGTGCCACTTCATGGTAAAAGAAGGAATCGTTCTTGGGCACAAGATCTCTGAAAGAGGAATAGAGGTTGATCGAGCAAAAATCAAGGTAATTGAGAAGCTACCGCCTCCAATTTCGGTGAAAGGAGTTCGTAGTTTTCTTGGCCATGCTGGTTTCTATCGTAGATTCATCAAAGACTTTTCCAAAATTTCTAGTCCATTGTGCAAACTATTGGAGAAAGATGCGAAGTTTGACTTTAATGACAATTGCTTAAAGGCATTCGAATGCCTTAAAGGAAAACTCATTGAAGCCCCTATCATGATAGCACCAGATTGGACGCTCCCGTTTGAGGTCATGTGCGATGCTAGTGGTGTAGCCGTTGGAGTTGTTCTTGGACAAAGAAAGGAGAAATTATTTCATCCTATCTACTATGCGAGTAAGGTCCTAAATGAAGCCTAAAGGAACTACACTGTTACTGAACAAAAGCTCCTAGCGGTTGTATATGTGTTTGAGAAGTTTCGTGCCTATCTATTGGGTACTAAGGTGATCGTCCATACAGACCATGCAGCTCTTAGGTATCTAATGACGAAGAAGGATGCCAAACCAAGGTTTATTCGATGGGTATTGCTGCTGCAAGAGTTTGATTTCGAAGTCAAAGATAGAAGAGGTTGCGAGAACCAAGTGGTTGATCACCTATCTAGACTTGAGAATGAAAATATGGTGCAACCTGAAATTCAGATTGATGATGCATTCCCTGACGAGGAGATATTAGCGACAAAAATGGAGAAAGTACCATGGTATGCCGACTTTGCAAATTTCGTAGAGAGTAATGTGCTACCTGCCAATTTATCTTACCACCAAAGGAAGAAGTTTATGCATGATGTTCAGCACTACTATTGGGATGAACCTTATTTGTTTCGAAGATGCGCGGATGGGATCATTCGACGATGTATATCCCATGAAGAAGTGCCTACTATATTGGAAGCATGCCACACTTCGCAAGTTGGAGGACATCATGCAGGCAATCGAACGGCAAGAAAAGTATTGCAAAGTGGTTATTATTGGCCTTCGATATTCAGAGATGCATACGACTATGTGAGAAGGTGTGACCAATGCCAACGTCAAGGTGTTATTTCAAAACACCATGAAATGCCCATGTCCAAAATTCTGGAGGTAGAACTCTTTGATGTGTGGGGTATTGATTTCATGGGTCCATTCGTGAATTCGTTTGGAATGAAGTACATCTTGGTTGCTGTGGATTATGTTTCAAAATGGATTGAAGCTGTAGCATTGGCCGACAACGAAGGAAAGCGTGTTGTAGCATTCTTAAAGAAGAATATTTTCTCTCGCTTTGGAGTACCTCGTACTATCATAAGTGATGGAGGATCTCACTTTTGCAACAAGCTATTCAAATCTGTATTGGCCAAGTATGGTGTCAAGCAACACAAGGTAGCTACGCCTTATCATCCCCAAACTAGTGGACAAGTAGAGGTTTCCAATCGCGAGATTAAGGAAATCCTTGCAAAGACGGTTAATGCAAATAGGAAGGATTGGTCTCGAAAGCTAGATGATGCACTATGGGCATATAGGACTGCATTCAAGACACCCATTGGCATGTCTCCTTATCAACTAGTTTATGGGAAGGCTTGTCATCTACCCATCGAGCTTGAATACAAGGCATTGTGGGCATTGAAGCACTTGAATCTGAATTGGGATGATGTGAAGAATCTGAGGTTGGAGCAGCTGAACGAATTAGATGAGTTCCGTCTCCATGCATATGAAAGATCGGATTTATACAAAGAGCGGATGAAGAAGTATCATGATCAGCGGATTGTTCGACGAAACTTCCAAAAGGGTGATATGGTACTACTCTTCAACTCCAGATTTAAACTCTTCCCAGGTAAGTTAAAATCTAAGTGGTCTGGTCCATTTAAAGTTATCCAAGTTTACTCGTCTGGAGTAGTCGAATTGGAAGGCAATAAGGGTGTTGTCTTCAAAGTGAATGGCCAACGTGTTAAGCCTTATATCGGTCCTCTTGACTCGATGAATGACATGGACATCACTTATCTCGACGAAGTCTAAATACTCGAGATTACTGCGTCGAGCCACGATAATAAATAAGGCGCTAGATGGGAGGCAACCCATCATTTTATCGTTTTATCGTTTTATCGTCTTATCATTTCTTCTAGTACTTGATTTGATTTTGATAAATGAAAAATCCAATAATAAGAGTCGTGCCACGACCAAAACTAAGGCGCTTGGTGGGAGGCAACCCATCGTACTAATCGTTTTCATTTGTTTGAGCGAATATAGGTGCAAGAAGTAGTCAACGAGGAGATTGATTTCAATTGACGATTTGGATGCATTGTATGGTAAAGTTGGTAAGTTAGGAAGGGTGATGCATAAGGCTATGGATTGATCCTTTCTCATGCCAAAATAGGCTTCGAGGAAGGCTAGGCCTTGGTAAAACTAGGCCACGAACGATGCACAACCTATCCTATAGCCTAAGGTGTCGTAATCTAGTGTGCTATACACTATGCGCCGCCTATTCCTAGGTATGCTTTTGACTATGCGCTGCCTATTCCTAGGTATGCTTTTGACTATGCGCCGCCTATGTTATGGCATTTGGTCTCAGTATCTCATATGCCATATACTATGAGGCGCATATCTCCCATAATGCCATAGACAATGCGCCGCATATGTCTACAAATGCCATAGACTATGCGGCGCATATGTCCCATTATGCCATAGACAATGCGCCACATATGTAGGATTTTTGTCTCCAAAACCGATTGTAAATGGGTCATAACCCGACCCATACTCTTCCTATATAAAGGGGACTTAGTTTTATAACACAACCACAATAGAAAATACCCTAAAGGCGCCGCATACTCTTCCAAATCTTCTCAAAATTTTCTTCTTTTGCTCTTCCAATTCACAAAACCATCTCCACAAGTTTCAAGCAAGTAAGTACTCTCTTATTCTTCATTTATTTCTCGTAAGTACTACGTTGCTATGGCTATTATTAATTGTTAAATTATATAAGATTGTTGGTGATGTTCATGTGTTTGGATTGTTGTTGCAAAATCATGTGAGTGAACATATACGTAGGAAAATCTTGACTTGTTTCCGACTTGAATTTGGTTTCAATAGCATTGTTATGATATTTGCGGAATTGCTATGGCTATGAATATTGCTTAAGATTGTTGTTTGGACACTTACATGTTAGACTATCCCGGCCATCGGGATAAGACTTATAGTGCCTACCGACTTAGGAGGTTGTGATTGTTGTGAGAATAACGATTCCATGTAGTAACCCCTATGTAGGAGTGTTGCTATATCTACCATGAAAGTAGTTCAATGGCTGCAAGTAAGTGATGCATTGCTGATTTTCTTGTCGGAATACAATCCTAAAACGTATCTCGACGAAATCTGAGTAAATCGACTACTTTCACCTCACTGATTTGTGTTAACAAAACTAAGTGTGGGATGGTACCCCTAATGCTTGCTTATAGATTGTATCAAGAGATACTGTGCTTTAACTAACACTATTTCTAGTCTCAGGTACAATGGCACCCAAAGCGAGGCAAGACAAGGAGAAAGCGACCACTTCCCAAAAGGGCAAGAAGAGAATTCGAAAAGACCAAGGAGAATCATCCTCAGCACAACTACCACGCAGAATGTTCGGAATAAAATGGGTTCTTGAGGAAGAAGCCAAAGCATGGTACATCAGCAACAAAGAAAGAAAATATGTGCACGTCGACTTGATCAACAAGGATACCTTAGCAAAGAAAGAGCCGCGTATGTTGGCAAAAATAATGGCTTTGAAGTTGGATTTCATCTTCCGCGACATGGGAGAGTGTAATCTTGATCTAACAAGAGAGTTTTATGCCAACTGGTCGCCGAACACAACAGGCAATGAAGTCAAAATTCGGGGCCAGGTGTTACAGCTCACCGCGGACTGGATCAACTCTTTTCTTGGCTTACCTTCGATCGACACAGCACCATTCAAAGAGCTGTACAGCAGGCCTCCTTATAGAGCAATACGACACACGCTTTGTGGAAGCAGATCAATGGCAAGGTGGGGCAGACATAAAGAAACCGGCCGACACAACACCTTCCCCTATGCTCCACTAAATAGGGAAGCAAGAATCTGGATGCGCATTGTCAACTCGTGTCTTATTCCTGGGACTCAATACACCAAGATATCGAGAGATAGAGTGTGTTTGGTCTATGCTTTGATGATGAATGTCCCTATAAACTTTGGTGCAATCATTCGATCTACCATGAGGAAGGCCAGACTCCACAAAAGGTCCCATTTCACATTTGGCAATTTATTGACAGCAATCTTGCGGAAGGAGGATATCGAAGAGGAACCAGCTGATCATAAACTCCCACACAATCCGAAGAAGGTTGACCTCACAAAGGTCAAAGATGCTGAATCAACACATGGCATCAACCTTACTACGGCAGAGAGACATGTTCGGGATGAGAGTTTCTCCCGCCATATGTACGGCATGATGAGGTTTACAATGATGAGCGGAGGTCGTGTTCCAACTGCTGCAGATCTCCAACAGCTGGACCACGACTATCCCATGAACATGCATGCACGGGAGATGTGTGGAGTGGGCGTATACTTTGAGGAACCTCTAGATAATGATGTGCCGACTGATGACGATCGACGCTTGCCAGACTCTGACGAGGAGGAAAACTCTGACGACGACTCTTATGATGATTCCGACGAAGGGGGTATAACCCCCGACAATGAGGAAGAGTCCGACTAACCAGGTTCCTCGTATTTATTTTCCACTGAGGAAAGTGTCCCGACTAAGTGTGGAGTGGTGGTATTGCATGCTATACTTCTCTATTCGCATCTATGTTTGTTTTCTTTTGCTTTGTTTTTGTTTCGTTTTTTTTTAGTAGTAAATTTTTTCTAGCTTCGCATGAAATTATTTTGATAGGCAGCATGAGATTATAACAAGAGTATGTGCTACAATTGTGACTATTGAGACGTTTAGGCTATAGTTGTGACTCATTATGTGATATTGTGTGGTTCAATTCCTTCACTTGTTGGGTCAAGAGTCTATATTACCTCCAATAAAGTCGACCATGTGCCTTGTGTGTGTGAGATAATAGTATATTCTATGTTTGTGGTTGATGCTAGAACTTGCCCGGTATGTATGCAAAGCGAAAATAAGGAGTGTAAGTTTAGGATATGATTTAGGCATTTCTTTGACAACCTATATTTGTTTACCTTCAGTTTTACCTACCCATGGACATCATCCTAGTTAAACCCTTTTGAGCCTTTAGCCTATTTCTTTGACAACCTTGTATGTAAGCCTAATCCATTTCTTTCAAGACCGTAATTTGATCCCAAAATCCCTAAGTGCGTTAAAGTAAAAAAGTCATGTGACAACATAAAAGGAAATTGGGTGAGTATAATGCTATAAATTGGAATGGTTCTTGAATGTGTTATCAAAAAGAAAAAAAAATGTTATCATAAGAGGTATGTTGTGAAAAGAAAAAGGAAAAGAAAGCTGAAAAGTGAGTTGTGCTTAAAATTGAAAAAAGAGGAGAACAAGGGTGGTAGAAAAAAGAAAGAAGAAAGGTTGAAAGAAAAAAGTGTCAATGATACAAAGTGATGTATTAAAGCGCTTAGGAACCTAGTCACTATTCTTGGCCAAAATAGTCCTACCCGTCCCTTAGCCTACATTACAACCATCAAAAGACCTACTTGATCCTAATCTTAACATTCCGACATTTAGTGGAGTACTACATTAAGGGCAAGCCTATGGTCATCAGTTGCTACATATGAACTCTTTGTGAGAGTGAGAGAAAGGACATTTTGATACCCATGTTTGAAAAATACGCTATATTTGTGAGTGATTATGGGTACTATATTGTGAGACACACATGGTTGATGAGTTTTGGATAGTCGTATATGATTCTATGCACCTTAACGTTTGCATGCGAGTTGATCACCATCACGAGTCTATGCTAGAGGTTAAACTGTTTCTACTTATAATCGGAAAGCTACTCTTGGTTGATAATCGTTGTGCTTGTCTTAATAAATGTTTTGTGTTGTTGCTGTAAAAACCTTAAGTTGATGCTTAGAAGGACATGATATGTTGTTCGAGGACGAACAAAGCTCTAAGTGTGGGGTGTTGATGATAGGCGGATTTACACGCCTATATCAATATATTTTGCCCATATTTTAGCCTAGTTTTGAGAACAAATTATATATTTCATGCACTTTTAGTCCTTTTTCCTGTAAATGAGCTAACGAACATGATTAGTAAAGTTTCAGGTATAAATGATGCATAATTCAGCATTTTATGGCTTACTTGACGCTAAAGAAAGCTCACGAAGGAAGGAAAGGGAGTTTGGACGCCTAAAGGACCAAAACTGTTGCATGGAAAATCTGTCCCGGGCTAAAACAGCAATTCTGAAGACTTTGGGGACTTACAGACACAAAGCTGGATTTTGACAATGATACATTAACCTAGTACAAGTAGGTTATGTATTTCATTATTTTTTGTGGATTATGATAATGTTACCTTAACCTAGTACATTTGGGTTAAGGATTTCATTAGTCTAGTAGGATTTGGTTATTTATTTCATTAGCTTAGTAGGAGTAGGATATGGGTATTATAAATACCCTATCATGCTAAAGATTTTAGAACATCTTCTTAACTTCTCGTCTTACAATTCAATTCTATTACTCTACAATTCTTCTAATCTTTCCATTAATTCTATTTTTCTTCTTCTACTCTTCTATTCTTAAAACTCCACAACAAGAGAATCGTTACTTGCTAAGGAATCACGCCTCACGCCTATCACTTGATCTACACGCCATTACTCAATATCGTGATATAATAACAATGTCAATCGTGATTTCCTTCGCATTCATGGGTAACTAAACTTCTCTGTTGGGGTTATGGAAGCCGAATGAGTTACTATCTATTGCTGTGAGTTTGTGAGTTCAAGGCACGTATATTTCTTATATCATTATTCTCTTCATCTTAATCTACATTCTTTGCGGTTGCAAACGCAAGAATACGCCAGTCTAATATTTAACTTGTTCGAGAGAAAAGTTATTTATCTGGAAAAGAGATAATGTCAAGGTAGTAGGACACCCTTTCCTATTAAAAAGCTAGTGTCGTAACTGGACTAACCTCTTGGAGAATTCGTACCGTTAGACACGCTTTAAGATCGAGAGAGTTAAAGTGAAATAGTCCTTGTTTAGGTCGAGAGACGCTTGGATTTACCATCGACTACAATCCTCTATAAGCAATTGCATGTCAGAATTCTACACACTCATAGCCAATAGAGACGTATACCTCAGAAGGTGGACATAACCCCAACGCCTCAATTCTCATTGTTTACAACTTACGTAACAATCTTTCTCTTTTACTTTGCTATTTTCAGCTTTTATTTAATTGTTTTGGTGACACATTACAATCCCCCCTTTTTACGAGACTTGCACCAAAAGTTTAGTAATCTTGCTTACTTGTTGGCTAAGCTATTCCCTGTGGGATCGACACCCAACCCATGTTGGGTTCTATATTTTCTAACGACCGCTTTACACTCCTACGAGAGCTGTAGATTGAGCGTTATCAGTGGACAGGGTATTTTGCCAAGTCAAAAACTCTGCACTTACAAGATCTTTTTTGAAGATCGACCGTGGCAACATCATCATGACCGATGATACTAAATTTGTAATCTGCTATTTTATGAGATAATAACCTATTCCCCAAACTGACGTTCGTTGATATTGTTTTTTCAATTTCAAGAACAAATCGGGTTCTTTTTGGGACCTTGAACTGCACACGCCTTTCGTTAAAAAATCAGTCATACTTCTTGTTTATTTCTTCAAACATAGCCTTGATGGGAAATTCTCTTTCATCGCCAAACAATGAATTCATCGATTCAGCTATGTTTGATATAATAGTATTGTATTTATACAAAAGAATCACTTAGTATGACATCATACTAAACTTGTAACTCAAACAAGACATTAAATTCATAAGAATGTACCTATCTGCCAGACAGAATGCCTGGATCTATCTCTCAAAAGCGACACGTACGAGAAATTCTACTACCTTGGGATTCACATTCGTTATTTGATTGAAATGGTATAAAAACTCTTCTCTACTATTTGCTTTAGCTGCTCTATAAAAAAGGGTCACGAACCTTTCGTTGTGATAGTTGGTTCGAATGTTCTCTCTAAGATGCCTGATGCAACAACCAAAGTAAGCTGAAGTGAAGAAAATTGAACTCATCTTTGGAATACTTGGATGCCTATCCAAAACAAAACACAACTCTTCGGTATCTTCGATACATCTTTGCAGTTGTTCAAAAAAAATCCTTTAGATGCATCACATTCCTTGTCCACTACACAAAAGGCGACAGGAAAGATGTGATTCTCCGCATCGTGTGTCACCGCCGCTAGCAAAACTCCATTATACCTGCTCCTCAAGAAGGTACCATCAACGGCTATTCCTTTTCTCAAATGTTGAAAACCTTGAATCCAAGCACCATAGGATACAAAAAAGTACTTGAACCTTCCATTTTCATCAACATGCAATGTCGTCTTACTTTTGGGATTTGTGGACTCAATCATGTAACGGTAGGCCTCCAGGACTGCATACCCATGATCATGTGTCCCCCTAACCAAGACTTTGGCAATCCCCATGGCCGTATATATCTCCCAATAACTGACCAGGACACCAATTCCATAAGAGTTAATTGGACATAACCCTTGTTAAAGGGCCTTTGCCATCGGGGAAACTACTCCTGAAATATTCACCGAGGACCTTTGCCGTGGCGTGAGGATTTTGGCCCGAGATATGCTATGAACCACATGTGTGATGCTTTTCATGTTTATGAATGACGAATCTATCAGAACTTGCATACTTCACCGCTCTCAACCACCACTTGCAGTTCAGATTAACACATTTGAAGCAAAAGACACTGCTCGAATTAATCACCTTCTTTAATCTGAAATCTTTTTTCAAGCAACAAATAAAATAAGAGGTAGATAGTCCATTCTTGTCCTTGAATGACATTCCAATAAAAAAGTTGGTCCCGTCGTCTTGAAGATTTCCATACTGTGTCAATTTAGAAGAACTACCCATCGTATTGGTCGCATCAACGGGTATAGGTGTTTGATCATTATCTAGAATATTCATGTCTAGATCATCCAACCTATCATCAAAGATGTTTTGTTGTTCTTGTTCTTCTATGTTTTGGTTCTCATTCTCTCTAGTCTTTTCAATCGCGTATACCCTTAACACCGGCCTTGATGAATCACTAAGATAAGAACGCAACTGAACTTGATCGATTATCTTGAAATGCAGTACCTTCTGATTTTCAAAGGAGCTGTGCATGTAGCTGATGACGAGTTCTTCCGATTGATAGTTCAGTTCACAATAACTGATGATTAAGTTCATAAAATCATCATACAAAACATCACTTTGGACTTCACAGCTATCATCTCTAGCATTTCACCCTCGTTCCAATGCCATACAAATCGATTGCTCTTCTCAATCCATTGACCATGACAATCCACCCCTATTGTTATTGATCCCTCCATTAGTGGTACCTAAATAAAGTCATTTGTTAAAAAAGTTAATAGTGATTTCATAGTGTCATAAATGAATCCCAACAAATGTGTAATCAATTGCAACAGATTACTTACCTGTTGGGATTCATGTTACGCTCCTGAAGTTGATTTCAACATACGAGTCATCTGTTGTAATAGGTGAATCATATATTGCAATAGACTATATATCTATTGGGATTGATGTTACAGTACTGAGGCACCTTTGAAGCTGATTCTAATAGATGAGTGACATGTTGCAATAGATAATTAACCTGTTGCGACAGATGACTTACCAATTGTAATAGATGATGATCTGTTGGAATCGAGGTCAGGTTCTATCGCAACATGTTACTAATGCATTGCAATAGATATTTATTGTCTGTTGGAATTGAGTTCAAGTTCTGTTACAACAGATTAATAATCTATTGCAACAGATATTTACCTTGTTGTAATAGATAACACATCTGTTGAAATTGAGTTCAGGTTCTGTTGCAATAGGTTAATAATTTGTTGCAATAGATATTTATTACATTGCACGAGATAACTAATTTGTTTAAACAGATAAATCATGTGTTGTAACAGATAAACTATCTGTTCGATTCATGTTACGGCCTATAGAACCATAAACATGAATCCAACATATCAATCTTCTATTGAAACAGATGTCTCATCTGTCGTAACAGATGATTTATCTGTTTAAACAGATGGCTCTTATGTTAGATTCATGATTGAGTTCTATCCATTGTTGGAATAACAACACAATAACAGTTACCCAGATGACAAATTCAACTAAAAATCATAATTTGACTTACCAAAGTCTCCTATGAAGTAATGCCAAAGTGGAAAGTGATGTATGAAACAAAATTTGACCTAAGAAATTGGTCAAATAGCAATAGTAGCGGTAACAACAACCAACAACAACGACAATGGTCAACAAGAAGAAGACGAAGATGATAATGAAGTAGAAGATGATGATAATGAAGAAGATGATGATGAATAAAGCAACAACAACAATGAACAACAAAAATCGCTAAGAAAGAGAAAATAATAATCGATGAAAAGAGAGAGAACAGTGCTAAGAAAGAGAAAATAATAATCGATGAAAAGAGAGAGAACAGTGCTTTTTTCCCTCCGTTTCCCGTTATATTAGGTAAATATTTGGATCAAAGTGTAAATTTAAAAACTTCTGGGTTATTCTCAAACTTACCAAACTTTCTTAATTCATAATAAAATAATTATCACCTCCACTCAATAATTAAGACTTGTGTCACCTACACCTTATTTTAAAACTCTTTTGTCACCTACAACTCAAAGCCCCTAGTTACTATGATACTATGATACAAAAAATGCATCTTTTAGCCACGCGCAAAATCGTGGCTAAATGGTGCTATAATTGTGGCTAACATCTCCTTGCCATGGTCACTTAGCCACGGTTGCTAGCATGCCCAACGGGGGTGTCGCCAGCAAATTCGCCACGGTTTTGGTGTTCGTGGTAACATTTGGTTAGTCACGGTCTTGTGTTAATAGAGCCACGGTTTTCCCGTGGGTATTTTAGCTGCCGAAGTTACTAATTACATATAAGATGAAAGTGGTTAATATAACCGTGGCTAAAGTTATGCATTCAACTTTCATTGATTAGAACCGTGGAAAATGTGTTGCTTTTTTAAATTAAAATATATTATTGCCCCTGCATTCCTGGTGTCCATACATATACATAGCTAAAATTCATTCACTAATGCACATATCTAAATAGACAAATCATTATTATAAGTCTATGACTCAAGAATTGAATATTGCTAGCTATGGAAATTTAAAAAGATAAAAAAAAACATCACATATACAGTGGTAATAAAAAATTCGCTATGGCTAAAGGCTAAAAAGAATCATCTTTGTTGAAATTAGGTAACTCAACCAAATTTAACTTATAAAACCTTCGAAGATTTGATGATTCTCATTCTGCACAAGTTGTTCCTTCGATTCCTCAAGCTTTTCGTTGGTCTCTTCATATCCAATCAACTTCTCTTCCAAGATTTCTCCATGTTTCTCTAAATCTTCAACACGTCGATGAGACATACTCCTACAACCACCAAAATTTCACATGACTAAATCAATGTCTAGGCACTCCAAAAGCAATCAACAAAATGACCTTCTGGACCCCTATACTATGTCGATTTTGTAAGTTGGACACTTCTACTTACATGTTTGTCATCTAGACCCCTGAACCCACTAAAAAAGCAACATTTTAAACCCTTTTTTTGGTGAGTGTAACACACTCTCCTCCACGTCAGCTGTCACGCCTGACACGTCTGCCACATCATTTTAAAAAATATATATTATATTAAATTCCAAGTCATTTTTAAAATGCTACATAACAAATTAAATATTAAAATTAATTTAATTAAATAAGAAAAATTTATAAATTGTAGAAAAATTTGAATAATCATGTTTTTATTTTTGCTCGCAAATTAAACATCAAATCCATTCCAAATAATTAAAATTCTTCTCTAACTAATTTAAATTTTTAACTATAAATTCATATATACAAACATAATAAATTTTTTATTTTTAAATTTGAATATTTTTAACAAATTCACAAAAAGTTTAATTTTTTACAAGCGAAATTCACTAATTCTTTTCAATATTAACTATCACTCACTTTCAATTTAAATTTAAATTTTAATCCCCAAAAAAATAAAAAGATTTCAAATTTAAATTTTAATTAAAAAAAATGAAAAGAATTAAATTGAGAGGAAAAATTAAAATAAAAAATAAAAAGTGAACGTGTGGGGGGAGGGGGCTGGAAGAGTGTTGGGGTGGGGTGGGGGCTGGAAGGGGCTGGGGTAGGGTAGGGACGGGGCTGGGAGGGGTATGGGGGTTTGGGGTGGGGTGGGGAGGGGCTGGACGGGGCTAGTGAGGTGTGGGGAGGGGGGATGGGGACGGGGCTGGGGTGGGGTGGAGAGGCTGGGGTGGGATGGGATGGAGCTGTGTAGGGTGTTGGGGTGGGGACGGGCTGGGGTGGGGTTGGGGAAGGGCTGGACGGGTGTTGAGGTGGGGGGGGGGCTAGGGGTGAGACGGGGCTGGGTGGGGTGTAGGGGTGGGGATGAGCTGGGGTAGGGAGGGAAAAAATATTTTTGTTTGTTTAAATTTTTTTAAAATACTTATAAAAATTTTAAAAATATTTTAAAAATATTTTTAAATTTTTAAAAATATTTCTAATTTTTTTTTTTAAAAAGATGGAGAGAAAAAAAGGACCCTTTTTTATTTAGTTTTTAAATTTTTAAAAATATTTTTAATTTATTTTCTTAAATTATTTTTAAATTTTTAAAAATATTTTTAAATTTAAAAAGATGGAGGGAAAAAAAGGATCCTTTTTTATTTATTTTTTTAATTTTAATATTTTTTTATTTTTTTTAATTATTTTAATGTAAAATTGGCCAAAAATGGACCCCCACTCGCACCCCAGCGAGTGGCTGCACTCTCTTTGTCCTAGTCACCATCACCTAGCCACATAGGTAAGGTCAACGGTCAAAGGGTGCAAAATGTTGCTTTTTGATGGGTTCAAGGGTCCATATGACAAACATGTAAGTAGAAGTGTCCAACTTACAAAACCAACATAGTACAAGGGTCCAGAAGGTCATTTTGCCAAAGCAATCGAAGGAAAAACATTACCACCTAAACCACACACATAATCAACATATTCGGCTTCATGTACTTTTCCAGTAACATCATAAGGATGAGCAAGCAATATCTTCAAGGAAACACCTGAAGTGGCAACATGTTCATGATCTTCAGGAATTTATCCTACAATACAAGTAAAATAGAAGAAATGAGATGTTTTCATACCAAGAATGCTAACTTAGTAATATATCCAGAAGAGAAATAAAATTATGAAACTGGAGAAACCATTACACTTAACAGTCTAGCAGAAGTGATACTAGCATCAATAGATAACAAAACAAATATAGTATATAATAGAGTTAAAAGTAATAAAGTGATCCTTAACATATTTTTTCCTTCAGCTTGAATTGTTATTCTGCCAAATAGCAACAACAAGAAAAGAGATTTACATACATGTAAACCATCCCTTTGTATCTCATTCACTACCAAAATCAACATTATAACTCAAAATTTGAAAACGGACATAACTGTTTTTCTGTTACTCGTCAATTTGTATTCTTTACAACTTCAGCATTTCCCCCATTCAGCCATCCTGAATAGTAATTTAACAGGTGAATTTTGTTTACAAACACTCAAATGCAAATTAGATTCAAAGGACAGTCTATCATTTTATTCAATTAGCATCTTTTACTTGTCAAGGTAACAATAGTGTATAGTCTAGTTCCCTTGTTTGGTTAAAGCACCAACTCATAAAAGAATGATAACAAAGACATACTAAAAGAATAAATCCACAAACATCAAGAAAAGGAGAATATACAAAAGTTGCAGTAAACATCATTTGATTACTTAATGAGAAAACAACTAACAAGTGGCTTTCCTTGAAGGATGCACCATTCTGTATATTTTTTCAATGTGTTTTATAAGGGTAAAAGGAAAGTTATTACAATGAAAGTCAAAAATTTTGAACTCTTGATAATGAGCTTCTTCTAAGAAAAACTGAGACTGCTTCGCTAACTCAAGACTCAATTTGAACATCATTATACAAAATTCCATGTGATTAAGTTCCCCATCACCATAAAAATTTCCTTCTTTAAGCATACTCCTAAGATCATCATCAGTCAAATTTTACAACTTTAACCTATTTTGTTTGGACTCTTCAAAAATGTCAGTGGGTGTGTGTCAGATTCTCCAAAAATAGAGCATTTTTTGAGAATTTGACACGAGTGTAGCATCTAAAGTGAAGATTCCTCGCAACTTAGATGATAACAAAGTAGAATTTTTCTTAACTAAGACACCAGCAAAGAAGAATTCTACTTGAGGCTCTCAAATGTGATGACCCCTTTATAACTATCCATCAATAAATGAAACCTTTTACCACAACTTATCTATTAAACCATCCACACTGGCAATGCAACCAATTGTCAATGAAACAAGGTCAATACATGTGTTATCTTAAAACTTCGAGCTTATTAAAAAAGGTGCAATGCAATCAATCAGAGAACAGCCAAACCGGAAATTCTTATAGCTAAATGACTACAGTACATACAAGTAAATAAGATGGAGGTTCATACAACTTGTATGTTCAAGTGTGAGAGTGATATAAGAAATGCAAGTACCAAATACAAACATTCTTTAAAAGGACAACCCAGAGCACTAAAGCTCTCGCTATGCGCAGGGTCCGGGGTGGGGCCCATCACAAGGGTGTATTCTTAATCACAAAATTTAACATCTATAAAGGACTCACTGATCACGAAAAAGACATTTTTTTCTATAACAATATCAATCTCGTATAACTTGCAAGTCCCGTGATAATGGAAGTATAACTAACAATTTACGTCAAATATGTATTTTAGTACAGTAGGTAACGTGTTGGCTGGCTGAGCCATTCTATCATTCCGGTTTCTGGATGAAACAGATAGACAATATAAACCATATTCAGAGTCAAAACACAACTATTCTAATTTATGTTTCATATGAAGTACACAAAGAAATCATGCTAACATGATGGTGATGTCCTGAATGTTATTTATTTGAGGTCATTAATGATGCTATTGTATTAGTATTCATGCACTTAATGGTCGTGAACAAAAATATCGCAACAGTTTCTTCGGTAAACTCAACTCAATTCCTGGTATTAACTCTTATCAAGCTCATAATTAGTTTTCCAAATTCAGAATTTAGAGACTACTCTTTGATATATGTTCCATTCAAAGTACACCAATGAATCATGATTGCACAAGAATATTGAGCAATAGAATATCATCTAAAACTATAGCCCACTAGATTATGTATCAACTAAAGCATAAGCAATTTAGGCCACAATGTGGACAAAAAAAAAAAGAAGAAAACTCACACCTTCAACAAACTCGGGATGGACTCAAGGAATATGCATTGAGCAGAATTATTCTATATTTAGCGAATCAGTGAAGGATATATTATTTATGCCTGCAAAAAAAACATATCAAAATTTGTGTCTTCGAGGAAATCATATAAAACAAAAGTGTGCAACTTTGAAACAAATAGAACAATAATCCAAAAACATGAAAATGACAAAAGCTTAAATACAATTAAAACTATTGAACATTAGGGAATTGCCAAAAATATCCCTCAAACATAATCTCAAGAAATCAACAAAAACTGCCGCCTTCAAACAAAATTGGCAGAAATTTTATGCCCTAGAAAACCTGAAAAAGACAATGCCTCACTCAACTTTAAAAACCCCAACAAATAATTTCACAAATTTCAGATTAAATTTAAGGCTATAGAAAATTAACCTGACTTTGCATTCCTTGTGGAAGGAAGAAAGTCGGGGCTTTGAGTTGTAGGTGACAAAAGAGTGTTAAAATGAGATGGAGGTAACACAAGTCTTAATTATTGAGTGGAGGTGACAATTACTTTACTACGATTAAGAAGGTTTGGCAAGTTTGAGAATAGCCTAGAAGTTTTTAAATTTACACTTTGATCCAAATGTTTACCTAATATAACAGGAAACGGAGGAAAAAAATGCGCCTTTTTCTCTTTTCTCATTCATCATCATCTGTTGCAATAGGTAAGTCATCTATCGTAATAGGTTAATTATCTGTTGCAACATGTCACTCATCAGTTGGAATCAGTTTCAAAGGTGCCTCGATACTGCAATATCTATCCCAATAGGCGCTTCATCTGTTGCAACATATGATTCACCTGTTACAACAGATGACTCATCTGTTGAAATCAGCTTCAGGAGCGGAACATGAATCCCAACAGGTAAGTAATCTGTTGCGACTGATTACACATCTGTTGGGATTCATTTATGGCACTATGAAACCACTATTAACTTTTTTTAACAAATGACTTTATTTAGGTACCACTAATGGAGGGATCAATAACAATAGGGGCGGATTGTCATGGCCAATGATCGAGAAGAGCAATCGATATGTATGGCGTTGGAACGAGGGTGAAATGCTAGAGACGATAGCTATGAAAGTCCAAAGTGATATTTTGTATGATGATTTTGTGAACTTAATCATCAGTTATTATGGATTGAATTGTCAATCAGAAGAACTCGTATCAGCTACATGCACAACTCCTTTGAAAATCAGAGAGTATTGTCTTTCAAGATAACCGATCAGGTTCGGTTGCGTGCTTATCATAGTGATTCATCCAGGCTGGTGTTAAGGGTGTACGTGGTTGAAAAAATGAGAGAGAATGAGAACCAGAATGTAGAAGAAGAAGAACAACAAGATATCTTTGATGATAGGTTGGATGATCTAGATATGAATATTCAAGATGATGATAAAAAACCTACGCCCGTTGATGCGACGAATATGATGGTTAGTTCTTCTCAATCGACACAGTCTGAAAATCTTCAAGATAACGGGACCGACTTTTTTATTGGAATGTCATTCAAGGACAAGAATGAACTATATACCACTTTGTTTATTTATTGCTTGAAAAATGATTTCAAAATAAAGAAGGTGATTAATTTGAGCAGTGTTTTTTGCTTCAAATCTGCTAATCCGAACTGCAAGTGGTGGTTGAGAGCGGTGAAGTACGCAAGTTCTGATAGATTCGTCATTCATAAACATGAAAAGAATTACACATGTGGTCCGGAGCACATCTTGGGCCAAAATCCTCACGCCACGGCAAAGGTCCTCGATGAATATTTTAGGAGTAGTTTTCCCGATGGCAAAGGCCCTTTAACAAGGGTTATGTCCAAGTAACTCCTTATACAGTTGGGTATCCTGATCAGTTATTGAAAGATATATATGGCCATGGGGATTTCCAATGACTTGGTTAGAGGGACATATGATCATGGGTATGCAGTCCTAGATGCCTACCGTTACATGATTGAGTCCATAAATCCCGGAAGTAAGACAAAATCGCATGTTGATGAAAATGAAAGGTTCAAGTATTTTTTTATATCCTATGGTGCTTGGATTCAATGTTTTTGACATTTGAGAAAAGGCATAGCCGTTGACGATACCTTCTTGAGGAATAGGTATAATGGAGTTCTGCTAGCAGCGGTGGCGCAGGATGCGGAGAATCATATCTTTCCTATCGCTTTATATATAGCAGACAAGGAATATGATGCCTCTTATGAATTTTTTTTAACAACTACGAAGTTGAGTTGAATATACTGAAGATTTGTGTTTTGTTTCAGATAGACATCCAAATATTCCAAAGATGGGTTCAATTTTCTTCACTTCAGCTTACTTTGGTTGTTGCATCAGGCATCTTGGAGAGAACATTCGGACCAATTATCACAACGAAAGGGTCATGACCCTTTTTTATAGAGCAACTAAAGCATATAGTAGAGAGGAGATTATAGACCATTTCAATCAAATAACGGATGTGAATCCCAAGGTAGCAGAACTTCTTGTATGTGTTGGTTTCGAGATATAGAGCTGGGCATTTTGTTCGATTGATAGATACATTCTTATGAATTTAATGTCTTATTTGAGTTACAAGTTTAGTATGATGTCGTACTAAGTGATTCTTTTGTATAGGTACAATATTATGACATCAAACATAGCTGAATCGGTGAATTCATTGTTTGGCGATGAAAGAGAATTTACCATCAAGGCAATGTTTGAAGTAATAAACAAGAAGTATGGCCAATTTTTTAACGAAAGGCATGTGCAGTTCAAGGACCCCAAAAAAACCTGATTTGTTCTCAAAATCAAAAAAATAATATTAACGAATATCAATTTGGGGAATAGGTTATTATCTCATAAAATAGCAGATTACAAATTTAGTATCACCGGTTATGGTGATGTTTCCATGATCGATCTTCAAACAAGATCTTGTACATGTAAAGTTTTTTACTTGGACAAAATACCTTGTCCACATGCCATGGAAGCGTTTCGAGCTCAATACGGTCCAAAATATGAACCTAAAGTTTATGAGCACTCCTCTCAATATTATTCGGTGGAAGAATATGAAATGATATATAGTAGGCATATTACTCTGGGGCCTCTTGAAGAATCTTGGGTTGTTCTTGCAAAGCTTTTGGGGAGATTAATACCTCCTTCATATACTAATCCAAGCACTATCAAGCCGAGAAGAAATCCATATAAGAGGAGGCGTGGAGTCGGAGAATCATTTTCATCAAGAAGAAACAAGTGCTCCGTATGTAAGCGTTCTGGCCACAAATAAACTACATACCCGGATCGTAATCCACCATGATCGTTGTAATTGTAGAAACTTGTGTTGTTATTTGTTGTGGACTTTTATATATTTAACTCATTGTTGTGAACGTAATGTTATTATTTATTATATATAAAATATCTTTTTTAATAACTTGTACATTAATAAAAAGAGGTAAAACATGAACTAAATAATACAACAGATCACAATTATTTTCAACAGATTACCCATCTGTAGATGGCCATTAGCTGGAAGAACACAACACCTGTGTCCATCAAACTGGAATGTTTTTCCTCCAACAAATGACAAATGTATCGCAACAGATGAATAATCTGTTGACAGAAACCCAACTGATGACCAATCTGTCCAACACATGATCCATCTATTGAAAGAACTTAAAAGCCAAAATTGTTATTGCTACTAAATTCAAAATTGCTCCTTACCTCCAACCGTCGATATGTTAACATGCATGTTTAGAAGAAATAGACAGAATGAAAATTGAATAAAAATTAAAAAGCCAAAGTCGACTAAAAATAAATTTTTCATTAAACGAAAAATAAAATACATTAGGTATAGATCTGATATAGAAAAGTTAAAATACATACGCTAAAAGAAAAAACACATTCTAATTATTATTATTATTATTATTATTATTATTATTATCATCATCATCATCATCATTAATGACAGCTGGCTAATCAACTCGCAGTAGCAGGGCCCTCATCAGCCTCTACATCTCTCTAAACATCGTCATTCTCACGGTGACCAACTCCCTCTGCAGGTCATTAACCTGTCTCTGAAGTTCCTGCACTGTGTCACGCAGAATAGCAATGTTCCAAATAGGATCAACCATATCTAGAAAATGCATTAATTGACAAATGTAAGGAAAAAGATTTCAAATATAATACAATATATACTACCAACTGGTAGATTTACACCGAAAAAAACTTACCTCAACGAGAAAGGAATATGTTATTTGAAGAGAAGTGGTTGAAGATATCACACGAAAAGAAATAATGCAAGAAATAAATAAAGTTTAGTAGAATGAAGATTAAGAAGGGACATATTTAAAGAGTATTAAATCTGGATGTGTCAGGCCAAAAGGCATGACTGTTAAGCTCCATTGTATTAATTACATTCAAACTGGTGGCATTTTGTTTTCTGTGAAAAGTTATGACTTTTTCTTTTACATTAATACTTCTCATCTTTTCAAAACAGTTTTGAGACTTAATAACAACCGTTATTATTGAGCTGTTGTAATAGATCATCTATCTGTCGCAACAGATTTACCATCTTTTACAATAGATTATCTGTATATATAACAGATAGTTTATCAAAATAGATTTACCATCTGTTGCAACAGATGGTTTGTATGTGCAATACATGAGACATTTGTTGTAACATATGTATTATTTATTGTGACAGATGAACCATCTTTTGGAGATGTTTTGATTTCTTCTAACAACTCATTCATTAGTTGCAACGGATGGAGAATTCAATTTATCAGCTGTTTTGAATGTGTTCGACAAAAAGTCATGAATAACTCTTTTTTAATAGTCATCATATGCGTGCAGATGAATAAACACTGCCTGGACTGGCGCAACAAATTCTCCATCTGTTGCGACATCTATTGCAATATATAGATTATCTATTGCCACAGACGGACCATATGTTGGAGAAAGTATTTTGATTTGTTCTAATAGCTAATTCATTACTTGCAACAGATGGAGAATTCAGTTCATCAGCTATTTTGAATGTGTTAGATAAAAAGTCACGACTTTTCACCTCTTTTTTAATAGTCATCACATGCGTGCAGATGAATAAGCATTGTCTGGTCTATCACAACAGATTTACCATCTGTTGCAACATATGGATTATCTCTTACGACAGATGGATCATATATTGGAGATGTTTTGATTTCTTCTAACAAATGATTCATCAGTTGCAACAGATGGAGAATTCAATATGTCATCTATTTTGAATGTGTTAAGATAAAAAGTCACGACTCTTCACACCTCTATTTTTAATAGTCATCACATGCATGCAGATGAATAAACAACACTGTCTGAGCTGTCTTGATGGGTTAGGAAGAATAAGGTGTGTGCAATGGATCTATTTTTATGCGTGGGAGTTATATATTATTGATTAGGCTACCGTGACAAACACATATAAAGTGCAATAATTTTGTGAATGCAGTTTTTTACAGATCAGACACTGATCCTTCAAACAAGATCCTGCATTGTACAGTTTAGTTTGATAGGTATGAACTGATAAGGCCAAATGGTTCCAAGATAGTGGTGTCGATACCCTATTACAATTTAATGACAGTTTATGTTCATGTTTTTATGTCAAGTTTGGGGAAGGGTCTAAGTTTTTGGCGGCAGTGTAAATGTCCAATAATGATTGGACCGATTTTAATGGCACAATGGACTTCTTCAAAGGCCTCCAAAGCCTCGTACTGCAGCAAATAATGATGGAACCAATAGAAATTCCCCTGGTCCAAATTTATATGGATGGATTGCTTGAGGAGACTTTTATACAACAGAAGGTGCTTGGGAGATTACCTATGCGAGAAGGGGGAGGTGGAGAAGGCCATATATCATCACAGACCTTGTTTAAGAGGAAACGCAGGAAAGCAAGTAAGAAACTTCTAGCGAATATGGCCAATGAAATTGACATAAGAAATGAAAAAACTGGATGAGCTTCAAATGTTGAAGTGTATCTAAATATAAAAATCCATCAGTCATTGAAGAAAAAGAAAAATGGTCAACGGGACTGGAGCTGGACATTTTGATCGAGAATGCAACTAGCAAGCGTGGCCTCAATGAAGGCTCTCACAAAGTGTAGGACCAAAACTTTAAGGAAGAAGCTTCGCGAGCACAGGAAATTGGTATGATTGTCGTTCAAAATTAAAACCTGAACCAACAACTCCTGAATTAAAAATAAGGAAAGCCAAGGCGTCAATTTTTGAAGTCTAACTTGCATGCCATGACTTCTGTTTGTGGCTATGATCAGGTCAATGGCAGTAGAAACAAAAAGGTCTAAAGTTGGGCAGAAATTCCATGCCTTGTTGTTTCCACTACTATTGACCTGACCAGAGCCATAAATAGGAGGCATGTGATGCAAGTTTAACTTGAGAAATTGCCACCTTGTCTTGATCCCGTATTTTTAATTCAGGAGTAGTTGGTTCAGGTTTCAATTCTGACTGACAATCTTACCAACTTCTGTTCTTGAAAAGCTGCTTCCTTAGAATTCTGGTCCTGCATTTAGTGGGTCTTCATTGAGGTCACGCTCGGTAGTTGCAGTCTCTAACAAATTGACCAGCTCTAGTACCCTTGACCATTTTTCTTTTTCTTCAACGATTGATGGATTTTCATTTTTGGATACACTTTCACATTCACAGCTCATCCAGTTTTTTCATTTTTCATGTCAATTTCATCAGCCAATTTCACTACACTTTTCTTCCTACCCTGTGTTTCCTTTTAAATAGGGTCTGAGATGATATATGGCTTTCTCAACCTCCCCCTTCCTATATAGGTATTCTCCCAAGCATCTTCTACTGTATAATAGTCTCCTCCAGCAACACATCTATATAAATTTAGACCAGGGGAATTTCTATTGGTTCCATCATTTTTTGCTGCAGCGCGAGGCTTAGGAGGCCTTTCAAGAAGTCCATTAAGCTATTAAAACCGGTCCAATCACTATTGGATATTTATACTGCCGCCAAAAACTTGAACCCTTCCCCAAACTTAACATAAAAACATAAGCATAAATGGTCATTAAATTGTAATAGGGTATCGACACCACCTACTTGGTCCCTCATCCTTACCAGTTCGAACCTAACAATCTTAACTGTAAAATGCTATATCTTATTTGAAGGATTAACGCCTAATAGGTAAAGAACAAACATTCACAAAATCATTATACTGGATATGTGTTTTCACGATAGGTTGATCAGTAATACATACTTCCTACATATGAAGTGAATCCATCTGCAAGTAGCTTATTCCTCTAAACCCATCTTTACTCTAGCCTTTAATGCTGGTCGAGCAAAAGTGGATCCAGTTTCACTACTTTTTACCTGCAAACAAGAGAAATACATTTGATTTCAAACAAGAGAAGAACAAAAAACATTACAAAAGGGTAACACAAAATTGAGTGAATAAACAGATGACCAATCTAATGCAACAAATTACCCATCTGTTCAATCGATGAGGTATCTTTTGTAACAAATGTATGACATGTTACAACACATGGTTCATCTATTTGAATAAATCAAACCAGCCTTGCTACCAGTTTAATTTCTTTAAACAGTTGCTCTATTTGTACAAAAAGGTAACACAAAATTGAGTGAATCAACAGATGACCAATCTGATGCAACAGATTACCCATCTGTTCAACTGATGAGGCATTATTGCAACAGATGGATGACATGTTACAACAGATGGTTCATCTGTTGGAATAAATCAAGCCAGCCTTGCTACTGGTTTGATTTGTTCAAACAGTTGCTCCATCTGTTCCAACAACTGATTCATCAAACTATACTGACAACAAAGCCTTTTAAGTTCTCCCAACAGATGACTTTTTTCGTATATTTTAATAAAAACAATGGTTCATTCATTCAAGACTTAAAAGTCACCTCTTCAATTTTCTCAATAAATAGGAAATTGGTATTGGGTAAATCATTTATAGCAACAGATGTAAATATCTAATTTAAATAACATACAAAGAAGAAGACGAGATGAAATGAGCAATAGTGAACTATACCTGCAATATAAAAAAAGCTTAGGGATCAGAACATCCAGCTCAGTCGAGAAAAGATATTGATCGATTGAGATCTGAAAGGATCCTCCTCTGAAAGAAGAGAGAAAAGAGAGAAAAAAAGAAAAGAAAGAGAATTGAGAATAAAGAAGAGTGATAGATGAGTTGAGTCTTACTTTATGGGTGAAGGAGAGAGTATTCTAGATATGGGTTTTAAATATTGATTAATAACTTTTGAGGGGCACGGGGAGACAGTGACATTGAAAAAAATAGATAAGACTACTCACTCAGGATATTTTTGAGTTATCCAAGTAATATTTTTTACCACCTTAGTATTTTAACCTTTTTTTAATCTCAAACAGGAAATATCTAAATTTCTTTACAAAAAAAGGTCTTAAAATATCTAAGTGCAACAAATGACAATTTCTATTTGAATATTTCTAAAGCTCGGTCATCTTTCCCAACAGATAGCAATACCTGTTTGATAATTTAAAATAGATGCATAATATGTTGCAACAGATGACTTAATCTGTTTGATTAAATCCAACAGAAAAGACATTTGTTGCAACAGATTTAAAATTTGTTTTTATACAACTTCAATTGACTTCATATGTTAGACTAATACCTTAATTGATTAATCTAGGACCAGGGGTGAGTTCTCATAGGGTCAAATACAACTTCGATTGAGTCTTTTAGTAATTGCATGATGAGACGGTATTACATTCCTCTAGACCAGAGTTGTTAATCGATCATTCTGAGCTGAACCGATTCTTATTACCTCATATGTTCAACTAATACCTTAATTGATTGATCTAGGACTAGGGGTGAGTTCTCATAGGGTCAACTACAACAGATGGCAGTGCCTATTTGATAATTTATAACATATGGGTAATCTGTTGCGATATATCACTTAATCCATTTGATAATTTATAATATATGGGTAATCTGTTGTAACAGATAACTTAATCTATTTGATTATTTATAATAGATGAGTAATCTGTTGCAATAAATAACTTAATCTGTTTGATAATTTATAATAGATGGTTAATCTGTTGCAATAGGTTGAACATTTATTTTTATATAATTTCAATTGATTTCATATGTTAGACTAATACCTTAATTGATTAATCTAGGACTAGGGTGAGTTCTCATAGGGTCAACTATAACTTTAATTGAGTCTTTTGGTAATTACATGATGAGACGGTATTGTATTTCTCCCGACCAAAGTTGTCGATCAATCACTCTAAGTTGAACCGATTTTTATTACCTCATATGTTCAACTAATACCTTAATTGATTAATCTGGTACCAGGGGTTAGTTCTCATATGGTCAACTACAACTTCAATTGAGTATTTTGGCAATTGCATGATGAGACGGTATTGCATTTCTCCCGACCAGAGTCGTCGATTGATCACTCTGAGCTGAACCAATTCTTATTACCTCGTATGTTCAACTAATACCTTAATTGATTAATCTAGGACTAGGGGTGAGTTCTCATAGGGTCAACTACAACAGATGGTTGCGCCTATTTGATAATTTACAACAGATGAGTAATCTATTACGACATATGACTTAATCCATTTGATACTTTACAATAGATGGGTAATCTATCGCAACAGATAACTTAATTTGTTTGATTATTACAACAGATGCATAATCTGTTACAACAAATAACTTAATCTATTTGATAATTTACAACAGATGTGTAACCTGTTGCAACAGGTTGAACATTTGTTTTTATACAGTTTCAATTGATTTCATATATTAGATAAATTCCTTAATTGATTAATCTAGGACCAGGGGTGAGTTCTCATAGGGTCAACTACAACTTCAATTGAATCTTTTTGGCAATTGCATGATGAGACAATATTGTGTTCCTCCCGATCAGCGTCAGCGATCGGTCTCTTTTAGCTGAACTGATTCTTATTACCTCATATGTTCAACTAATGCCTTAATTGATTAATCTAGGACTATGGGTAAATTCTCATAGGGTCAACTACAATAGATGGCATCGTCTATTTGATAATTTACAACAGATGGTAAATCTGCTACGATATATGACTTAATCCATTTGATAATTTACAACAGATGGTTAATCCATCACAACAGATGACTTAATCTATTTGATTATTTACAACAGATGAGTAATCTGTTGCAACAAATGACTTAATCTATACGATAATTTACAATAGATGCGTAACCTATTAAAAACAGGTTGAATATTTGTTTTATACAGTTTTAATTGATTTCATATATTAGACTAATTTCTTAATTGATTAATCTAGGACCAGGGGTGAGTTCTCATAGGGTCAACTACAACTTGAATTGAATTTTTTTGGAAATTGCATGATGAGATGGTATTGTGTTTCTCCCTATCAGCGTCATCGATCGATCTCTTTTAGATGAACTGATTCTTATTACCTCATATGTTCAACTAATACCTTAATTGATTAATCTAGTACTAGGAGTGAGTTCTCATAGGGTCAACTACAATATATGGCAGCGCCTTTTTGATAACTTACAACAGATGGGTAATCTGTTATGACATATGACTTAATCCATTTGATAATTTACAATAGATGGGTAATCTATCACAACAGATGACTTAATTTGTTTGATTATTTACAACAGATGTGTAATCTGTTGTAACAAGTGACTTAATCGATTTGATAATTTACAATAGATGGTTAATCTATTGCAACAGGTTGAACAATTATTTTTATACTATTTTAATTGATTTTATATGTTAGACTAATACCTTAATTAATTAATCTAGGACTAAGGGTGAGTTCTCATGGGTCAACTACAACTTCAATTGAGTTTTTTGATAATTGCATGATGAGATGGTATTGTGTTCCTCCCAACCAGAGTCATCGATCGATTACTCAGAGCTTAACCAATTTTTATTACCTAATATGTTCAACTAATACCTTAATTGATTAACCCATGACCAGGGGTGAGTTCTTATATGGTCAACTACCACTTCAATTGAGTCTTTTGGAAATTACATGATGAGACGGTATTGCGTTCCTTTCGACCAAAGTTGTCGATTAATCACTCTGAGCTGAACTGATTCTTATTACCTCATATGTTCAACTAATACATTAATTGATTAATCTGGGACTAGGGGTGAGTTCTCATAGGGTCAACTACAACAAATGGCAGTGCCTATTTGATAATCTACAATAGATGGGTAATCTATTATGACATATGACTTAATCCATTTGATAATTTATAGAAAATGGGTAATCTGTCGCAACAGATGACTTAATCTTTTTTATTATTTACAATAGATGCATAATCCGTTACAACAAATAACATAATCTATTTGATAATTTATAACATATATCTAATCTGTTGCAACAGGTTGAACATTTATTTTTATACAATTTTAATTGATTTTATATGTTAGATTAATACCTTAATTGATTAATCTAGGACCAGGGGTGAGTTCTCATAGAGTCAACTACAACTTTAATTGAGTTTTTTGGCAATTGCATGATGAGACGGTATTGCGTTCCTCCCGACCAGAGTCGTCGATCGATATCTCTGAGCTGAAATGATTCTTATTACCTTATATGTTCAACTAATACCTTAATTGATTAATCTAGGACTAGGGGTGAGTTCTCATAGGGTCAACTACAATAGATAGCAACGCCTATCTGATAATTTACAATATATGGGTAATCTTTTATGACATATAACATAATCCATTTGATAATTTACAACAAATAGATAAACTTTCGCAACAGGTGACTTAATCTGTTTGATTATTTACAACAGATGCGTAATCTCTTGCAACAAATGACCTAATCTGATTGATCATTTACAACAGATGTGTAATCTGATACAGCAAGTTGAACATTTACTTTTATACAATTTCAATTGAGTTCATATGTTAGAATAATACCTAAATTAATTAATCTAAGACTAGGGGTGAGTTCATAGGGTCAACTACAACTTCAACTGAGTCTTTTGGCAATTGCATGATGAGAGGGTTAAAAATTATGCATATCTTTTATAATTTTAAAAAATAATTAAGATCAATTCGGACCAAATTAACATTTTCAAAACTTATCATTCTTTTCCAAAATACAAATCAACCCATACAAATCATCTATTTGCGAGAAAAATATTTCATCATTTCAAATCTCGAGTTCTCGCTCTTTTCTCTTTCTCACTCAATTATACAGTACAGATAATAACTACTCAACAAATTACTTAACCCTTCACAACAGATCATTTTTTTTTTATTTTCAACCACATAGGTGTTATTTTCGACTTCATTCTTGCTTGTATCAGTTATTTTCTCTGTCTTCGTAGGTAACAAAGTCTGAGAAGAGTTCTATATTTGTTATTTTTTCTAAAAAATAAGGGTTTTTAAGTTAATGATGAAAAAGAAAACTTTTAGTTGTATGATCTTTGAGAATGGGTATACAATTTTGAGTTTTGATGGTAAAATCATAGGAAAAACTCGATAAAATCCTAGTTTATGTCGCAGTGTTTTGTTGACTATCGTGGTATTGTTGGATGGTGTTTATGGTAGTGGTAGTGGTAGTGGTGGTCGTCATCGTCGTGGTGGTACTAGTGGTGGCTGTTGATGGCATTGGTTAGTGGTGTTTGTGGTGGCTGTCGATTATGGCGGTATTTGTGGTGTTTATGGCATTGGTTTGTGGTGTTTGTGGTGGTGACTGTTGGTGTATCGGTATTAGTAGTGTTTGTAATGTATTTAAAATTTATGCATACATCAATTGTAATATAATTTTTGTTTTTCTGTTGTTTGTAGGTAAAACATGTCTCCCAAAAGAAAATAAAGTGAAAGTTGATTAATGTCTGACCACCCCAAAAAAAAGATACAATACAGAGGGATTTGGAGGAGCTTCCTGAATAATCTCAATGAGGAAAAAGTAAAGCTAAGGAAAGCTATGAAAACAACATTGAGGGAGGTAGACAAGGGTCTGTCGATGGTGATAAAGAAAATAAAAGTGAGACAGAGGAGGAATTAGAGAGTGAGAAAGAGAAAGAGAATGATCATCAACATGATGATAATGGATCACCAATGGGGCATGAATTAATATCGACATTCTAGCATAATTATGTCAAAACTTTTAGTATTGACAGGTTTCAAGTTGTGATGCCGATAAATGACCCAAAAGCAGAAGAAAAACTAACTGGTGAACTTGAACTTAAATGTCAGATGGGGGGAAAATTTAATTATTTTAGGAAAATTATAAGAACAAAAACATAGATGGACTTTTTCAGAAGAGATGCTTTGGATGCTTTCTAGAGATGCCTGAGGACCCCCTACCTATTTCTATATGAGGATGGTATATGGTCTTTCAAGCGCAGGATCAAGTACGTGGGGGATGATGAAGATTTAAAGGAGGGAGGCAAAAAAATGGATGAAATCTGGATCAACTACTGTGGCATGCCGGTTGGTTTTAACTTGCAAGAGTTTTCCATAGTAACGGGCTTGAGATGCTATCGTTGAAAAGCACCACCTATCGCCAAGGGAACACCCCGAAAAAGATCCAAGGAAATAAAATACAAGGAAAAAATAGATGGGTTGTTTGACATCGGTCAACGTTGCTACAAAGCATCGGATTTGTTGATAGATCTCATGGATAAAATCATTCCAAAGCAGTAGAGGGAACAATTGTGCTTAGTTCAGTTTGCCCATTTGGTTATATTGGCAAGAGACGTCAACAAGGTCATAGAAGATGATTTATTGGCGCGTGCTGAGGATTTTAATAAATTCAACCATTAACCCTGGGGATATGACAACTTCTACTTGACTGTCCAATATTTACTGACAAAGCTATCCTCAGGGATGACCACATTATATGGCTTTTATTGGGCTTTCATGGTAAGATTAATCACTATTTTTATTCATCCATTAATTTATATAGAATATAGTTATTATGATTTTTTTGATTGCTTCCTGTTTACATTTTTTAGGCTTGAGCATTTGAAGTCATTCTTCCTCTCCAAAAGCAGGTAATAGATTACCCGAATGAGGTTTCTCATCCAAGGATATTTAGGTAGTTGGCTGCAAAGAACAACACTAAAATTAAGGAGGTTGATCTCTTTAACCTTCTGAATGATGCAGTACATCTGCTTCAAGTAAAATAATTTTACTCAATGAAAGATATTGAATAGATGCTACATCTGGTGCAACAGATGTTATATCTAATGCACCAAATGGGATATTTGTTACGACAGATTACCTTTCTTGTGCCAACCGTGCAACAGATGGATAATTTGTTGTGACAGATGATTGATATCTTGTATCATATTATCCATCTGTTGCTTTAGTTCTCTGAACCTGACTCCTAACAGATTAACTATCTACTGCAAATTATGCAACAGATGGGTAATCTGATTAACATATTGTTAATCTGATTAACATATTATTAATCTGTTGCGATATACAAATCATCGATCACATAACATATAACCCAACAGATTACCCATCCTGTTCAACTAGTGCAATATATTGGTAATCTATTACGATAGATGATTGATATTTTGCATCAAATTATCCATGTGTTGCTCTGGTTCTCTGAACCCGACTCAAATAGACTTTAACCATCTACTACAAACTATACAACAATGGGTAATCTGATACAATATTTTTTTAGTTTGTTGCAGAAGTTGACTGTGTTAAAATGTAACCAACTGTGAAAATTATTATATTATATGATTTAAATGTATCTGTCTTTTTTTATAGTTTGTGCATCCATGGATCGTGCCTACTGAGCAGGAGTCGGTGATTACTGTAGGTCATGCTGATACTATAGCAGAACCAATGGTGGAGTTAATTAAGAAGGAATTAGCTGGAGCAACAACCATAAGAAGAGCAATTAGGCATGGTTATCCTAATGTTGAGGATCTTCATGACCAACCTACTAAGGTAGATCCGGGTGCTTCTTCTAGTGGAGTTGTTGATGTTGGTGGCAGCCAGGCTGATGCTGCTACCACTCGTGATGATGAGCATATTGATGCTAAAAAAAATATGTTTGAAAACACCCCATTTTACCCTTACATAGGTCCCTCTCACCCTTTTTTTACCCTCGTGTTCTCGTTGTGAATGCGAAGAGTGCAAGGATGACTAGGATAAACTCTTTGAAAAAGTAGAGGCTATCTCTAAAGCTGTCGAGGAATTCAAATCCAAGAGGGGTGTAATACCATCCAAGAAGGTGAGGGAGCCATACACTCCTACAATGTTGGTTAGGAGGAAGAAAAGAGCAATAACCGATGTACTTTCTGGTCGGAAATCAAAAATAATTGCAACTTCTCCCTCTCCAAAAGTTTTTAAAGTTCAAGGGTTATTCAAGAAGGTGGACATATATGTGGAACTTGGAACCAAAGAGAAGAGGGATCTACGAAAGGCCAAGAATGCCAAGCCAGGCGCACTAGATTACCACAGGCCTCCCTTCCCTTCAGGACTTCTAGACTATGATAGATATGCGTACGTGGTACGAGGAAAAAGCAAATTTGGGGGATTTAATCTCGTATTTAAGATGGACAAGGGGTTGGAAATACCTAATTTTCCCTTAAAAACGTGAAAACAGAATCTGGAAATTTGGTGCGTGCGACAGAGCGTGCATGCGTCGCACGCTAATCGCGCGCAACTGCTGGCTCTCTCACAAAAATGGTTGTAACTTTTCGCTCGGGTATCGGATTTAGGCAAAAATTGTATCGTTGGAAAGATAATTCGAAGAAATTTCATTTTATATATAGTAGGCCCTATAATTCATCATATACCAGGAGTTATGGTCGATGGAAGTTGACCTAAGTTTTAATATCCCCTAAAACTTAATCAATAGAAATGTTTCCAACTCGTCTTGGAGTTAGGGGATTTTTGTGACTTCACTCCATATTCAAAGGTTTTCCCACACTATAGGATTTATCACCACACGTATATCAATAAGGAATCATCTAGTTCGGGTCTATATGCGTAGGAACGACGGTCTAGATTCTAGCCCAAAAGTACGGGGTGTTACAGTTTAAGTTTGAATATTAATGCAAAAGGACCAGAGTTGTATTCAATTGATAAAAAAGTTGACAAAGAAATACCAGGTGTCAAGCTAGTGAAAGAGGAATATGGAATCAGGTATTTCATGTCATAGTAGAAATTGCAAGTTGATTTCATATTTTCCTTGAACTAAAAAGTTGCCTGCAACAACATTCTGTATTTATTAGTTCAATCACTCAAAGTACAAGTAGATACCAGTAACTTACCAAAGACATACATTTGAGGGTACATGAACAATCTTGAGTTTAGCCACGTGGAAATCGAGAGGGTTATCATCTTTCATTTCTGAAAGGAAAACACACTTCTTGTCAATAAACTGATCATGTCTTTTAATAACCTAAGGGGGAAAAGAGATGTCAGACCACTATAACATCAAAAAGAATGAGGAAAACTTTCATATGACAGAACTGGCATTTCTTATAGTATCCGTAGCTTTGTAAAACCAAAGATATACATTTCTAAGTAGCTGATATAACCAAAGATATCCTATTTTGGACTTACCTCCCTCAATTGGTTTGTGAGCTTAATTATCCAGATTCCCGTTCTTTTTTTCAATTTTTTTGTTGCCTATTTTTCCTATTGTAAAGTTGTACATCTCTAGATTCAGTTTCTTCTTCTTGATTGTTTCTCTTCTTAGCCTCCCCATCTCTGTTCTTGATGGTACAATTCATGTTGTCATGCCGTAAATATTTGCAGTAGTTGTAAAATAGTGGGACCCCCTCAAGTTGTCCGGTCTATATTATTTTTGTGAAACTAATGCTCTTTGCCTCTATTTGCAGTTAGTACGAATAAAGCAGGCAGCAACTCTAAAGAAAAAAGTTTTGAATTCGAACAAAGTTCAAATTCCTTTAAAGAATATGAATTTTGATACTCAATACAGTTCAAGTGTTGAACTAGCCAAGGAATATAAGATTAAGAGAGAACAACTTGCAAAAGAACACAATGATAAAATTAGAAAAGCTCAGGCACAAATGACACATAAAAGAAAGAATCTTGAGGAGTCCATTGCACAAGAAGGAAAGTGTATATTGCCTGTTCACAAATTTGTGATCCAATCATGCTCAAGGGAAGAGATTAATACTTCACATATGATCACTGAAAAAGGACAAAAAAATAGCGGTTATTTTAACCTCAATCTGAACAACCCATTAAAATGAGAGGAGTTGAATTACCTATGCACAACTTCAAGTTCCAAGGGTTTTGAAATGTTGATGTCAATACTTTAGATATCACTGGAAGATCATAAGTTGAACAATAAAAACAACATGCTATTAAAGATCTAGAAAACTGAAAATAGGTGAAGTGGAAGCCAGTCCTACCATTAAGTAGTCTTGATCAATTTTTCAAAAAAAACAAGGGCTACACGTAGGTGGTGAAAAAGAACATGATATTCACACAACAGATATTGTTAGAGTTCTGCCCACTGAAGATCTAGATGAACATAATAAAGGATTAGATGATCCTGCGGAACAAGAAGAAATTAGTGAGGATGGGTGGTTAAATAGTGATGAGGATATGAATGTTAATTGTGGTACAAATGGTATGTCTTGAATCCTATAATTTTATTACTCATTGTATTTGTTTCTTATTTCTTGGTTGTTTCATCAATCTAGGGATGCCACAAGAAAAAATGTTCGAGAATAAAGAACATGCAAGAAAATACATGCGAGAACTTTAGATGAAAGAGAAGTGGTGACATTTGACTTACGACAAGTAGTGGGACCAACTGACAAGGCAGTTTCTAATTTACGCAACTTCATAGGAATAGTTACAAGGAATCCCAAATTTATCACCTTAATGTACACTAGTTGGTGTGCTTTTCTAGATGAATCTAAAAAACACACGTCAGATTATGTCAATGTAAGAAAAAATAATATTTGAGATTGTACATTTATTATGTTTATTACTAACCGAAGCTTAATATAATTGTTTTGCATAGTCAAAATTCCTGATTCCAAAGAAAGGACAAAAATGGGTGATGGCAGATCTTCGTGATGCTTGGAGTTGATGCAAGAAATATGTTAAATAGATATTTGATAAATAATTTTATATTGAAAAAATTCTAGCAAAATGTCCCGATGACGTTCCACCAGTTCAATTACATCAGTTGATAGAGTATTGAAAGCTTTCAGATGTTCAAGTGAGCTTAAAATAATGCATATATACTCTTGACATATTTAATTAATGTTCTATTTTTTAGGCTTTGAGCGAGGTAAATTCTCAATATAGGAAAAAATAAAAGTGGAGACATCAAATGAAACCTATTAATTTTGCAAGAGTACGCGTAACATTGGTAACATTTTGTAGATGCTTTTAAAAAATATATATTTTTCAATTTTTTTCTTTGTCATAATATATTGATGTCTGTTTTTACTTTAATTTGATATAATTTGTAGCATGGGACCAAAGAAATTAATGAGTAACCATCAAAGGCTGAAATGTTAGTTGCAACTTGTACAAAGACGAGGAAAGAAGTTCAGGCAGATACCCAAATTGCAATAGTAAATCGTTTTTGTGTTATATACTTCTTTATTGAATGGTTTCTTTATTTCTTTGTGTGGAACATAGTGTGGGGCATTAATAATAGGTCGTTAATGATTTCTTGGTGAAACTGGAAAGCTTTACTTCTTCAATTTATTATGTTTGAGCATAATTCATCTGGCCTTAAATCTAAAGTATTAGAGATGCTTGTTGGTATAATTATTAAGTGACTCTCAACAGATATGTTGTTTGAAATGATACTATACCTTGTCTGTAGTTGAATTTTCTCATTTTGCCTCATTTCTTTTCTTTCGCTTGTGCCTGTTTTACTAAAAGGTTAAGTTTCTGTATTGAGATAGACATTATTTGATTACGGAAGACTATATTTGATTGGGTTGTGACAGCTAGAAACATTTTTTCATTATTCATCGATTATAGTAACTAAACTCATGTCTGCAAATCTGAATATGTGTTCATATCTAAAAATCTAGGTATGTGTTCATATCTGCAACAATGACGACAATGGTGTTGAGATTTGATGGGAGGGAAAAGGGTTTATGATGTTGTATTGACTGTGACAATATAAATATTTTAATATATCTAACATCCAGAACCTTCTTGTAGTAAGTTTTAATGTCACGACAGCTATGTACAATAATTAGGAGTAACTTTACAAATTTGGTCCCTTTAAAACTGCAGATGCCCCCAGGATATAGTTCATGATGGTGTGACACTCCTTCAGGCCTAATCTGATATCATACCTAATTAAATCTAGCACCGACATTCCAATGTCAAAACCATTTCTCAACTTGATAGCCCTATATTTCTCGAAATAGACCTCAACTGTGGATTGATTGTTGAGTCCTTTTGAGGAATGAGAGTTCCAAGTAATATCTATCCATTTACTCCAAAATTATTAGAAACCATCGTGGTAGATGTCTTCTTTAGCTTATCCACCTTTTTATCATGTAAGGCCTTTTGGTCTATTTTAGACTCAGTTTGGAAAAAGAATTCCACATTGATAAAACTAAAGAATATAGAAAGGTTGATAAAGAATATGAAGTATGAGAAAATGACAACGATACATGAATGTATACAAAAATATTGTAAAGTAACCAATACTAAAATCACCAAGGGAGTATATCAAAACCAATAAGAAACCAGATGTATCATGATGTTCAACATAAATTAACCCCAAGAAAGATCATTTTTTTATAAGAAAGACATCAAGAATCCACCACCAACTTCCAAAACCAAATAATTCAAAATGTCGCAGCTCATCATCTTGGGACAAGCTGACGGTGATGATGAATCTCGCGATGCTGGTGCTCTAGCATTGCCTGTTTGATTAGTAGCTGGACTATCAACAGTAGGGGCGATATCCTTTACTAGTGTTGGTGTTGGTGCTGGCATTTCATGCAAATTTGTCCCAAAAATTCCTTCGGGACAGATCCACCTTTCTTTTATTTATACATGATGACTAATATGAAGTACCTGTGTAGTAATATTTTTGAGTCGAGACAGATTACATCAAATACATCTGTAACATTGTAGTCAGGAATCAAATATGGGAATGGTTGACCAACTCAAGCATCACTGAGTTATTATATTTCTATTCAAAATTCTTTTTTCTCCAATAATTTGTGTTACACAAATGCGTGGATTTCTTCAAAGGAAGTAGAAAGAATAAAAATAGAAATGGTGAAGAAAGGATCCTAATTATTGGAATTGTCAAATACGCACGGATGATGGAATTTAGTTACGTGGAATAGGGTACTTGATTAGTAACTACCTCACATGATGTTATTGTTATATTCCTTCTACGGGTACTAAAATCTATAATAATACAACAACTTCATAACAAGTTCATGTATGAACAAAAATAGTTTTGAAGTTCTTTAACACCTTCAACACAAGATTATTACTAATCTATCCGAGAAGTGCGTTAGATATCAGAAAATAGATGAAACAGAAATTTTAGACCAAGTCCCCCGATTTCACGGAGTGTCCTTAAGGAATAATTTCCCTCATTGTACCCGAGGTTATGGAATTTTCCTCCCATGATAAAATGGCCTTCAATACAATTATAGTGGTACCTCAAATAATTGGATTCCACAAACGCTCTCAACGGTTTGAATGATCACACAGAATATTTTTAAGAGAAGAAGAGTTTTGTATTTTGAAAATTTCGTATCTCAAACCTGTGGATCAAAGCAGGTTTATATAGCCTATCATATGTCTCTTCGAAAAGGTGGCAGTAGTTAACTGAAATGGTGTGTCTTTTCTGGAAATTCATGTCCGTTCATCCAAAGACCATGTCCTTTTCCGAACAGGTATACCAGTTCACAAAATAGTGCGTCATTTTGAAGCATTAGTTCAAAAATAGTGCAGCAGTTCGTTGAAGAATTGCACCAATTCGAAACACTGTTTCAAAATCTGCATTCATGCATAAATGGAGGAATTTTGTTGTGTTTTTTCCCTTTGGTATTCAGATTAAATTTCTGTCAAATAAACTTTTTCCAAGAAGATAGATCTCAACGATCGATCATTTGCCAAATCCAAATCCAAATCCAAATCTGGATCTGAAGCCGAGCCGAGTGAGCAACGATGACGGCGTGAGGCATCTCTTATTTCTTTCCTCACTTAGCATGTGGAAATGTGTTTCACAATATAAACACTTTAAATCTTCTTTCCCCACCAATGTGGGAGAATTTTAGTAAGCTTTCCTATTTTGAGCACACTTTTCATTTTGGTGTAAACTCAATTTTCTCTTCCACTTAATTCCCTCCATTTTCCATTCAAACACACATATAGAACCCAAAAATCCTCCACATGAATGGGGAATGGCTATTTTTCATAAAAGTTTTACGGACAGGTATGTGATCATCAAGCAAAGACTGATTGCATCTGGATATGTGGGTTTCCCTTTGAACTTTCCGTGGTGAACATGCATCGGATGCACTCGGTCAATTGGTAGATTTGATATCTTTGAAATATAGAGATTTAATATACACCTAAACAACACATATCACACAACCAGCCTTTTACCATTTATGGTTCTCACGGTTTTGTTCTTTTCAGCCATGACCACGTTCCGGTTTCATGAGAACTTAGAGAATAGGCCTTTACTAACATTATCCTTGAAGCGGCTTCTACTTCTCCCTCACATAGATGATTTCTAAATATTTAATCCCATAGATTAAACTATTTGGTCAAATCTGCCAAATTTAGATAATCATTAAAAGACTGTTCACCTTAAGTCTTATCTTAGTTTACAATACATTGTCTACATCATGAGAATGGGTTGGATAATTGACAATTTTGAACCTGTCAGACAAACTTTGATTGATCTCCATGAACTTGGCTCTTGGCATCTCCGATCTGCTAGGTAGAGTTACCGTCATGCTGACTTGTCCTAGGCCTTAAACCCATTCCCTTGGATGTCCTTTCTACTCCTTCTCTAGATAGGCCTTTTGTAAGAGGATCCAACACATTATCCTTTGACTTTACATAGTTAATAGTGATAATTCCACTAGAGAGAAGTTCCCTAACGGTATTATGTCTCCGTCGTATGTGACGAGATTTACCATTAAACATCATGCTCCCTGCCCTACCTATTACCGCTTGGCTATTATAGTGTATACATAATGGTGTCACTGGCTTGGGCCAATGCAGAATATCGTTCAATAAATTCCTGAGCCATTCTGCTTCTTCACCAGCTTTGTCCAATGCGATAATGTAACACCCCAATTTTCTGAATCGGAATGCTACATGGTGCTCATAACCCCGAAGGACCACAAGATAACCCATGACTGATATCTATACCTGTACACTACATAATATAACATGAAAATATGGAAACATGTATTGAATGGCCATAAGGTTCAAAACTAAATAAAACATCTGATAAGACAATGTCTAAAAACGGTATAGCAATACCAAAACAAATTTGAAATAACTGTCTGACATGCTATAGTCTGGAAAGCCTCTAAACTGTCTGAATAAGGAGTTGATGGGACATGTCCCCAACTAACTCCATCTAGCGACTAAACTAAAATAGTAAATGAAGGAATAATCATATCGTCCTTGAATGAGAAGGACTCACTGCAAACTCTGAATGTTGGAATGCTACTGCTGATCTGGAGCTCGTGCCTCTGAACTTATGGTATAACATAAGAGAAAGCACCATAGCGCAAATGTGTTAGTACGTCTGAATGTACTGAGTATACGAGTGAGGTAGGCTAAATGCAAAGGGTTATATGCATGAACAATGCTGACTAATATGAACGTGAGAATACATACATGCATACATAACTGTAACTGAACTCGTGGAGATACTGACTACTGAGTCTGAATACTGGAAACATGAGTGTACTAATACTAAGATACTAAATAGATGAATGACTATTTCTGACAGTTTGAATTATGAAGAACTGGTCTGGTTAACTGTGTCTGACAATCCTGAAGCTGAATATTGATATCATGAATTCTGATAACTGATGTGACCGATACATGAGTTCAGAGAACTGATATAACTGTGATGATCGACAAGACTGATGTAACTGATACTGAACAACTGTATTTAACAATCTGAGTTCTGATGGAACTATCTGAGTTTCGTTCTATATGGAGTAACTGAATTTGAGATCAGTCCTATCTAGAGGGTAATCTTTAAATCTGATGATTCTTATACTGATTAACTATATTTGAGATCAGTCCTGTCTAATGGGTGATCTTGAAGTCTATTTATAATGATAAGGATTGACTGTCTCTAACAGTATTGAATCTGTACTACTGAATTGAGTTGACTGTATCTGACAGTACTGAATCTGTAATTGAAACTGTGGGATGTGTTCATCTAACCGATATGCCCCAAGATAAGCTGACTGGGGTCCAATCTTTGCCCTGACTGGAAGGGTGTCAGTACCGCGCCACCAGTAAAGACAACTGATGTGGAGTCGTTCCTAATCTAGCGGGTGACTCCTGGGATAAGTCCTATACATATAAATATGCTAACGGATGACCCTTGAGTATGTCAGTCCTATCTAACGGGTGACATCTCGTACCTACGCTGTCTATGTAGTTCTGGAACTTAGGGATTGCTTCTAAGGATCTCAGTCTAAATCTAGCGGGTGAGTCCCCATCCCTAGGCTCACTCGGTGCTGAATCCTACTCCCATCTGAAAGACACTGAACTGGATAACTGAGCTAAACTGAATAACTGAACTGAACTGATTAGCTGAACTGATACTGATTAACTGAACTGATACTAGTGGTATTATTTAACGGAGCTAAACTGAGTTTACTGAGTTCCCTTGACTGAAGGAACGTACTAAGTTCTGAGGATTGACTGAGAGTACTGAAATTACTGAGATTCCTAGGAATACTGCTATTACTTAGATTTCTGAGATTACTGAGTACTAAGATTTCTGAACTACTGAGTCTGCTAAGGTTTCTGAGTTTTCCTGAGTCACATGACTCACTAAATTCTATAGATCATGGCTTGACTGAGAGTATCGCTATAACATGACATGGCTCTAGGCACACAACTATATTTTTTTTCGGGTACAAGTACCCCCAGGACTCGATGGAAGGAAACTAACACAACATGATTAACTTGATCATAAGATTGGAGTCCACAATTCACATTGTCATAAGTAGGGGATATTATACTTCATGTAGTTCTTCAACATCTTAAGCATGGTCGGGAGTGCATGGATATATTTCATGTACATATTGTATATCTCCATTATCATACATGATTCATACCACAAGAATAGCAACACATCAATAGCATGGAATTCATATTGAAGTATATAACTAACATGGAATTGTCCTTTAGTTATCATGGAACCATGTAAACATTAATTTCTAGCATCCTAAGCAGTTTATCAAACACCTTGCATGCACTCTTTAAGGCATAGGTGTGCATATCAATTTGGCAATCTTAATCCATCCAAAATTTATGGGTTTCAACTAACCTATTGATGATAGGCGTATTTACACGCCTAAAGCACCATAATTTACCCATATTTTAGCTAAGTTTTAAGGACAAAATATATAATTCCTGCATTTTTAGTCCATTTTCCTGTAAGTGAGCTAACCAACGTGATTAGCATGTTTTCAGGTATTAATGATGAAGATTTCAGCACTTTGTGGACCTTTTGGTAGCAAGGGAAACTTCACATAAGAGGGAAGGCAGCTTTTGGAAGCTTATGGACTGAAAGTGATGCATGGAGAACTTGTCCCGGGAAAAAATAGTATTTCTAAAGACTTGGGGATCAGCAGTAACTTAGTAGGAATAGGACAAGGATGTTATAAAAACCCTATTTTGCTGAATTTTTCAGCAGTCATGCTTTTCATTATTCACGAATCGATAGATACTTTCATTATTCATTCGACTTTCTAGTATTATTCAGTTTACAGATTCTGTAAGTTTGAACAGAGAAAAAAAATGCTAACTTGGGGGAAACGTCTAGAGGAAAAAAATGTCAACCTAGTTTGACGCCACACCCATCTTCAACGGGAGATTCTTTGAGCTTTGGTACGATGATGATGTTTATTGTGATCTCCGTTGTAATCATGAGTAGCTAAACTTCTCTGTTAGGGTTATGGAAGCCTTATGATATACTATCTATTACTATGAGTTTGTGAATTCTTGATGTGTATGCTACTTATATCATTACTCTCTTCGTTTTAACTTAATTCTCGTGGTTGCAAACATAGAGAATAGGCCATTAAAGCTACATGTTTGGAATATAGAGTGTGACAAGGAAATAGGGCTACCAAACCCTATTTAATATTAGTGCCGTATTTTGGTTAACCTCTTGGAGAGTTCATATCGTTAGTTATACACTTTAAGCTCGAGAGAGTTAAAGTGAAATAATCCTTGATGGTTGAGAAACACTAGGATTTACCATTAGAATACGAATCTCTATAAGTGCATGCATGTCTGAATTCTGCATTACTCATAGTTAATAGATACGTAGAACTCATAAGGTGGACATAACCCTAACTTATTTTTCTCTGTGATTAAATCTTACTAAACAAAGCATTTTGTTGTTACTTTGATAGCATTAATTCACGCCACAATCCAATCCCATCTTTTCCGTGGAATTTTCGATCAACAGTCTACTAATAATTGCAACACTTATTGACCAAGTATTCCCTGTGGGATTCAACACCCAACCCAGTTGGGTTCTATATTTGACAGCAACTGCTTACACTCTTACGAGAGCTGTAGTTTGGGCATTATCAAATTTTGGCGCCGTTGTCGGGGAATACAGTTGTCAACTATGTTTGTGATAGTTAATAGACCCTTTGGTCTAAAATTCTTGATTTTTATTTTTTGTTTGTTGTTTTTGTTTTATTCAGGTTTGTTTGATTGCATGCCAAACACTTGAAGTTCAGGTCAACCGTTATTACCCATAAATCCTGAACCTCAACTTATTGGCAGAATGGATGCACAACGTGACATTGAAAGAAGGGTTGCTCAACAGGAGCAGGCTAGATTAGCTGCGTTGACATCTTCTCAAGTGCATCAATAGAATATTGATAACCCAAGTCGGGCAACAAATCCTGATGATGAGGACCTGGGTGATGATGAGTTACTTAATCCACGGCGTGCAGATGAGGTGGCAGCGCCTGTGTATAGGAGAGATCATCAAGCTAGAATGAGACCTGAACGCCGATCTGTGCAGGCTCCTTTTGATGATGATGATGACGATCTTGATAGAGCTGGTGCCACAGGGGCTATTATTCCTCCGCCCTTGGTACCTGGAGCCAAGTTCAATATCACTAGCACCATGATTCATCTATTGCAGCTCAAGGGTTTATTTGGTGGACTTGCAGGCGATGATCCGAATATGCATCTGGTCAATTTTATTTCAACATGCAAGTCGTTTGACAATCCAGGAGTTGGGCAGAATGCAATTCGGCTGCGCTTATTTCCATTGTCTCTGTCTGTAGAGGCAACTCTATGGCTGAACGGGCTAACTCCTGATTCTATTACAAATTGGAGGCAATTGAAAGATGCTTTCCTAGAAATATTCTTTCCGTCATCCAAAAGAGCCCAATTAAGAGATGAGATAAGCAATTTTCGACAGCTTCCAACTGAAGCTCTCCACGAAACATGGGAGAGGTTCAAGAAGAAGCTTATGCAGTGCTTAAACCATCAGATGACCAATATCCACTTGATGGAAATATTATACAGGTCTTTGAACTCGGTGACAAAGCCAGTAGTTGATAATGTTGCAGGTGGGTCATTCATGGACCTTACTTTTATTGAGGCAAGTGATATGCTAGATCATATGACAAAGCAGAGTAGAGCTTGGCATACCAGGGATTCTGAGGTAGAAAGCTCTACTATATCTATTGGCATGACTGTAGAACAGAGACGAAGACAAGAGGAACGTGACCAGGATATGACTCACATGAAAATGTAGATGGGTCTTCTTACCAAGAACTTATTATCAAGGAAGACCGAAAAGGTTAAGGCCGTTGTATCACAGGGAAGAGATGAATCCGACTCTCAGGAAGAAGCGAACTACTTGAATAATCAAGGGGGGTTCCGAGGCAATGCCTAAGGAAACCATGGTCGGAACTATTATGATAAATCTGGATACAAGGACCGCGATAAGGGTAGTTGGAAGAACAAGACTGACAGGAGTGGTTTGTATGTTCCTCCTGGAAATCATGAGGCTGTGGCGTCTGGCTCTGGGAAGATGTCCATGGAAGATATGATAGCTAAGCTGTTGAAAGGAATGGAGGCAACCAACACGGGAGTAACTGAGGTGAAGAATGATTTGTCATCAATAAATCAATTGGTTGACTCGCATTCTACTGCAATAAAACAGCTGGAGCAACAATTGAGTCAACTCTCAGCGGCATTCAATTAAAGAAAGGCTGGCACTTTACCTAGCGACACTGTGCAAAACCCAAGGAACGATGGATCATGTATGGCTATTACTACCAGGAGTGGTAAAGTGTTGGAAAATCCATCCAAAGGCAAGTAGGTGGTTGATGATATAGAGGAGAATGTTATTAATGCAGATTGTGATGATTTTGTAGAAGCTGAAAATTAGAATGAGAGCGTTCATGAGAAAACTATTCCCCTTCCACCACCACCTTTTCCTCAGAGACTGAAGAAAAAGGCTGATGACACTCTTGAAAAGGTTGATAATCGGAAGCAAGATAAAAAGAAAGTGGTGGAGAAAACGATTCCTCTTCCACCACCACCTTTTCCTCAGAGACTGAAGAAGAAAGTTGATGACACCAGGTTCAGTAAATTTATGACCATGTTGAAGCAGCTGACTATTAATGTTCCTTTGGTGGAGGTGCTGGAACAGATGCCTGGGTATGCTAAATTCATGAAGGACCTATTGACAAAGAAGTGGGCAGTAAGCTATGAGTTGGCAGAGGATGTTCATCATTGCAGTGCAATTACCAAGAGGTCTTTAGTACAGAAGAAGGCAGATCCTGGTGCTTTCACTATTCCTTGCACGGTTGGATCTATGAATTTTGCTAAGGCATTATGCGATCTGGGGGCTAGCATCAATTTGATGCCGTTATTCGTTTACAGAAAGTTGGGGTTGGGCGATCCTACACCAACCAATATGTGACTTGTGATGGCAGATAGGTCGGTAAAACGACCTGTTGGTATCTTATATGATGTATTGGTGAAGGTTTCTACATTTATTTTTCCTGCAGACTTTGTTATTTTGGATTGCGAGGTGGATTCTGAAGCTCCCATAATCTTGGGAAGCCCTTTCCTCGCAACTGGAAGTGTGCTTATTGATTTAAGAGCTAATGAGCTTTTATTTCGGCTGAATGACGAAGTGGTCCGTTTTGATGTATGAAAATCAATGAAGCAGCCTAGAGATATGGATGTGTTCTCTGTAGCTGATGTTTACTATAAGGATGAGAAAGGATTATCCGTAGAGAAGCAGCTTATTGTTGATCTATTGGCTGTTGTGCTCATGAATTTTGAGCATGAGGATGTTGAAGAATATGAAGAAACTGTTTGTGCTCTAACAGGAATAAAGTCCTATTCTCATGCTACTAAGAAGCTGGACCTTGATCTTAGGAATCGACCTTCACCAACAGCGAAGACTTCCATTGAAGAGCCACCAGTGCTAGAATCGAAAGAGCTCCCCAGTCACCTAAGGTATGCATTCTTGGGAAGTAGAAATACACTTCCGGTGAGTGTTGCGGCTGATTTAGGTGAACAGCACGTAGAGGCTCTCATCTCTGCTCTGAAGAGGTACAAGAGAGCTATGGGTTAGACTATTGATGATATAATTGGTATCCCTCCTGGGATATGTATGCACAAGAGTCATCTCGAAGAAGATTGCATGCCTACAAGTAAGCATCAGCATCATCTGAATCCATTCAGAAAATGATGCACCATCTATCTCGACGAAGTCTAAGTAATCGAGGTAACTATGTCATGCCGCGACAATAAATCAAGTGCTAAATAGGAGGCAACCCATCGTTTTTAGTCGTTTTGTTTTCCTAGGAGTTTGTTTTGTTAAATAAAAATCCAAAAAGAAGAGTCGAGCCACGACCAAAACTAAGGCACTTGGTGGGAGGCAACCCATCTTTCTAATCGTGTTTGTTGTTTTTGATTAAGTGTAGGGGAAGACGTATAAAGGAGGAGCTTGGTCTCAAATTTTAATTTGGAATTGTGTCATGTTGAAGGTGGTATGTTTGGAATGAAGAAACAAAGGCTATTGGTTAGACATTGCCTACGCAAATCTAGGCAACGAACAAGGCAAGGCCTATGTAAATCTAGGCAACGAACAAGGCAAAGCCTATGCTATGGCCTAAGCTCTCTGAATCTACAATGCCATAGCATAGGCGCCTCCTATGCCCAATAATGCCATAGCATAGGCGCCGCCTATGCCATTGCCTTTGCTCTCTGAATCTACAATGCCATAGCATAGGCGCTGCCTATGCCTAACAATGCCATAGCATAGGCGCCGCCTATGCTAAGCATAGGCAAAGCATTAGGCGCCGCCTATGCTTACTTTTTGGTCTCCTAATCCGATTTTAAATGGGTCAAACCCGACCCAAGCCTTGGTCTATAAATAGAACTTCAACCTTAAGACAAAATCTCATTGTTTGTTCAAGTTAGGCGCCGCCCAAGCTTCCAAATCCTTTCAAAAAAATTTCTTTTTGCTCATCTAGTCTTGTGAGTTCATCTTCCGTATCCATCACCAAGTAAGTCATTCTTTTATATTCCGTAGTTGTTGGAATGCTACGTTTATAATGATTTATTAGATTTTGAAGTGGTGTTGGTGATTAGAATATGGTTGGTTTGTGATACATCTAGTTGAGTGAAAGAATACGTGTGGGTGTTCTTGACTTTGTTCCGACTTGTATTTGATTGTTATACACTGTCATAGTTTGATGAAGTCGAAGTTGTGAAGTTAATACATAATCTTGTAAGTTGAAAGCTTGAATGTTTGAATGACTCGTTCATCGAGATACAAATTATGATTGACCACAAGCTTAAGATGGTGTGATTATGCCTATGCAATAACTTGTTTCTATTTGTGGTACGATCCTTATGTGGTAGTTTTGTTCAAAAAGTGCATTCATCTAAACATGAAAGTATAGACAAGATTACATGAAATAGAATTGGAAAGGATAGTTAAGATGACATGAACGTATGACTGTGTTGAACATGTTGTTGGAACATTCGTCTAAATGTATGTCGATGAAGTCTGAGTAATCGATATCACTCACTTAATTAGTCTGTGCCAACAAATAAAGTGTGGGGTGGTGCCACTACTGTTTGTTTTTCGATTGAATCTTCCGAGATGAAGCTCACATGACTCTATTTTAATCTCAGGTAGAATGGCCCCAAAAGGACAACAAGGAAAAGAAAAAGCGTCCACCTCACAGAAAGGACAGAAAAGGTCAATAAAGGAGCAAGATGAGTCCTCCTCTCTACAAATATCTCAACGCACTTTTGGGATCAAGTGGGGTACATTTTGAGGAAACTCTGAGGATGACGACTCTGATGATGATTCCGACGCAGGGGGATGACCCCAGACATAGAAGAGGAGTCCGACTAATCAGGTTTTCCTTATTTATTTTCCACTGAGGGCAGTGTGTCCCGTCTAAGTGTGGGGTGCTGGTATTTGTATGCTATACTTCTTTGCCTACATTTATTCTAGTTCTTGTTTGTTTTAATTAGTCGTAATTAGTTAGTTTAATTTTAGATTTTTTAGATTTTGCATGAAATTGTTCTGATAGGCGGCATGGTATTATGACAAGAGTGTGTGCCAAAATCATTACTATTGTGAAGTTTAGGCTCTAAGTGTGACTCACTGTGAGATAAGTGTGTGGTTTAAATCATTCATCTGTTGGGTCAAGAGTCTATACTGCTCCCAATAAAGTTGACCATATGCCTTGTGTGTGTGAGGTTATAGTATATTCTGTGTTGTGACTGATGCTAGAACTTGCCTGGTGTGTGTGTAAAGCGAAATAAAGAGTGTGAGTTTAGGAGATGATTTAGGCATTTCTTTGGTAGCCTGTGATTGTTTACCTTCTTTTTACCTACCCGTGGACATTATCCTAGTTAACCCCCTTTGAGCCTTTAGCTATTTTCTTTAACAGCCTCATATGTAGCCTAATCCATTTTTTTTCAAGACCATAATTTGATCCAAATTCCTAAGCGCTTTAAACTGTAGAGTCATGTGACAAAATAAGAGAAAATTGGGTGAGAGTGATGCCTCAGAGTGTATTGGTACTTGAAATTGTTGTGAAAAGGAGTGGCTATCATAGAGATGTTTTATAAAGAAAAAAAGAAAAAAAAATAGAAATAGAAAAAAAAAATAAGTTGTATATTCTCATCTTTGTGTTTATAATTGAATAACAAAATAGGTGAATAGGGGTGTTAGATGAAAAGAAAGGTAGAAGGGTTGTTTAAAAGAGAGTGTTAATGACATAACGTAGTGTATTAAAGTTCTTAGGGAACATAGTCGCTATTTCTGGCCAAAATAGTCCTACCTGTCCCTTAGCCTACATTACAACCTGTAAAGACCTATTTGATCCTAAGCTTAGCATTCTGATATTAGTGGAGCATTACACTAAGGGCAAGCCTATGGTCATCAGTTGCAACATATGAATTCTTTGTGAGAGTGAGAGCAAAGAGAATCTTGTACCCATGTTTTAAAAAATGCAACACTTATGAGTGATTATGGGTGATATCTTGTGTGAGACACACATGGTTGATGATTTTTGGGTAGTGTTATATGATTCTTTGTGACTTAACTTGTGGATACGAATTAACCATCATCACAAGTCTATGTTGGAGGTTGAATTGTTTCTAGTAGTGAACAAGAAAACCACTCTTTGTTAATAATTGTCGTGCCTGTCTTGTTGAACATTTTATGTTGTTGCTGTGATATTCTAAATAGACGATTGCATGGACGTAATATTTTGTTCGAGGACGAACAAAGCTTTAAGTGTGGGGTGTTGATGATAGGCGATTTACATGCCTAAAGCACCATAATTTACCCATATTTTAGCTAAGTTTTAAGGACAAAATATATAATTCCTGCATTTTTAGTCCATTTTCCTGTATGTGAGCTAACCAACGTGATTAGCATGTTTTCAGGTATTAATGATGAAGATTTCAGCACTTTGTGGACCTTTTGGTAGCAAGGGAAACTTCACATAAGAGGGAAGGCAGCTTTTGGAAGCTTATGGACTGAAAGTGATGCATGGAGAACTTGTCTCGGGCAAAAATAGTATTTCTAAAGACTTGGGGATCAGCAGTAACTTAGTAGGAATAGGACAAGGATGTTATAAAAACCCTATTTTGCTGAATTTTTCAGCAGTCATGCTTTTCATTATTCACGAATCGATAGATACTTTCATTATTCATTCGACTTTCTAGTATTATTCAGTTTACAGATTCTGTAAGTTTGAACAGAGAAAAAAAACGCTAACTTGGGGGAAACGTCTAGAGGGCAAAAACGTCAACCAAGTTTGACGCCACACCCATCTTCAACGGGAGATTCTTTGAGCTTTGGTACGATGATGATGTTTATTGTGATCTTCGTTGTAATCATGAGTAGCTAAACTTCTCTGTTAGGGTTATGGAAGCCTTATGATATACTATCTATTACTATGAGTTTGTGAATTCTTGATGTGTATGCTACTTATATCATTACTCTCTTCGTTTTAACTTAATTCTCGTGGTTGCAAACATAGAGAATAGGCCATTATAGCATTAACTTGTTCGAGAGAAAAGTTACATGTTTGGAAAAGAGAGTGTGACAAGGAGATAGGGCTACCAACCCCTATTTACACGTTAGTGCCGTAACTGGGTTAACCTCTTGGAGAGTTCATACCGTTAGTTATACGCTTTAAGCTCGAGAGAGTTAAAGTGAAATAATCCTTGATGGTTGAGAAACACTAGGATTTACCATTAGAATATGAATCTCTATAAGTGCATGCATGTCTGAATTCCGCATTACTCATAGTTAATAGATACGTAGAACTCATAAGGTGGACCTATATGATCTAAATTCATGTTCAAATAGATTACCACACTACAAATTTATTAACACACTAAATTTATATATGATTTGAGGCTTTTGAAACGTCTACGCATAGGAATGATGGATTTTCATTCTAGTCCAAAATGTGGGGTATTACAATATCTCCCCCTTGGGAACATTCGTCCTCGAATGAGACTGACTGAGATGAGAGAAAATACAACTAACGTGGATATAGAGCATGAACGACTGATCATGATTTCATGGCTGACATGATTGATAAGCTGAACATATCATACTGAACATGCATATCTGATGCATGCATAACTAATTCATAAGTACATGAGGGAGAGTACTGATAAGCTGATGATGCATGTCTGATGCACAAATATATGACTGAACTAGATCATGATCATGCAAACAAATATGCAGTGGTAAAGATACCAAGTTTGAATTGGGAACTGAGCATGGAGCAGAATACCAAGTTTGTACTGAAATTTGAACATGAGAATGAGTAACCTCAAAGAAGAATGCTACCATGAACTGAAAATACCGATAAGTCTGAGATTGATTACTCAATATGCATGAGCAGAGACATAAGAACATAATTGAGTCTGGAACATGATACATGAACTGAACTGAGTCTCTAATGCGTGACATGGACAGAGTATCATATCGTGGCTACACTGAGCCATTAAGTACATGATTTAATGCTGAGTTTTGAAGCTAGAGGGTCGGCTCATAAGTAACACTTCCTCCAAGATAGATTCATCAAAGAAAACGACATGTTTAAATCAAGGAAGTTTAGGGGCTATAGTGTATCCCTCTTTTGGGACACTATGTCCTTTGAAAGATGCTGGATTGACCTTGCTGAGATATTGAGAAAGTTGAGGCGATGCATAAAGAACCTAGGTACGAAATTGTGACAGATTATCTGAGATCTAAAACTGAAGCGTGATGCACGAATGCGTAGACACACTGACTTATCTGATTAACTGATTAACTGATTAACTGGTAACTGAATGTTGGGTATGCAAGACTGAATTGTACTTAATCTGAGTAGATGGGCTGAGGCCATAAAGTATTATGCATATGAGAAGGGACTGAATGAGTCATGAAATGCATGACCTGAGTCTGGAATTTCTGAGTTCATGGAACACGATTTGTAACACTGAGTGATCTAGAACTGAAATTCCTGTACTGGGAACTGAAAGCACATACAATTCTATGGAATATGTGTGAACATAAGCTATATCCATGGAATCTGAGACATGAAGCATACATAGGCACTATGCTGATTGAAGTACGAAGCTTTATGCTAAGATAAGGATGGGTCGGGAATTGCCTTCCCTAACTGCTTTTCTGTACATACTGGTACTACTATTGGAATCTGAGAGCCTGACTTGGGTACTTGATCTACCATCTCCCCCTTGTCTTTAAGCCATCATCATAAGTCTGTGAACACTAAACTAATCTCTGAACTTAACTGCAATCATCACCACATACTTACACTCTGTTCGACACATGCTTGCCTTACTAAACACATTATCTGCTACTATTTCCTCATATACTACTTATATCACATCCATACCTTCATGCCTAATTTCAAGTCAATAAACTTAAATTTCTAACTCCCACTGTTCAAGCCTACTGATTTATTCTGGCACAGCTACCCTTACGAATACATAGTCTGTTCAATCTGGATATCATTATCCCAACTTGTCTACTGCTGAACTCCTGGGTTCATGCTTCTAACTTTGGGTCACATGCTATCATAGGATTTTGAGAAGGGATCTGATGACATATCTAAATTTGGGTTCGAGAACGAGCTTTCATGATAATGAATGAGATCCGTACAACTTTAAACATAACTTAACTGATGGGATACTGTCTGAGAAAGCCCTATCTTTAGGACTTGAGCTTCACTATTTCTGTTACCTTGAAAGTAAGGTGGAATTAACATGAGTGAAGCATGATGAGAATCTACATGAGCTTCTTAGAGAACCTTGCTATAGCACGATCTGAGACATGAAAGAAGAGAAATTGTTCCTAAAACATCTCATAGCCTCATGCACATAAGTGTGGTGCACAATACATGCATGTATAAGACTCTACTAGATTCGGCTTTCAGACTTCCTAGGACTCTATTGAACCTTAGGCTCTGATACTAAGTTTGTAACACCCTAATTTTCTGAATCGGAATACTACACGGTGCTCATGACCCAGAAGGATCACAAGCTAACCCATGACTGATATCTATACCTTTACACTACATAATATAACATGAAAATGCGGAAACATGTACTGAATGGCCATAAGGTTAAAATCTGAATAAAATATCTGATAAGACAATGTGTGAAAATGGTATAACATACCAAAACAAATCTAAAATAACTGCCTGACATGCTATAGTCTGGAAAGCCTCTAAACTATCTGAATAAGGAGTTGATGGGACATGTCCCCAACTAACTCCATCTAGCGACTGAACTAAAATAGTAAATAAAGGAATAATCATATCGTCCTTGAATGAGAAGGAATTATTGCAAACTCTGAATGCTGGAATGCTACTACTGATCTGGAGCTCGTGCCTCTGAACCTATGGTGTAACATAAGAGAAAGCACCAAAGCATAAATACGTCAGTACGTCTGAATGTACAGAGTATACGAGTGAGGTAGACTAAAAGCAAAGGATTATATGCATGAACAATACTGACTAATATGAACGTGAGAATACATACATGCATACATAACTATAACTGAACTCGTGGAGATACTGACTATTGAGTCTGAATACTGCCAACATTAGTGTACTGATACTGAGATACTAAATAAATGAATGACTATTTCTGACAGTTTGAATTATGACGAACTGGTCTGGTTGACTGTGTCTGACAGTCCTGAAGCTGAATACTGATATCATGAATTATGATAACTGATGTGACTGATACATGAGTTCAGAGAACTGATATAACTGTGATGATCGACAAGACCGATGTAACTGATACTGAACAACTGTATTTAACAGTCTGAGTTCTGATGGAACTATCTGAGTTTCGTTCTATATGGAGTAACTGAATTTGAGATCAGTTCTATCTAGCGGGTGATCATTAAACCTGATGGTTCTGATACTGATTAACTATAGTTGAGATCAGTCCGGTCTAATGGGTGATCTTGAAGTCTATTTATAATGATAAGGATTGACAGTCTCTAACAATACTGAATCTGTACTACTGAACTGAGTTGACTGTATCTGATAATCCTGAATCTATAACAGAAACTGTGGGATGTGTTCATCTAACCAACATGCCCCAAGCTAAACTGACTGGGGTCCAATCTCTGCCCTGACTGAAAGGGTGTCAGTACCGTGCCACCAGTAAAGAAAACTATTGTAGAGTCAGTCCTAATCTAGCAAGTGACTCCTGGGATCAGTCCTATATATGCAAATGTCCTAACGGGTGACCCCTGAGTATGTCAGTCCTATCTAATGGGTGACATCTTGTACCTACGTAGGCTACGTAGTTCTGGAACTTAGGGATTTCTTCTAAGGATCTCAGTCCTAATCTAGCGGGTGAGTCCCCATCCATAGGCTCACTCGGTGCTGAATCCTACTCCCATCTGAAAGACGCTAAATTGGATAACTAAGCTAAACTGAATAACTGAACTGAACTTATTAGCTGAACTGATACTGATTAACTGAACTGATACTAGTGGTATTATTTAGCGGAGCTAAACTAAGTTTACTGAGTTCCTTTGACTGAAGAAACGTACTGAGTTCTGAGGACTAACTGAGAGTACTAAAATTACTGAGATTACTAGGAATACTGCTATTACTGAGATTACTGAGTACTAAGATTTCTGAACTACTGAGTCTGCTGAGGTTTCTGAGTTTTCCTGAGTCACATGACTGACTGAATTCTATAGATCATGGCTTGACTGAGAGTATCGCTATAACATGACATGGCTCTAGGCATACAACTATATTGTTTTCGGGTACAAGTACCCCCAGGACTCGATGGAAGGAAACTGACACAACATGACTAACTTGATCATAAGATTGGAGTCCACAATTCACATTGTCATAAGTAGGGGATATATTATACTTCATGTAGTTCTTCAACATCTTAAGCATGGTCGGGAGTGCATAGATATATTTCATGTACATATTGTATATCTCCATTATCATACATGATTCATACCACAACAATAGCAACACATCAATAGCATGGAATTCATATTGAAGTATATAGCTAACATGGACTTGTCATTTAGATATCATGGAACCATGTAAACATGAATTTCTAGCATCCTAAGCATTTTATCAAACACCTTGCATGAACTCTTTAAGGCATAGGTGTGCTTATCAATTTGGCAATCTTAATCCATCCAAAATTCATGGGTTTCAACTATTCACATGCTTCATGAATAACACATCAAGATACAACCTTGAATCCAAACAACAATCATCAACATGAATATAGTCATAAAACAATAAGGAAATCATAATTTATAATTTAAAACATGATTTTTGATCTCCATGGATGAAAGGGACCCATGGATTCACACTGCGCATACCTTAGATTAAGAATTTGTGAAGATTGACGGCAAAATTTCCTTGAAATAGACTCTTCTATGAAAACCCTAGGGCCTATTCTTGAGAGTTTTGATCTTGAGAGAAAACCCTAATCTTGTGGTTGAGAGTGTATGAGAGAGCTTTTTAAGATGTTTAACTAAAGAGAATGGAAGATAATACGCTCCTTGAGGGTTATAAGTCATGGGAAGTGAAGGAGAAAAAACAAAATACCCTTACTAAAACATCCCTCAATTGCTGGGAAAAATAGCTGACGACATTCGTGACAAGCCGTCAAGTTGGTGATAGGCTGTCACGAATTATCGTCACAAAAGGGTGAAATTTTGAGTTTTTGGTTAAGGTTGATGACATTGGTGATAGGCCATCACGGGCATAATGACTTGTCACAAAATGTCGTCACCAGGGTCAGAAATTTGCCCAGGTCTAACGACATTGTTGATAGGCCGTCACGGACGTGAAGGCTTGTCACAATTGTCGTCACCAGTTTCCCAGCCACACATGCTAGAGTAAAATGGGCATAACTCCTTTCTCCGAGATCAGATTTAGAAAAATTTGTATAGTTGGAAAGATAATTCAAAGAGCATTCATTTGATATATCGTAAGCCACCCAGTTCATCATATAAAATGAGTTATGGTCGATTGAAGTTGACCCAAGTTTTGACGCTCACTAAAACTTGAACGATAGGAAAGCTTTCAACTTGTACTTGAGTTAGGGGACCTATATGATCTAAATTCATGCTCAAATAGATTCCCACACTATAAAATTGATCAACACACTAAATTTACATATAATTCAAGGCTTTTGAAACGTCTACGAATAGGAATGATGGATTTTCATTCTAGTCCTAAATGTGGGGTATTACAGATAAATTCAGATTCCATTGTAGAGCGAGCAATACAAGTCTGTTTGGATGATTTCCAAGAGACTGCTCCTCCACCGATAGTAAATACATATTCACTTGTGGATTTTACTTCGTTCGATCCGGTGATCCAATTTTCATCACTATATCCTTCAAGTACTGCAGGATATTTATTATAATGCAAGGCATAGTCTTGAGTGTATTTAAGATACCCCAAAACTCTCTTCATTGTCATCCAATGAGTTTTGTTAGGATTACGCATGTACCAACTTAATTTACTAATAGCGCATGCTATGTCAGGTCATGTATAATTCATTATATATATTAAACATTCCAATACTCTTGCGTACTCCAATTGTGAGTTACTTTCACCTTCATTCTTTCAAAGTGCAAAGATCACATCTAACGGAGTCTTGGCAATACCGAATTCCATATACTTGAACTTGTCAAGTACATTTTTGATATAATGAGATTGTGACAATGCCAACCCTTGTGAAGTTCTATGGATTCTTATACCTAAGATTACATCTGCAACTCCAAGGTCTTTCATATCAAACTTTCTCTCGAGCATTCGTTTTGTTGCATTTATGTCAGAAATGTCTCTGTTAATGATCAACATATCATCCACATATAAACAAACAATGACTTGGTGATTTGGAGTATCTTTAATATAAATACATTTATCATATTCATTTATCTTGAACCTGTTTGCCAATATGGTTTGGTCAAACTTCGCATGACATTGTTTAGGTGTTTGCTTTAGTCCATACAATGACTTAATAAGTTTACACACCTTATTTTCCTTTCCTGGAACCACAAAACCCTCAGGCTATTCCATGTATATTTCTACCTCCAATTCTCCATTTAGGAAAGCGGTTTTCACATCTATTTGATGGATTTCAAGACCATATACCGCAACCAAGGCAATTAACAATTAAATCGAAGTTATCCTTGTTAATGTCGAGTATTGCGAGTATGTATCGAAGTAATAAAGGCCTTGTTTTTGTTTGAAGCCTTTTACTACAAGTCTTGCCTTGTATTTGTCAATAGTACCATCCGCTTTCATCTTTCTTTTGAAGATTCATTTAGAACCTAAAGGTTTATTTCTGGGAGGAATATCAACCATTTCCCATGTATGGTTGCTTAATATTGAATCAATATCACTATTGACTGCCTTTTTCCAAAAGGATGAGTCCGAAGATGCCATTGTTTCCTTAAATGTTTGAGGCTCATTTTCTAAGAGAAATGTTACAAAATTTGATCCAAACGAAGTAGACATTATTTGACGTGTACTATGTCTTGGACTTTCTTCATTATGTACATTCTCACTTGGTTTATCTCGAGGTCGTTTAGACCCCCCACTAGACTGTTCATGTCTAGTTTTATACGAGTAAATATTTTCAAAGAATTTAGCATTATCTGATTCAATTACGGTATTTTTATTTATATATAGATGTGCAGATTTATGAACCAAAAATCGACATGCTTTACTACTTTTAGCATATCCTATGAACATGAAGTCCATAGTCTTAGTTCCTATCTTAACCCTTTTAGGCATAGGAATTTGGATCTTTGCTAGACACCCCACACATTGAAATATTTCAAGTTGGGTTTTCTTCCTTTTCATTTTTCATAAGGAATTGATTGTGTTTTACTATGGGGAACTCTGTTGAGTATACGATTGGCTGTAAGGATAGCCTTCCCCCATGAGTTTTGCGGTAAACCGAAACTTATAAGCAAGACATTCATCATTTCCTTCAAAGTTTGGTTTTTTCTTTCCGCAATTTCGTTAGATTGAGGTGAATATGAAGTCGTAGTTTGATGAACAATTCCATTCTCTACACATATTTCGGCGAAAGGAGATTCATATTCTCCGTCCCTATCACTTCTTATCATTTTTATCTTTTTATCTAACTGATTTTCAACTTCAGTTTTATATTGACTAAACGCATCTATTGTTTCATCCTTACTATTTAGCAAATATACATAACAATATCTAGTGCAATCGTCAATAAAAGTTATGAAATACTTTTTCCCACCACGTGATGGTGTTGACTTCATATCACAAATGTCAGTGTGTACTAAGTCTAAAGGATTGGAATTCCTTTCAAGGGACTTATAAGGATGCTTTGCATACATTGATTCCACACACATTTGGCACTTTGATTTATTGCACTCAAAGTTTGGCAAAACTTCTAAGTTAATCAATTTTTATAACGTTTTGTAATTAATATGGCCTAAACGTTCATGCCATAAATCATAAGACTCAAGCAAGTAAGAAGAATTTGAACTTTTATTTATTTCAACATTCATTACATTCATCTTATAAAGGCCCTCAGTGAGATAGCCTTTTCCTACATACATTTCTCCTTTGCTAATTACAATTGTTTTTCAGGAGCGGTTACACATTTGAATCCGTTCTTGTCTAAAAGTGAAACAAAATTAAATTCCTATGTAACTCCGAAACATACAATATATTGTTAAGTGTCAAGACCTTTTCTGAAGTCATTTTCAAGCATATTTTTCCTGTTCCTTCTACCTTAGCAGTAGTGGAGTTAGCCATGTAGATCATTTCTTCTACTTGAGTTGGAGAAAATGATGCAAATAACTCTTTGTTGGCACATACATGGCGGGTGGCACCAGAATCCATCCACCATTCGTGAGGATTCCCCACCAAGTTTCATTCTGAGAACAGAGCACACAGATCATCGCTTTTTTTATTGGATTCAATCATATTTGCTTGATCCTTTTTCTTGCCTTTTTTCAGGGAATGACAATTCGTGAACTTTTCGCTAATCTTGCCACAATTGAAGAATTTTCCCTTGAATTTCTTCTTGGGTTGATTGCTTTCTTGTTCAACTTTCTTCCTTTTCTTAGAATTGTTTTGGCCATCTTCCACAATATGTGCTCCATTAATTGCAGAATTTCCTTTTGACCTTCTTTCGGCAGCTTTATTATCCTCTTCAATATGCATTCGGACAATAAGATCTTTGACAGTCATCTCCTTGCGTTTATGCTTCAAGTAATTTTTGAAGTATTTCCACATTGGTGGTAGCTTCTCAATTATCTCTGCTACTTGGAAAGCATCATTCACAATCAAACCTACAAAACAGTTTATGTGAGTATTAAGAACTTTTTCAAGTTTTTCAACTAAGGTATTTTTCAAAGATATACCTTCTGCTAGGAGATCGTGGATGATTACTTACAATTCCTGCACTTGAAAGACTACCGATTTGCTATCTATCATTTTAAAGTCCAGAAACCTTGCAACAAAGAATTTCTTAATTCCCATATCCTCTGTCTTGTATTTTCGTTCTAGTGCCCCCCACAATTCCTTTGATGTCTTGGTTCTACTGTAAACATTGTCGAGGTCGTCATGGAGACCACTCAATATATAATTCCTGCAAAGGAAGTCTGAGTGCTTCCAAGCTTCTACAATCATGAAATGCTCTTTGTCCGAGGTTCCCTCGGGCACCTCAGGAGCATCTTCACTAGTGAACTTTTGAAGGCATAGTGTTGTGAGGTAGAAGAACATCTTCTGCTGCCATCGCTTAAATTCAATGCCCCATAAATTTTTTGGGCTTCTCCGCAGGTGCCATAAGTTGCGGAGCATTTGCTCGACTTGTTGAGGCAATACTAGTTACCCCCATCATCGTAGTTGCATCTTGCATTTGACTTTCGTTAGTCATTTTTTCTGTCACCATAAGACAATAATATTTAGTATTTTTAGAATACTACTTATAAAGTTAAGCAACTTTAAATTCTTCTTCTTGTTTCTAGTTAACAATGAAGTTTTTATGACTTCCAATTGTCAAGCGAAAGAATTTTAAACTTGTGATGAAGATTTTATGTCTTCTAATCACTAGTTAAATTCAAACGGAGTAAAAAGCTTAAAGCTTTAATCTCCAAAAACAAGTAATACATATTCTGAAATTATTCCTTAAGATTGTTACATTCCTTCAATGGGTACTAGAATCTGTATTAATACAACAACAACTTCATAACAAGTTCATGTATGAACAAGAACAGTTTTGAAGTTCTTTAACACCTTCAACACAAGATTATTACTAATCTATCCAAGAAGTGTGTTAGATATCAGAAAATAGATAAAACAAAAATTATAGCCAAGCCCCCCGAGTTCATGGAGTGTCCTTAAGGAATAATTCCCCTCACTGTACCCGAGGTTATGGAATTTTCCTCCCAGGATAAAATGGCCTTCAATCCAATTATAGAGGTACCTCAAATAATTGAATTCCACGAACGCACTCAACGGTTTGAATGATCACACAAAATATTTTTAAGAGAAGAAGAGTTTTGTATTCTAAAAATTTTGTATCTCAAACCTGTGGATCAAAGCAGGTTTATATAGACTACCATATGCCTCTTAGAAAAGGTGGCAGTGGTTCACTGAAATGGTGTGTCTTTTCTGAAAATTCATGTCCGTTCATCCAAAGACCATGTCCTTTTCCGAATAGGTATACCAGTTCACAAAACAGTGCATCATTTCGAAGCATCAGTTCAAAAACAGTGCATCTGTTCGAAACACTATTTCAAAATCTGCATGCATGCATAAATGGAGGATTACTGTTGCATTTTTTTCCCTTTGGTATTCGGATTAAATTTCTGTCAAACAAACTTTGTCCAAAAAGATAGATCTCATCGATCTATCATTTGCCAAATCCGAAGCCGAAACCGAGCGAGCGACAACGACGGCACGAGGCATCTCTTATTTCTTGCCTCACTTAGCATGTGAAAATGTGTTTCACAATATAAACACACACATACAACCCAACAGTTATACCTCACATTGAGATATCATTTTCCAACTTAGATGAAATACTACCAAGACCTAGAAGAAGAAAATATTTTAATATAGTGTTGTTTCCATTTTGAAAATATATAGTTCTCTGGTTCCTTTTCCTTTTGGATGAAAACTAAATACCCATTTTAAGTAAAAAGTAGGAGCAACTAATTAGCATCTCCTTTTCTCAAAGTTTATCCAAACTCATGTTACAAGTGAAAAATATGTTCCTTTTTCCATGGAAAATATTCTCGATGGTAAGTTGGTGGAAAATTAGGCCAATGTTTTGTCACTTCCTCTTTTTACATGTTGATTCTGCCAGCATGTTCTTCTCAATTCGGTTCTCCTTTTTATTTTTAACTTCAGTAGTAGGAGCGATATCCTTTGTTCTGTATTGTTATCTTGGGTTTGGAAAGTCTCAATAACTTTAGTCAATGAGGTAGTTAAGGAATGTGTGGAAAGGGCCAGCAACGAAGAGTAAGTCCATTAAGTTTGTGTATTCAGGACATGGTCCTGGTGTTGGAGACATAATTGAAGCTCCAATCACTTTTCCTTTCACGACTGTAGTTGACAATTGAAGGACTAGCACTAAACTACTAACAATGAAAACCATGGAATAGCCCATTTTCTCTTTGTGCTGATAGACTGACTGACCCCCTACAAATTCAAGATCCATGAATGAGTCAACCAAAAACAGAATAAGTGGCCATAAAGATAACATCTTAAGCTAAAACTAAGCAGAAAGTTTGCATCTTTAGCTAAAATTAAGTTTAGAGTTTGCATTTTTAGCTAAACCTAAGCACAAAATTTGCATCTTTAGATAAATTTAAGCACAAGTTTTGCATCTTTAGCTAAAACTAAGTCAAACATAAGGGAAAATATATATAAGCGAGTAAGTAAAGTTGTGTTAGCAGATAATATGTTACATAAGGGATTCTAACATAAGGGACTCTAACATAACATAAGGGAGTAAGTAAAGTATTGTTAGCAGATAATATGCTAGCAGTTATAAAGTAGTGTTAGAAGATAATATGTATAAATTTTAGTTTAAGTAGTGTTACATAAAAGATTCTAACGTGTGAGTTTGTTCTTTAGCAGATAATATGTTAGTTATGGGATTAGTTAGAACTGTATTGGAGAGCTTAGTGTATTTTGTGAAAGTGATGACTTGCTACTGCACATAGAACAATGTATAAACAAGAACTACTTTGATCAACAACATGACTTACGAACTAGGAGAGTAACATTTTTCTCATTTGAACTGGTGATTTCCTTTCCCATTAAACAACAAATTTCTTTCACTACAGAAAGAAAAGAAGACTTTAAATAAAATAGTTTACCAAAAAATATTACAGTTATATTTGTATAAAGTCAAGGACATATATCTCAATTTAACTCTTTATGTTTGTTACTAATAATTAAATATGAATGTTAAAATAAATAATTTAAACTCTAATGAGGCAGCTTTTCTGGGATCCAGTGATGTTTATGTTGATGGGATCAGATCTGAACTTCAACTTCTCCTGACAGCTATTGTTTGTTTCATTGCTATAGTAACAATATACTTTAGCTATTGTTTGTTTCATTACGAGAGTCTGAACATTACTATAGAACTCACTATTATGTGTCATTGTTTGTTTTACTTTTTTGACAGTTTGAACTTTAGAATCATTAAAACTTTGAGAAAACATCAGATGATGCATTCACTACAGTGTTTGGAAAGGAGAAGCTTGGTCGACTTAGAGGCTATAGTAGATCAATGACAACATGTTCTTTGAAAAAAAATGAGGAAATGAACATGTTTAAACAAAAGCATGATAATGAAGTCACTTCACTAAAGGAAGAAATAAGTGAAATGTGAGAAGTAATGCAACATTTTTTTACTCAATTAGTGCAAGAGAATCTTGGGTTGAATATTCAAGATATACCAGGGAGTGTCGGATCTAACATTCCTTCACCCGATACGAGTAATGCAGAAGATTTAGGAGGAAAAATTCTTTCAAATTATTCCAACTCAACTCATGATTCGGTTCATGAAAAAGTATTTTATATTTCAAATTCACAAGAAACTTAAATCCTGAACTTCTAACTTGATTGAATGAATTAAAGAAACGTTGGATTCACATACTTCCTCATTCCCGATTGGAAAATTTTTTGAATATTTGTCGAGCATAATTTTTTTCTAACTGTTTATTTATTTTAGATGTGTAGGAAAACTGCAGGAGATCAAATTTTAATAGTGGCCATCACAAGTGATCAAGTCGATCTAGATTGAAGCAAATGATGAACTTTTTGAGATACTGTCATATATGTTTAAATACATTTAGTTTTGTATGGAATTTAGTACAAATCTTTAAAACGTTGTTTTCTAATTAGTATGTATAGTAAAAAACATGTTTTTTGAAGTTCATTGAAATTTATTTATTTGAATTATTTATTAGCTAATTGGTGCATAAGATTATATATATGTATGTATATACGTAATGTGATTAGTGATGTATACATTCAGACCAAAATAATTATCTTTTAAGCCTAAAGCTATTTTTGTAAAATGTGGCTTGAAAGATCAAATTTTAGATAATATTACCACTTTTCAAAAGAGTGGCATATTAATTAAATTGTGGCATGTACCTAAAACATGCTTACACATTACAAGTGTTGTCATAGAGAATGTATAAAAGGCTATGATTTTAAAGTGTGGCCAGCAATAAAGAAAAAATCATGTTTTTTAAGTGTTGTTATAGAGGTGTTATACAAGGCCACGCTTGTAAAGCGTGCCCAATAACAAAGTAAAGGCAATACTTAAAAGTGTAGCTTTATCAGATAAAAGTGTAGCCAATTAGAAGTTGCAAAGCGTGGCCTTTTCACTTTAATGGCCATGCTTTTTTTAAATATAGCTGATATGGAAACACTTGAAAAGCGTGACCTAAAGTCGAAGGTTACGCCTTTTTAGGCCACCCCTAAAAAGTGTTGCCTAAAATCCAAAAGCGTAGCCTTTGGTCAAAGACCACACTTTTTGCTACTTTAGGCCACAATTTACAAGGGTGGCAGTAGGACTAAAATGTAGTAACATGAAATAGTTTGATAAATAATGGAATGTAGTTTGAAGACCAAATCCAAATCTAGAAACAACAACCCACTGTTGCCTAAGATCCTGTAATTATAATACATCCACTAAGTCGAGATATGACCCCGACTACGTCAAAATGAAAAGAGAGATATTACTGAAACAAAAAGGGATAAAAGAAACCGTTCCTTCTAAATGATGAAGGCTCACCACTTTAACAGCTGCACCAAAGAAATATTGAACCACCTAAAGCTACACAGGGTCACAAGAAAAGTCCTCAGAACCTATATCATGAAACAATGTAGAGTCCGGGGACGATCAATATGGTGAGTACTAGCATGCAATCCAAAGAGAGAGATAAAGTATGTAATTTACCAAAATCAATCATAAAGTATATGTTCATCAATCATCAAGATAATGGAACACCGGAGTAGGGGCAAGGGACATGTTACATGAGAATTTGAAAATTGTTCTTAACTACGTAGTTTTCACTTTCATCTTTTTACCTATGAGCTATATGGGTTCGAAACTCCCCAACAAACAGGGCCCCAGTCCATGTTGTCCATCCTTACTGAGGGTTAGGCAAGTAGTCAACAATAGATTAGAGCCACCATACATATTGTCCTCATGTGAAGGACTATCCTGATTTTGAAGATGTTATTTGGTCGTCCAGTTAAGGTACGACATCCTTATGCCAGCAAACATAGGTTTCAGGCATTGGTTACAAGGACTTACACCTTCACGGTGAAGCCATGTAATTCCCTTTAGAGCCCAATTAAAACATTGTTCACATAACTTTATTAAGGAGTAGTTCATTAAGACATATTCATAATGGTATCGTCATATCAAGACTTGCAATCCCTTTATATCATGCCAAGAAAACATTATCATAAAACATTAACAACTCCTTAACCCCATCATTCAAAATCATAATTACATTCATCATTAAAGTACGTAAAAATCTCAAAACAAGTCATAGTGCTCAACACTTTTGAAAATTTAGAAGATAGGGTATCATCTCTTGTTTATTATCTTAATGCAAAGTTTTCCAAAGGACTTGAAAATCATAACTTCAATATTTCAAGAATTCAACGCAATACAAAGCATTCTTTCAATCATTATTTTCAAATAATCAAAATCCTTCACAAGTGGTTAGGAATAACATGAAAAGGGAGGAAAGATCAATATTTAATATGTGTAGTAACAATTCTCAAAGCCAACTTTAAAACATCAATAAAATAAGTAAAAACAATGCACTATTTACACTTTCTAATAATAATTTAAGTAGGGAGTGTTCAACATGCATTTGTGACTGATGAATTTTAAGGACTTGAATTCATAGCACTGGGAGTGTAACCCTTGGGAAGAATCCTAATTTATTTTCTTGATAATTCAGGGGAGGAAGTATATTGATAATCCTTGATAACTAATAGAAAATAATGGTTAAAGGATATATAAAGTCATTTAAAAGGACAAAGGATCAAAAATTCCCCATCCCAAATCAAAATTAACAAAAATCCAACGTTTTGGACCCTTAGGTGTGTTACACCCTTATTGCACCAGCTTAAGGGCATGGCACACCCTTATCTAGGAGCAACAAGAGTGTGGCATGCTCTGATCGATGGACCTTCATTGGTTCCTCATAAGAGTGTGCTACCCCATCATGGCATTCCCTTATCACGACCGGATAATCTCAAAATATGATCCAAAATTTTTGAAATACTCCCTAAGGGTCCCGTTACCCTCCCTCATCATGATTCCACTAAAAATAATCATTAAACACTAAGGAGGTACCAGATTAAATTCATTGAAATTTATGGGGTTAACATAGTTATGCTCATTTTCTTGTGCCTTAGACCCCATAACACCTAGGGTGTTACATTTTTCTCTCTTTGGATACTTCATCCCCCAATGAGAGATTTGGGAACATTTAGCATGATATACGGAAGGACAAAGAGAAACTCAAGAGCAAATTTGAAATGCACTAAAGGAAAGGATAAGATCCGTACCTTAAGAACTTTCGTCAAACGTTAGAAACAATATTGGGTACTTAGCTTTCATATCCTCTTCTGATTCCCATATAGCTTCCTCTACCTTTTGGCTCCTCCACAACACCTTTACCAAAGATATTTCCTTAATTCGTAACTTCCAAACTTGCCTATCCAAGATTTCGATCAGGTTTTCCCCATAGAACAACGAATCTTTAACACCTATATCCTCAATAGGACCACTAAAGAAGGATCACCCATACACTTTCTTAGCATGGACACATAAAAATAGGATGAACCAAAGCAAAGCTTACCGGTAATTATAATTCATAAGAAATATTTCCAACACTTCTCAAAATTTGATATGGACCAATGAAATAGGAACTGAGCTTCCCCTTCTTTCCAAATCTCATAACTCCTTTCATAGGATAAACCTTTAAGAATACCCAATCTTCGACTTCACACTCCAACTCTCTCCGCCTTACATCCACATAAAACTTTTGGCGACTCTGAGTAGTTCCAAGTCTTTCTCAAATTACCTTCACTTTCGTTATTTCTTGATGTACTAAGCCAGGACCAAGCAATCTAGTCTCATCCACCTCAAATTAACCAATCGTAGACTTGCACCTCCTATAATAAAGGGCCTTAAAAGGGGCTATTTGAATGCTGGAATGAAATCTATTATTATATGTGAATTCAATAAGCGACAAATGATCAACCCAACTTCCTTTAAAGTTAATCACATAGGCCCTTAGCATATCCTCTAGAGTCTGAATAGTATGCTCCGCTTGTCCACCCGTCTGAGGGTGGAAAGTTGTACTAAGGCTCACCTAAGTGTCTAACTCTTTCTGGAAAAAATGCCAAAATAAAAAGAAAATTGTGTACCTCGTCGGAGATAATAAACACAGGGGATCCATGCAACTAAACTACATCCTGAATAAATAACCTTACATAAACCTCTCCTGAGAAATTAGTCCTTATAGGCAAGAAGTGAGTGGACTTAGTCATTCTATCCACAATAGCCCAAATGGAATCATAATGATTCCGAGACTGCAAAAGACCAGTATCAAAATCCATATTAATAAACTCCCTCTTCCACATGTGCAATTCTATCTCTTGAGAGGTGCCTCCTGGCCTCAAATGCTCAACCTGACTTGTTGAAAAACCATACACTTGGCAACAAAATTGACATAACCCGACCTGGAGCTTTATCGTAATAGGTGTCCCAAGTTCGATGGGGATCGGAGACCGCCCCCGTTACCCAACCCAACCTTCAATCGCCTTCCCTGAGTTGGCTGAATTTTGAACATATAACAAGATAGTGTAACAGCTCACATGAAGACTCTAGGATAGGATCACGACCGTGACCGACCCAACCGAGTCCAACCTTCCCATACCAACCGTACGACCATACTAAGCCAAACCAAAATCATAAATTAACCAAATAATTTCCATTAATAAGTAAATATATAATCCCAAAACAAAAGAGGAAGGAACAACGAATAATACAATCAACCCGTATCAGCCTCAATACCAATATCAATGCTAAGGCTGACACCCATACCGATCCCGCTCAAACAACCCATAGTAGTTTCACAAAAGCCTCTAACCAAAGGAATACAAAAATCCAGTTGGGACATGCCCCCAATCATATCCAAAATCAATAGCCATAAATAATCCAAAGTATGAAATAACATCTATGAAATAGAGCCTTCTTGAAAGATGGAAGCCCACCACTTCAATCCAAAGCTAACCCCCGAATGTTTGAATGCCAAACAGGAGGAGAAGAACAACAGGTTCCTGCATCGCATGGGTATACAGCCAGTCGAAGACGGGTTAGAAGGTGAATGCGAGTATGAACTCAAGATAAGGATAAAATAATTCCATTTAAAAAAATCCAAGTAAAATCATCCATATGCACACAACCCATATATATATATAACCATGACGGGAAAAGAAACCAGGTTTAACATGCATTTAAAACCTTTAACTTAGGTATGTGAAGCTTAACAGTCCTAAAACTGCCACGGGGCTATGTAGGTCCAGTCTAACCCCCTGAACAGGCCCCGATGCGTGTAACACATGAACTGGAGATACCATAAGAGTCAGGGATTCCTATGTACCCTTCACTCTCCGTTATACATATGTACAGTGTACCTAGAGGATTTTTGTGTACCTCATAAGTATCATATAAGGTCACCATGACCTACCCCTCATGTCGACAAACATGAGTTTTCGGTGTTCTTCCATTGGACTCCCACCTTCACGGTTAGCTTACACACCCTGCCATTATTGACCAATTAAAGCCATTTTCCAACCAAACCATTATTCCATTATTATTATTGTTGACACTCAATTTTTGCTCTCCGTGCCTAAAATTAACGTCTTCAGGCTTTTTGTTCGTTAAAGGGCACGAAGCATAATTTTCACATCTTTTTACAATTGTTTGATAAATTATTGATAATTATGATTTCTTTAGAATTTTAATCAATTTGTTGTCAAATTTTTATTTTTATAATTTATTAATAATTTTTTCTAATTTTAGGATTTTTATCAATTCATTATCGTTCTTAACATTTTACAATCACCTGCACACGTGCACGACATGACATTATATATATATATATATATATTTATATTTATAGTATTTTTAAATTAATTATATTTTAATAATTTTAATATTCTTTACATTTTTTCATTCAACATCTATATTTTACAGTCCGCAAATGCTGAGTCGGATCAATTATTTTTGTGCAGTATAATAATTTGATGTCTTATCACATCCGACAACGACTACACAATAATGTCTTGTCACGTCCGACAATGACAACTCAGTGTTGTCTTGTCACATCTGACAGTGACAACTCAATGACACTATCCTTTGGCCAATAACTTAAGGATCTAAGGGTATTCTATTATAAAAAGAGAGGACACCCCTTTATCCATTGGATAAAAGGGGTGCTCAAATTTTTGTATAAATAGGTGGTGGGAGGACAAATTTTTGACACACATTTTTTTGTTCATTTTTTCTGTCTTTCAAAATACACATATATTTATTTTTTCTACAACTCATAAACATTTTTTCTTTGCTAACACACTGTCACTCTCAAATTCACACACTCCATTTTTTGCTCCACCAGTGAACACATACAGTAAAGGACACACAAGATTCACCACTCATCTCACATATTCATACACCAAACACACACTACATAATACAAAGCAGATCTCACTCTTCTCCTTCATTTCCTCTTCTTTTCCCACTTCTCCATTGCCACTACCACGAGCCAGCCACCCTCTGCTTCCACTTCGGTGAAGTCTCGCCAGAGGAAAACACCATCACTCTCACGCACCACTACAGCCAACCCTTGCCGTCTTACCCCTTTCTCCGACGAGATCCACCAGCCATCTCTCATTTTGGTCTCTCTTTCGCGCCGCTGTTCGCCGGAGGTTGTGATCAGCGACAGCCTCTCCGTCCCTTCGCTTCACTTTCCGCCAATGAACCAAATTTCGGCGAGCCCAGATAAGCGACTTGACCTCAAGTAAAAATAGGGCGCGACAGAATGGCGACTCCACTGGAGATGACATCAGGTTCTAACTGTGATCGACTCAATTTTCAATCGAGGGAGGTATTCTTACATTTTTTGTAAATGATTAAATTCTTTACCTATTACACTGCAATTTATATGAATTTGCTTTAAAATTCTTTACATTTTTTTATCATGCTTAGTTTAGAATTTTTATGCTTTATCATGTTATTTGTTTTACATATTTTTATATCATGCTATGTGTGAAAGGACGCAAGCCAAATCCAAACTTGCGTTCCTTATTTGTTTGAATAACACTACTTGTTACTGTTTTATCACTTGCATTTTTCTATCGAATCTTTGGCCGTACACAATTCACACACTGTGGTACACGCGAAGGGTGTACTACACTCCTCCGAACCTTATTTGGATTCCTTAGTTTCAGGGTCGGTGCAGTTAGGTTAGTGCACCTTCTCGCAAATATTCAGTCCCACTCTTGAACATTTAAGGAAAAATCCTACGCTAGTTATAGGTCATATTGCATATACCTTAGGCGGGACGGTCCAAGGTATCGTCTTCGCAACTAGGAAGCCACCCTTTCATCAGAAGGTTATGAAACCTTTATGATATATTTTGTATTAGAACTGATTCAGATAATCCAGAAATCAAACATTAATGGATTCAGAACAATCAAATTGGCCTTCTTTTACTCTTCCTTCATTCAACATAATTTTCACGTCAATAGACATAAAGTATTACCCAAACTAGCAAACATTTGACACCATTTTCACGAATACAGAGTGTTGTTAAAACTCCGCTTCACAAATATCTTTCTCAAAGTCCATGTCGAGTGTTCTAAAAATGCTTTTCTTTCATTCGACTTTCTCTTCAAGTCCGTAGATAAGGAATGTCACTAAAAACTCCACCTACGTCTAGTTTTTTTTTTATCCAAACTAGAGTGGAATATCGTCAAGCATTCTTCCAATGTTTGATTCCTTTTTCTAGTCAATAGACGTAGAATATTATTCAAAACTCTACAATTATTTGACACCCTTCTTCAAAATAATGAATGTGGAATATTATTCATCTTCACCCACTTCTAACTCTTTCCAGCCAATGAGCGTGAGGCATCATCGATACTTCTCCTCCATTCGATATCTCTACCACAAGATCCTCACTCACCAATAACGAGACTTGAGATACTCACTCTTTTAAAGGCATCATTTTAGCCCGCTTCTATCAATTCTTATCGACTATATAGGCCTCTTTTAGCCGCCCTTGTTGGATACATTCCCTCTTCAAGAAAACTTAAAATTATTTTGAATCCAAAGTGTGTCAAAATCTAGATTCATCTATATCAGTATGTTTTGACGAAGGCCTACCTCTGGAAAAATGAGGCTCCACAATATAAGATACGCTTACTCGACGTTGTCTGAATCTGCTTGTCCATCGACATGAACTAACTCTTGAACTTTCATTTATGTTTGCATTATTCCCCGATAGAGGTTGATTGTGTTGATCGATAGAACTAGACGACTTAAGCTATATAATGAACACCAATGCCGTCGACCCGACCAGAAGTGTTCCAACACTGGCAAACGCATTAGGAATTGTCAAAAGACAAGATAATGAACATATTCTTCTTTTGGAGCAATAACTCGAGACGTTAAGAGGAGAACTATACCAAGAAAGGGACCCCGCACATCCATCCGTGGCTACTCTACCACGCCCACCTTTTTTTTTGTCACTAGGAACTCCAATACCTGAACTCTATCAGTCAGTACAACCTCTCACAATGATTGTTGGTTTAACAAATCCCTTATCCCCATTCACACTCATCACCTCCCATAAATTTCCTGATTGAACCCCACATCCAAATATTGTCACATCTTCTCACGATATTCAACAAACAAATCATGCTACCTTTCAAGAACAATATATTTCTCCAATGTGCGTGACTGAGACACCCGTTTTCACCGTGTCTGCTAAAGGTAGGCTTTCGATAGGTACAAGGAAAAAAAGAGAGGAATGACAAAATCATAAATGAGCTTCGTAATCTAAAGCGAGCGATGAAACACCTCCAAGAATCTTAAGTCAGTAATCATTTGGACTACGAAGATTTATATATCTATCCAGATGTTGATTTGCCAATCGGGTTCAAGCCACCTATGTTTGACTTGTTTGATGGAACCGGGGATCCTTATACTCATTTATGAGAGTATTGTGATAAATTGGAAAAAATAAGAAGCTCATAATAAAGTTTTTCATTAGAAGTTTGTCTGGTGAGGATCTCGCTTGGTACACCAAACAAGACCCTCATCATTGGTGTAAATTGAGCGACATAGCTGAAGACTTTATGAATCGTTTCAAGTTTAATACAGAAATTATACCTGATCGACTTTCCCTCATCAGCATACAAAAGAAGCCTTCTGAATCATTCCAGGAATATGCTCGACGATGGAGGTATGAGGCAGGAAAGGTTCAACCCCCGATAGACGAAACTGAATTGATGAAGTATTTTATCCGCAGTCAAAAGGGTGTCTATTTTGAAAGGATAATGTCCATATTGGGGAAGAAGTTTGCTCACTGTCCTCTGAGTTGATAGTGTTAGAGTTCATCGAAGGAGCCAAGGAGGAGAATGAAGAAGAAATATTTGTTATGATACCACACCATTCAATACCTGAATCATCCCAATCACTTCAAAGTCCATAATAAACTGATACAAATATCGAGTCACAAACTACATCATGCCTACAATAACCAACAAAATTACCTTCAAACCCAACCTTCCACATACCAAAATCCTCCACAACCATGTGTACCAATCCAATTGTCAGTTTATCAAAATTCGACACCTTTTGCGCTTAGACAAAATTCGAAGGGTAAGCACTGTCAAAGCCACACACAATTTGTTGAACCATTGACACATTTGTTCGAAAGATTAAGAGGTGCAAATTTACTGCAACCCGATCTTGGGAAGATTCCTAACCCATTACCTAAAAGGTTTGATAAAAGAAAGCGATGTGTTCTTCACTCTGGAGTTCAGGGGCACAACACTGAAGAGTGTCATAGGTTAAGGCATAGAATTAAGTGCTTGAACAAGGCCGGGGTAATCCAATGTGTCGAAGTACAACCAAATGCAAATATTGATCCAATGCCCAGTCATGAAAATGGAAGAGTGTCTATGACATAAGGGACACCATCCTTCACGCCGAGTCGGCAAGGCTTTCATATAAGCCATCCTACAGAGAAGCGATTAACTTTAGTGGGAATGCAATAGTGATAAATCCAAGTTGATTGACTCAGAAGTAGGCAATATAGTCCTATATTTGAAGACATAGGATTTTCTCTAATTATCATGTATCAAAACTACGTTCTGACCTGATTTCTCATGGTGAGATACTGATGATAGGCGAATTTACGCGCCTATATCAATATATTTTGCCCATATTTTAGCCTAGTTTTGAGAACAAATTATATATTTCATGCACTTTTAGTCCTTTTTCCTGTAAATGAGCTAACGAACATGATTAGTAAAGTTTCAGGTATAAATGATGCAGAATTCAGCATTTTATGGCTTACTTGACACAAAAGAAAGCTCACGAAGAAAGGGAAGGGAGTTTACACGCCTAAGGACCAAAACTGCTGCATGGCAAATCTGTCCCGGGCTAAAACAGCATTCCTGAAGACTTTGGGGGACCAAAACTGCTGCATGGAAAATCTGTCCCGGGCTAAAACAGTAATTCTGAAGACTTTGGGGACTTACAGACACAAAGCTGGATTTTGACAATGATACATTAACCTAGTACAATTAGGTTATGTATTTCATTATTTTAAGTGGATTATGATAATGTTACCTTAACCTAGTACATATGGGTTAAGGATTTCATTAGTCTAGTAGGATTTGGTTATTTATTTCATTAGCTTAGTAGGATTAGGAGATGGGTATTATAAATACCCTATCATGCTAGAGATTTAGGGGGGCGGCTACTCCTCTATTATTCTACACTACAAACAATTCTACAACTCTTCTAATCTTTCCATCAATTCTATTTTCGTCTATTCTTCTATTCTTAAATTCTGCAACAAGAGAAACGTTACTCTGCAAGAAATCATACTTAACGCCTACCACTCTTGTGCTACACGAAATTGATCATTATTGTGGTATAATAACAATGACAATTGTGGTTTTCTTCGCATTCATGGGTAACTAAACTTCTCTGTTGGGGTTATGGAAGCCGAATGAGTTACTATCTATTGCTGTGAGTTTGTGAGTTCGAGGCACGTATATTGCTTATATCATTATTCTCTTCATCTTAATCTACATTCTTTGCGGTTGCAAACGCAAGAATACGCCAGTCTAACATTTAACTTGTTCGAGAGAAAAGTTATTTGTCTGGAAAAGAGATAATGTCAAGGTAGTAGGACACCCTTTCCTATTAAAAAGCTAGTGCCGTAACTGGACTAACCTCTTAGAGAATTCGTACCGTTAGATACGCTTTAAGCTCAAGAGAGTTAAAGTGAAATAGTCCTTGTTTAGGTCGAAAGACGCTTGGATTTACCATCGAATACAATTCTCTATAAGCAGTTGCATGTCAGAATTCTACACACTCATAGCCAATAGAGACGTATACCTCAGAAGGTGGACATAACCCCAGCTTCTCAATTCTCATTGTTTACATCTCACTAAAACATTCTTTCTCCTTTTACTTTGCTATTGCCATTTTTAGATCTTATTACTTGCACGACAAGACTCCCCCCTTTTTACGAGACTTGCACTAAAAGTCTAGTAATCTTTACTTACTTGTTGACCAAGCTATTCCCTGTGGGATCGATACCCAACCCAGTTTGGTTCTATATTTGCTAACGACCGCTTTACACTCCTACGAGAGCTGTAGATTGAGCGTTATCAAAAATTGGCGCCGTTGCCGGGGAGTCTTTTGAAGCATGTTTGGCAAACTTGAGCATGGCATTGCAAAGATGTGTAGAGTTCAACCTTGTGCTGAATTGGGAGAAGTGCCACTTCATGGTAAAAGAAGGAATCGTTCTTGGGCACAAGATCTCTGAAAAAGGAATAGAGGTTGATCGAGCAAAAATAGAGGTAATTGAGAAGCTACCGCCTCCAATTTCGGTGAAGGGAGTCCGTAGTTTTCTTGGCCATGCTGGTTTCTATCGTAGATTCATCAAAGACTTTTCCAAAATCTCTAGTCCATTGTGCAAACTACTGGAGAAAGATGTGAAGTTCGACTTCAATGACAATTGCTTAAAGGCATTCGAATGTCTTAAAGGAAAACTTATTGAAGCCCCTATCATGGTATCACCAGATTGGACGCTCCCGTTTGAAGTCATGTGCGATGCTAGTGGTGTAGCCGTTGGTGCTGTTCTTGGACAAAGAAAGGAGAAACTATTTCATCCTATCTACTATGCGAGTAAGGTCCTAAATGAAGCCCAAAGGAACTACACTGTTACTGAACAAGAGCTCCTAGCGGTTGTATATGCGTTTGAGAAGTTTCGTGCCTATCTATTGGGTACCAATGTGATCGTCCATACAGACCATGCAGCTCTTAAGTATCTAATGACGAAGAAGGATGCCAAACCAAGGTTAATTCGATGGGTACTGCTGCTGCAAGAGTTTGATTTCGAAGTCAAAGATAGAAGAGGTTGCGAGAACCAAGTGGTTGATCACCTATCTAGACTTGAGAATGAACATGTGGCGCAACCTAAAATTCAGATTGATGATGCATTCCCTGACGAGGAGATATTGGCGACAAAAATGGAGAAAGTACCATGGTATGCCGACTTTGCAAATTTCGTAGAGAGTAATGTGATACCTGCCAACTTATCTTACCACCAAAGGAGGAAGTTTATGCATGACGTTCAGCACTACTATTGGGATGAACCTTATTTGTTTCGAAGATGCGCGGATGGGATCATTCGACGATGTATATCCCATGAAGAAGTACCTGCTATATTGGAAGCATGCCACACTTCGCAAGTTGGTGGACATCATGCAGGGAATCGAACCGCAAGAAAAGTATTGCAAAGTGGATATTATTGGCCCTCGATATTCAGAGATGCATACGACTATGTGAGAAGGTGTGACCAATGCCAACGTCAAGGTACTATTTCAAAACACCATGAAATGCCCATGTCTAAAATTATGGAGGTAGAACTTTTTGATGTGTGGGGTATTGATTTCATGGGACCATTCGTGAATTCGTTTGGAATGAAGTACATCTTGGTTGCTGTGGATTATGTTTCGAAATGGGTTGAAGCTGTAGCATTGGCCGACAACGAAGGAAAGCGTGTTGTAGCGTTCTTAAAGAAGAATATCTTCTCTCGCTTTGGGGTACCTCGTACTATCATAAGTGATGGAGGATCTCACTTTTGCAACAAGCTATTCAAATCTGTATTGGCCAAGTATGGTGTCAAGCAACACAAGGTAGCTACGCCTTATCATCCCCAAACTAGTGGACAAGTAGAGGTTTCCAATCGCGAGATTAAGCAAATCCTTGCAAAGACGGTTAATGCAAATAGGAAGGATTGGTCTCGAAAGCTAGATGATGCACTATGGGCATATAGGACTGCATTCAAGACACCCATTGGCATGTCTCCTTATCAACTAGTTTATGGGAAGGCTTGTCATCTACCCATCGAGCTTGAATACAAGGCATTGTGGGCATTGAAGCACTTGAATCTGAATTGGAATGATGTGAAGAATCTGAGGTTGGAGCAGCTGAACGAATTAGATGATTTCCGTCTCCATGCATATGAAAGATCGGATTTATACAAGGAGCGGATGAAGAAGTATCATGATCAGCGGATTGTTCGACGAAACTTCCAAAAGGGTGATATGGTACTACTCTTCAACTCCAGATTTAAGCTCTTCCCAGGTAAGTTAAAATCTAAGTGGTCTGGTCCATTTAAAGTTATCCAAGTCTACTCATCTGGAGTAGTTGAATTGGAAGACAATAAGGGTGTTCTCTTCAAAGTGAACGGCCAACGTGTTAAGCCGTATATCGGCCCTCTTGACTCGATGAATAACATGGCCATCACTTATATCGACGAAGTCTAAGTACTCGAGATTACTACGTCGAGCCACGACAATAAATAAGGCGCTAGATGGGAGGCAACCCATCGTTTATCGTTTATCGTTTATCGTTTATCGTTTATCATTTTTTATTTCAGTATGTGTTTTGCTTTTGATAAATAAAAATCCAAAAATAAGAGTCGTGCCACGACCAAAACTAAGGCGCTTGGTGGGAGGCAACCCATCGTACTAATTGTTTTCATTTGTTTGAGCGAATATAGGTGCAAGAAGTTTTCAACGAGGAGATTGATTTCAATTGACGATTTGGACGCATTGTATGGTAAAGTTGGTAAATTAGGAAGGGTGATGCATAAGGCTATGGATTGAGCCTTTCCCACGCCAAAATAGGCTTCGAGGAAGGCTAGGCCTTGGTAAAACTAGGCCACAAACGATGCACAACCTATCCTATAGCCTAAGGTCTCGGAATCTAGTGTGCTATACACTATGCGCCGCCTATTCCTAAGTATGCTTTTGACTATGCGCCGCCTATGCTATGGCATTTGGTCTCAGTATCTCATATGCCAGACTATGCGGCGCATATGTCCCATTATTCCATAGACAATGCGCCGCATATGTCTACAAATGCCATAGACTATGCGGCGCATATGTCCCATTATGCCATAGACAATGCGCCGCATATGTAGGAATTTTGTCTCCAAAACCGATTGTAAATGGGTCATAACCCGACACATACTCTTCCTATATAAAGAGGACTTAGTCTTATAAACACAACCACAATAGAAACTACCCTAAAGGCGCCGCATACTCTCCCAAATCCTCTAAAATTTTTCTTCTTTTGCTCTTCCAATTCACAAAACCATCTCCACAAGCTTCAAGCAAGTAAGTGCTCTCTTATTCTTCATTTATTTCTCGTAAGTACTACGTTGCTATGGCTATTATTAACTGCTAAATTATATAAGATTGTTGGTGATGTTCATGTGTTTGGATTGTTGTTACAAAATCATGTGAGTGAACATATACGTAGGTAAATCTTGACTTGTTTCCGACTTGAATTTGGTTTCAATAGCATTATTATGATATTTGCGGAATTGCTATGGCTATGAATATTGCTTAAGATTGTTGTTTGGATACTGACATGTTAGACTATCCCGGCCATCGGGATAAGACTTATAGTGCCTACCGACTTAGGAGGTTGTGATTGTTGTAAGAATAACGATAACCCCCATGTAGTAGTGTTGCTATATTTACCATGAAAGTAGCCCAATGGCTGCAAGTAAGTGATGCATTACTGATTTTCTTTCCGGAATGCAATCCTTCACGTATGTCAACAAAATCTGAGTAAATCAACTACTTTCACCTCACTGATTTGTGATAACAAAACTAAGTGTGGGGTGGTACCCCTAATGCTTGCTTATAGATTGTATCAAGCGAAACTGTGCTGCAACTAACACTATTTCTAGTCTCAGGTACAATGGCACCTAAAGCGAGGCAAGGCAAGGAGAAGGCGACCACTTCCCAAAAGGGCAAGAAGAGAAGTCGAAAAGACCAAGGAGAATCATCCTCAGCACAACCACCACGCAGAATGTTCGGAATAAAATGGGTTCTTGAGGAAGAAGCCAAAGCATGGTACAGCAGCAACAAAGAAAGAAAATATGTGCACGTCGACTTGATCAACAAGGATACCTTAGCAAAGAAGGAGCCGCGTATGTTGGCAAAAATAATGGCTTTGAAGTTGGATTTCATCTTCCGCGACATGGGAGAGTGCAATCTGGATCTAACAAGAGAGTTTTATGCCAACTGGTCGCCAAACACAACAGGCAATGAAGTCAAAATTCGGGGCCAGGTGTTACAGCTCACCGCGGACTGGATCAACTCTTTTCTTGGCTTACCTTCAATCGACGCAGCACCATTCAAAGAGCTGTGCAGCAGGCCTCCTTATAGAGCAATACGACACACGCTTTGTGGAAGCAGATCAATGGCAAGGTGGGGCAGACATAAAGAAACAGGCCGACACAACACCTTTCCCTATGCTCCACTAAATAGGGAAGCAAGAATCTGGATGCGCATTGTCAACTCATGTCTTATTCCTGGGACTCAATACACCAAGATATAAGGAGATAGAGTGTGTTTGGTCTATGCTTTGATGACGAATGTCCCAATCAACTTTGGGGCAATCATTCTATCCACTATGAGGAAGGCCAGACTACACAAAAGGTCCCATTTCACATTTGGCAATTTGTTGACAGCAATATTGCGGAAGGAGGATATCGAAGAGGAACCAGCTGATCATAAACTCCCACACAATCCGAAGAAGGTTGACCTCACAAAGGTCAAAGATGCTGAATCAACACATGGCATAAACCTTACTACGGCAGAGAGACATGCTCGGGATGAGAGTTTCTCCCGCCATATGTACGACATGATGAGGTTTACAATGATGAGCAGAGGTCGTATTCCAACTGCTGCAGAGCTCCAACAGCTGGACCACGATTATCCCATGAACATGCATGCACGGGAGATGTGTGGAGTGGGCGTATACTTTGAGGAACCTCTAGATGATGATGTGCCGACTGATGACGATCGACGCTTACCAGACTCTGACGAGGAGGAGAACTCTGACGACGACTCTTATGATGATTCCGACGAAGGGGGTATGACCCCCGACAATGAGGAAGAGTCCGACTAACCAGGTTCCTCGTATTTATTTCCACTGAGGGCAGTGGCCCGTTTAAGTGTGGGGTGGCAGTATCGTATGCTATACTTCTCTATTGCATCTATGTTTGTTTGCTTTGTTTTTGTTTCGTTTTTTTTCATTTTTTTTTTTAGTAGTAAATTTTTTTCTAGCTTCGCATGAAATTATTTTGATAGGCAGCATGAGATTAGAACAAGAGTATGTGCTTCAATTGTGACTATTGAGACATTTAGGCTCTAGTTGTGACTCAATATGTGATATTGTGTGATTCAATTCCTTCACTTGTTGGGTCGAGAGTCTATATTACTTCCAATCAAGTCGACCATGTGCCTTGTGTGTGTGAGATAATAGTATATTCTATGTATGTGGCTGATGCTAGAACTTGCCTGGTATGTATGCAAAGCGAAAATAAGGAGTGTAAGTTTAGGATATGATTTAGGCATTTCTTTGGCAACCTATACATGTTTACCTTCAGTTTTACCTACCCATGGACATCATCCTAGTTAACCCTTTTGAGCCTTTAGCCTATTTCTTTGACAACCTTGTATGTAAGCCTAATCCATTTCTTTCAAGACCGTAATTTGATCCCAAAATCCCTAAGTGCTTTAAAGTGAAAAAGTCATGTGACAACATAAAAGGAAATCGGGTGAGTATGATGCTATAAATTGGAATGGTTCTTGAATGTGTTATGAAAAAGAAAAAAAAAAAATGCTATCATAAGAGGTATGTTGTGAAAAGAAAAAGGAAAAGAATGCTGAAAAGTGAGTTGTGCTTAAAATTAAAAAAAAAAAAAAGAGAACAAGGGTGGTAGGAAAAAAAGAGAAAGAAGAAAGGTTAAAAAAAAAAAAGAAAAAATGTCAATGATACAAAGTGATGTATTAAAGCGCTTAGGAACCTAGTCACTATTCTTGGCCAAAATAGTCCTACCCGTCCCTTAGCCTACATTACAACCATCAAAAGACCTATTTGATTCTAAGCTTAGCATTCTGACATTTAGTAGAGTATTACATTAAGGGCAAGCCTATGGTCATCAGTCGCTACATATGAACTCTTTGTGAGAGTGAGAGCAAGGACATTTTGATACCCATGTTTGAAAAATATGCTATATTTGTGAGTGATTATGGGTACTATATGGTGAGACACACATGGTTGATGAGTTTTGGATAGTTGTATATGATTTTATGCACTTTAACGTTTGCATGCGAGTTGATCACCATCATGAGTCTATACTTGAGGTTAAATTGTTTCTACTTATAATCGGAAAGCTACTCTTGGTTGATAATCGTTGTGCTTGTCTTAATAAATGTTTTGTGTTGATTCTGTAAAAACCTTAAGTTGATGCTTAGAAGGACATGATATGTTGTTCGAGGATGAACAAAGCTCTATGTGTGGGGTGTTGATGATAGGCGAATTTACGCGCCTATATCAATATATTTTGCCCATATTTTAGCCTAGTTTTGAGAACAAATTATATATTTCATGCACTTTTAGTCCTTTTTCCTGTAAATGAGCTAACGAACATGATTAGTAAAGTTTCAGGTATAAATGATGCAGAATTCAGCATTTTATGGCTTACTTGACACAAAAGAAAGCTCACGAAGAAAGGGAAGGGAGTTTACACGCCTAAGGACCAAAACTGCTGCATGGCAAATCTGTCCCGGGCTAAAACAGCATTCCTGAAGACTTTGGGGGACCAAAACTGCTGCATGGAAAATCTGTCCCGGGCTAAAACAGCAATTCTGAAGACTTTGGGGACTTACAGACACAAAGCTGGATTTTGACAATGATACATTAACCTAGTACAATTAGGTTATGTATTTCATTATTTTAAGTGGATTATGATAATGTTACCTTAACCTAGTACATATGGGTTAAGGATTTCATTAGTCTAGTAGGATTTGGTTATTTATTTCATTAGCTTAGTAGGATTAGGAGATGGGTATTATAAATACCCTATCATGCTAGAGATTTAGGGGGGCCGCTACTCCTCTATTATTCTACACTACAAACAATTCTACAACTCTTCTAATCTTTCCATCAATTCTATTTTCGTCTATTCTTCTATTCTTAAATTCTGCAACAAGAGAAACGTTACTCTGCAAGAAATCATACTTAACGCCTACCACTCTTGTGCTACACGAAATTGATCATTATTGTGGTATAATAACAATGACAATTGTGGTTTTCTTCGCATTCATGGGTAACTAAACTTCTCTGTTGGGGTTATGGAAGCCGAATGAGTTACTATCTATTGCTGTGAGTTTGTGAGTTCGAGGCACGTATATTGCTTATATCATTATTCTCTTCATCTTAATCTACATTCTTTGCGGTTGCAAACGCAAGAATACGCCAGTCTAACATTTAACTTGTTCGAGAGAAAAGTTATTTGTCTGGAAAAGAGATAATGTCAAGGTAGTAGGACACCCTTTCCTATTAAAAAGCTAGTGCCGTAACTGGACTAACCTCTTGGAGAATTCGTACCGTTAGATACGCTTTAAGCTCGAGAGAGTTAAAGTGAAATAGTCCTTGTTTAGGTCGAAAGACGCTTGGATTTACCATCGAATACAATTCTCTATAAGCAGTTGCATGTCAGAATTCTACACACTCATAGCCAATAGAGACGTATACCTCAGAAGGTGGACATAACCCCAGCTTCTCAATTCTCATTGTTTACATCTCACTAAAACATTCTTTCTCCTTTTACTTTGCTATTGCCATTTTTAGATCTTATTACTTGCACGACAAGACTCCCCCCTTTTTACGAGACTTGCACTAAAAGTCTAGTAATCTTTACTTACTTGTTGACCAAGCTATTCCCTGTGGGATCGATACCCAACCCAGTTGGGTTCTATATTTGCTAACGACCGCTTTACACTCCTACGAGAGCTGTAGATTGAGCGTTATCAAAGATTCTGCTGAATTCTGCATCATTTATACCTGAATACAAGTGTCAATTAAGTTCGTAATAATTACTAGACCCTTTGGTCAAAGATTCTCGTACTTTTACTTTTAGTTTTTGTTTTTGTCTACTGCAGGTTTTTATTTTAGTGCATGCCCCATACTCGAAGTTCTGGTCAACCGTTATTACCAATCAATCCTGAACCACAACGCATTGGTAGAATGGAAGCACAAGCTGAAATCGCAAGGATGGCTGCTCAACAGGAACAAGCAAGATTGGCCGCCCTTGCCGCAGCCCAGGTTCAACAGCAAAACATTGATAACCCTGCACGAGCACCAAATCCTGACGATGAGGATTTAGGTGATGACGAGTTACTAAACCCTAGGCGTGATGCTGAAATCATAACACCTGCCAACAGAAGAGGTCGACAAGCTCGGTATAGATATGATCACCAACCTATGCAGCCATCTTTTGACGATGATGATGATGATCTTGATGGTGCCGGAGCCACTGGAGCTATAATTCCACCACCATTAGCGCCCGGAGCCAAGTTCAACATCACAAGCACCATGATTCAGTTATTGCAACTCAAGGGATTGTTTGGTGGATTAGCAGGCGATGATCCGAATATGCATCTCATCAACTTTATTTCTACATGCAAGTCTTTTGACAATCCTGGTGTTGGTCAGAATGCAATTCGATTACGTCTATTTCCATTGTCTCTGTCTGGGGAGGCAACACTATGGTTGAATGGGCTGACTCCTGATTCAATTACAAATTGGAGGCAATTGAGAGACGCTTTCCTAGAAAGATTCTTTCCGCCTTCCAAAAGGGCACAATTGAGAGATGAAATCAGCAACTTTCGTCAGCTTCCCACTGAAGCTCTTCATGAAACATGGGAGAGGTTCAAGACAAAGCTAGCGAGATGCCCAAACCATCACATGACTAATGTTCACCTCATGGAGATACTGTATAGAGCCTTGAATTCAATAACTAAGCCAGTGGTGGATAACGCAGCTGGAGGATCTTTTATGGACCTCACATTTGGTCAAGCAAGCAATATGCTAGATCGCATGACGAAACAAAGTAGAGCTTGGCATACCAGGGATTCTGAGGTAGCAAGCCCCACTTTATCTATAGGCATGACTGCAGACCAAAGAAGAAGACAAGAAGAACGTGATCAAGATATGGCGCACATGAAAACACAAATGGATCTTCTTACAAAGCATTTATTATCAGGGAAGACCGAAAAAGTGAAAGATGTGGCGCTAAAAGGAAGAGACGAATCTGATTCTGAAGAAGAAGCCAACTACTTGAACAATCAGGGGGGTTTCCGAGGGAATGCCCAAGGAAACCAAGGTCGGAACTATTATGATAATTCTGGAAACAAGGACCAAGGTAGTTGGAGAAAAAACAATGAAAAGAGTGGTGTTTATGTTCCCCCTGGTAGACGTGATACCACCACATCTAGTTCTGGAAGTATGGAAGACATGATGGCTAAATTATTGAAAGGAGTCGAAGCAACAAGCGCGGGAGTTACTGAGGTAATTAATGATTTGTCCTCCATGAAACAACTAGTTTATTCTCATTCTACTTCAATCAAGCAAATAGAGCAGCAACTAAGCCAACTTTCAGCAGCACTCAATCAAAGAAAGGCTGGCACTTTACCTAGCGATACTGTGCAAAACCCAAGGAATGATGGGTCATGCATGGCCATCACTACCAGAAGTGGTAAGGTGATGGAACCTTCATCAAAAGGCAAGCAAGTGGTTGAAGAAGTTGTGGACATGGATGATAACGCAAAAGGAGAAGATGCCGCAACAACCAGTCCTGACGTCAAGGACGTCACGCCCAGTGACGTGCAACCTGAAAAAATGGAAAAACAGAAGCAAGAGGAGAAGAAAGCCATGGAGAGAACACTTCCATACCCACCACCACCTTTTCCCCAAAGATTGAAGAAGGTGGCTGAGGACACGAAGTTCAGCAAATTCATGACTATGTTAAAGCAGCTGACCATTAATGTTCCATTGGTGGAGGCACTTGAACAAATGCCTGGGTATGCGAAGTTTATGAAAGATCTTTTGACTAAGAAGAGGGCAGCAAGTTATGAGCTGAAGGATGATGTGCATCATTGTAGTGCGATTGTTACCCGATCGATAGTTCAGAAGAAGGCCGACCCCGGAGCTTTCACTATTCCTTGCACTGTCGGATCTTTGAACTTTGCCAAAGCATTATGTGACTTAGGAGCCAGCATCAACTTGATGCCATTATCGATCTACAAGAAGTTGGGGTTAGGAGATCCTACACCAACTAACATGAGGCTTGTTATGGCAGATAGGTCGGTAAAACGACCGGTTGGTATTCTATGTGATGTCTTGGTAAAGGTTTCTTCATTTATCTTTCCAGCAGACTTTGTCATCTTGGATTGTGAAGCAGATTCAGAGGTTCCCATAATCTTGGGACGCCCTTTCCTTGCTACAGGAAGTGTGCTCATTGATTTGAGAGCTAATGAACTTTCATTCCGAATAAATGACGAAGTGGTTCGATTTGATGTTTGCAAATCAATGAAGCAACCCAAAGATCTGAGTGTATTTTCTGTGGCTGATGTTGTCTTTGACGATGAGAAAGAATGCCTTGAAGAAGAGCAAATTCTTGATGATCCTTTGGAGGTTTTGCTCATGAAAGGAGAGAACGAGGATGCTGAAATTTCTGAAGAAGCTGTTTGTGCGCTATCGGGATTAGGGACATATCGCTATACTCCCAAGAAGCTGGATCTTGATCTCAAGAATTGACCCACACCACCAGCCAAGCCATCTATTGAAGAACCACCCACACTAGAATTGAAGGAGCTGCCAAGTCATCTGAAGTACGCATTCTTAGGAAGCGGAAACACACTTCCAGTCATAGTGGCAGCCGATTTGGGTGAGCAACAAGTTGCAGCTCTTATTTCGATCTTACAAAAATATATTAGAGCCATTGGATGGACCATTGCGGATATAATTGGTATTCCACCTGGGATTTGCTCACATAAAATTCAGCTTCAAGAAAAGTGCACACCCACCATTGAACATCAAAGGCGTTTAAACCCACCTATGCAAGAAGTGGTGAAGAAGGAGATTATAAAGTGGTTAGACGCAGGAGTTGTATATCCTATCTCTGATAGTACGTGGGTAAGTCCTGTACAATGTGTTCCCAAGAAAGGAGGAATGACGGTGGTCGCAAATGCAAAGAATGAACTTATTCCACTCAGGCCCGTTACTGGATGGAGAGTATGCATGGACTACCGCAAGCTGAATTCGTGGACACTCAAGGATCACTTCCCCATGCCATTTATGGACCAAATGCTAGATCGATTAGCGGGGAAAGGATGGTTTTGCTTCTTGGATGGTTATTCAGGTTATAATCAGATTTGTATTGCTCCCGAAGATCAAGAGAAGACAACGTTCACATGCCCATATGGTACGTTTTCCTTCAAACGCATGCCATTCGGGTTGTGTAATGCACCAGCCACCTTTCAACGTTGTATGATGTCTATTTTCTCTGATATGGTTGAAGACACTTTGGAGGTATTTATGGATGACTTTTCAGTTGTCGGGGAGTCTTTTGAAGCATGTTTGGCAAACTTGAGCATGGCATTGCAAAGATGTGTAGAGTTCAACCTTGTGCTGAATTGGGAGAAGTGCCACTTCATGGTAAAAGAAGGAATCGTTCTTGGGCACAAGATCTCTGAAAAAGGAATAGAGGTTGATCGAGCAAAAATAGAGGTAATTGAGAAGCTACCGCCTCCAATTTCGGTGAAGGGAGTCCGTAGTTTTCTTGGCCATGCTGGTTTCTATCGTAGATTCATCAAAGACTTTTCCAAAATCTCTAGTCCATTGTGCAAACTACTGGAGAAAGATGCGAAGTTCGACTTCAATGACAATTGCTTAAAGGCATTCGAATGTCTTAAAGGAAAACTTATTGAAGCCCCTATCATGGTATCACCAGATTGGACGCTCCCGTTTGAAGTCATGTGCGATGCTAGTGGTGTAGCCGTTGGTGCTGTTCTTGGACAAAGAAAGGAGAAACTATTTCATCCTATCTACTATGCGAGTAAGGTCCTAAATGAAGCCCAAAGGAACTACACTGTTACTGAACAAGAGCTCCTAGCGGTTGTATATGCGTTTGAGAAGTTTCGTGCCTATCTATTGGGTACCAATGTGATCGTCCATACAGACCATGCAGCTCTTAAGTATCTAATGACGAAGAAGGATGCCAAACCAAGGTTAATTCGATGGGTACTGCTGCTGCAAGAGTTTGATTTCGAAGTCAAAGATAGAAGAGGTTGCGAGAACCAAGTGGCTGATCACCTATCTAGACTTGAGAATGAACATGTGGCGCAACCTAAAATTCAGATTGATGATGCATTCCCTGACGAGGAGATATTGGCGACAAAAATGGAGAAAGTACCATGGTATGCCGACTTTGCAAATTTCGTAGAGAGTAATGTGATACCTGCCAACTTATCTTACCACCAAAGGAGGAAGTTTATGCATGACGTTCAGCACTACTATTGGGATGAACCTTATTTGTTTCGAAGATGCGCGGATGGGATCATTCGACGATGTATATCCCATGAAGAAGTACCTGCTATATTGGAAGCATGCCACACTTCGCAAGTTGGTGGACATCATGCAGGGAATCGAACCGCAAGAAAAGTATTGCAAAGTGGATATTATTGGCCCTCGATATTCAGAGATGCATACGACTATGTGAGAAGGTGTGACCAATGCCAACGTCAAGGTACTATTTCAAAACACCATGAAATGCCCATGTCTAAAATTATGGAGGTAGAACTTTTTGATGTGTGGGGTATTGATTTCATGGGACCATTCGTGAATTCGTTTGGAATGAAGTACATCTTGGTTGCTGTGGATTATGTTTCGAAATGGGTTGAAGCTGTAGCATTGGCCGACAACGAAGGAAAGCGTGTTGTAGCGTTCTTCAAGAAGAATATCTTCTCTCGCTTTGGGGTACCTCGTACTATCATAAGTGATGGAGGATCTCACTTTTGCAACAAGCTATTCAAATCTGTATTGGCCAAGTATGGTGTCAAGCAACACAAGGTAGCTACGCCTTATCATCCCCAAACTAGTGGACAAGTAGAGGTTTCCAATCGCGAGATTAAGCAAATCCTTGCAAAGACGGTTAATGCAAATAGGAAGGATTGGTCTCGAAAGCTAGATGATGCACTATGGGCATATAGGACTGCATTCAAGACACCCATTGGCATGTCTCCTTATCAACTAGTTTATGGGAAGGCTTGTCATCTACCCATCGAGCTTGAATACAAGGCATTGTGGGCATTGAAGCACTTGAATCTGAATTGGAATGATGTGAAGAATCTGAGGTTGGAGCAGCTGAACGAATTAGATGAGTTCCGTCTCCATGCATATGAAAGATCGGATTTATACAAAGAGCGGATGAAGAAGTATCATGATCAGCGGATTGTTCGACGAAACTTCCAAAAGGGTGATATGGTACTACTCTTCAACTCCAGATTTAAGCTCTTCCCAGGTAAGTTAAAATCTAAGTGGTCTGGTCCATTTAAAGTTATCCAAGTCTACTCATCTGGAGTAGTTGAATTGGAAGACAATAAGGGTGTTCTCTTCAAAGTGAACGGCCAACGTGTTAAGCCGTATATCGGCCCTCTTGACTCGATGAATAACATGGCCATCACTTATCTCGACGAAGTCTAAGTACTCGAGATTACTACGTCGAGCCACGACAATAAATAAGGCGCTAGATGGGAGGCAACCCATCGTTTATCGTTTATCGTTTATCGTTTATCGTTTATCATTTTTTATTTCAGTATGTGTTTTGCTTTTGATAAATAAAAATCCAAAAATAAGAGTCGTGCCACGACCAAAACTAAGGCGCTTGGTGGGAGGCAACCCATCGTACTAATTGTTTTCATTTGTTTGAGCGAATATAGGTGCAAGAAGTTTTCAACGAGGAGATTGATTTCAATTGACGATTTGGACGCATTGTATGGTAAAGTTGGTAAATTAGGAAGGGTGATGCATAAGGCTATGGATTGAGCCTTTCCCACGCCAAAATAGGCTTCGAGGAAGGCTAGGCCTTGGTAAAACTAGGCCACAAACGATGCACAACCTATCCTATAGCCTAAGGTCTCGGAATCTAGTGTGCTATACACTATGCGCCGCCTATTCCTAAGTATGCTTTTGACTATGCGCCGCCTATGCTATGGCATTTGGTCTCAGTATCTCATATGCCATAGACTATGCGGCGCATATGTCCCATTATGCCATAGACAATGCGCCGCATATGTCTACAAATGCCATAGACTATGCGGCGCATATGTCCCATTATGCCATAGACAATGCGCCGCATATGTAGGAATTTTGTCTCCAAAACCGATTGTAAATGGGTCATAACCCGACCCATACTCTTCCTATATAAAGAGGACTTAGTCTTATAAACACAACCACAATAGAAACTACCCTAAAGGCGCCGCATACTCTCCCAAATCCTCTAAAATTTTTCTTCTTTTGCTCTTCCAATTCACAAAACCATCTCCACAAGCTTCAAGCAAGTAAGTGCTCTCTTATTCTTCATTTATTTCTCGTAAGTACTACGTTGCTATGGCTATTATTAACTGCTAAATTATATAAGATTGTTGGTGATGTTCATGTGTTTGGATTGTTGTTACAAAATCATGTGAGTGAACATATACGTAGGTAAATCTTGACTTGTTTCCGACTTGAATTTGGTTTCAATAGCATTATTATGATATTTGCGGAATTGCTATGGCTATGAATATTGCTTAAGATTGTTGTTTGGATACTGACATGTTAGACTATCCCGGCCATCGGGATAAGACTTATAGTGCCTACCGACTTAGGAGGTTGTGATTGTTGTAAGAATAACGATAACCCCCATGTAGTAGTGTTGCTATATTTACCATGAAAGTAGCCCAATGGCTGCAAGTAAGTGATGCATTACTGATTTTCTTGCCGGAATGCAATCCTTCACGTATGTCAACAAAATCTGAGTAAATCAACTACTTTCACCTCACTGATTTGTGATAACAAAACTAAGTGTGGGGTGGTACCCCTAATGCTTGCTTATAGATTGTATCAAGCGAAACTGTGCTGCAACTAACACTATTTCTAGTCTCAGGTACAATGGCACCTAAAGCGAGGCAAGGCAAGGAGAAGGCGACCACTTCCCAAAAGGGCAAGAAGAGAAGTCGAAAAGACCAAGGAGAATCATCCTCAGCACAACCACCACGCAGAATGTTCGGAATAAAATGGGTTCTTGAGGAAGAAGCCAAAGCATGGTACAGCAGCAACAAAGAAAGAAAATATGTGCACGTCGACTTGATCAACAAGGATACCTTAGCAAAGAAGGAGCCGCGTATGTTGGCAAAAATAATGGCTTTGAAGTTGGATTTCATCTTCCGCGACATGGGAGAGTGCAATCTGGATCTAACAAGAGAGTTTTATGCCAACTGGTCGCCAAACACAACAGGCAATGAAGTCAAAATTCGGGGCCAGGTGTTACAGCTCACCGCGGACTGGATCAACTCTTTTCTTGGCTTACCTTTAATCGACGCAGCACCATTCAAAGAGCTGTGCAGCAGGCCTCCTTATAGAGCAATACGACACACGCTTTGTGGAAGCAGATCAATGGCAAGGTGGGGCAGACATAAAGAAACAGGCCGACACAACACCTTTCCCTATGCTCCACTAAATAGGGAAGCAAGAATCTGGATGCGCATTGTCAACTCATGTCTTATTCCTGGGACTCAATACACCAAGATATCAAGAGATAGAGTGTGTTTGGTCTATGCTTTGATGACGAATGTCCCAATCAACTTTGGGGCAATCATTCGATCCACTATGAGGAAGGCCAGACTACACAAAAGGTCCCATTTCACATTTGGCAATTTGTTGACAGCAATATTGCGGAAGGAGGATATCGAAGAGGAACCAGCTGATCATAAACTCCCACACAATCCGAAGAAGGTTGACCTCACAAAGGTCAAAGATGCTGAATCAACACATGGCATAAACCTTACTACGGCAGAGAGACATGCTCGGGATGAGAGTTTCTCCCGCCATATGTACGGCATGATGAGGTTTACAATGATGAGCGGAGGTCGTATTCCAACTGCTGCAGAGCTCCAACAGTTGGACCACGATTATCCCATGAACATGCATGCACGGGAGATGTGTGGAGTGGGCGTATACTTTGAGGAACCTCTAGATGATGATGTGCCGACTGATGACGATCGACGCTTACCAGACTCTGACGAGGAGGAGAACTCTGACGACGACTCTTATGATGATTCCGACGAAGGGGGTATGACCCCCGACAATGAGGAAGAGTCCGACTAACCAGGTTCCTCGTATTTATTTCCACTGAGGGCAGTGTCCCGTTTAAGTGTGGGGTGGCAGTATCTTATGCTATACTTCTCTATTGCATCTATGTTTGTTTGCTTTGTTTTTGTTTCGTTTTTTTTCATTTTTTTTTTTAGTAGTAAATTTTTTTCTAGCTTCGCATGAAATTATTTTGATAGGCAGCATGAGATTAGAACAAGAGTATGTGCTTCAATTGTGACTATTGAGACATTTAGGCTCTAGTTGTGACTCAATATGTGATATTGTGTGATTCAATTCCTTCACTTGTTGGGTCGAGAGTCTATATTACTTCCAATCAAGTCGACCATGTGCCTTGTGTGTGTGAGATAATAGTATATTCTATGTATGTGGCTGATGCTAGAACTTGCCTGGTATGTATGCAAAGCGAAAATAAGGAGTGTAAGTTTAGGATATGATTTAGGCATTTCTTTGGCAACCTATACATGTTTACCTTCAGTTTTACCTACCCATGGACATCATCCTAGTTAACCCTTTTGAGCCTTTAGCCTATTTCTTTGACAACCTTGTATGTAAGCCTAATCCATTTCTTTCAAGACCGTAATTTGATCCCAAAATCCCTAAGTGCTTTAAAGTGAAAAAGTCATGTGACAACATAAAAGGAAATCGGGTGAGTATGATGCTATAAATTGGAATGGTTCTTGAATGTGTTATGAAAAAGAAAAAAAAAAAAAATGCTATCATAAGAGGTATGTTGTGAAAAGAAAAAGGAAAAGAATGCTGAAAAGTGAGTTGTGCTTAAAATTAAAAAAAAAAAAAAGAGAACAAGGGTGGTAGGAAAAAAAGAGAAAGAAGAAAGGTTAAAAAAAAAAAAAGAAAAAATGTCAATGATACAAAGTGATGTATTAAAGCGCTTAGGAACCTAGTCACTATTCTTGGCCAAAATAGTCCTACCCGTCCCTTAGCCTACATTACAACCATCAAAAGACCTATTTGATTCTAAGCTTAGCATTCTGACATTTAGTAGAGTATTACATTAAGGGCAAGCCTATGGTCATCAGTCGCTACATATGAACTCTTTGTGAGAGTGAGAGCAAGGACATTTTGATACCCATGTTTGAAAAATATGCTATATTTGTGAGTGATTATGGGTACTATATGGTGAGACACACATGGTTGATGAGTTTTGGATAGTTGTATATGATTTTATGCACTTTAACGTTTGCATGCGAGTTGATCACCATCATGAGTCTATACTTGAGGTTAAATTGTTTCTACTTATAATCGGAAAGCTACTCTTGGTTGATAATCGTTGTGCTTGTCTTAATAAATGTTTTGTGTTGATTCTGTAAAAACCTTAAGTTGATGCTTAGAAGGACATGATATGTTGTTCGAGGATGAACAAAGCTCTATGTGTGGGGTGTTGATGATAGGCGAATTTACGCGCCTATATCAATATATTTTGCCCATATTTTAGCCTAGTTTTGAGAACAAATTATATATTTCATGCACTTTTAGTCCTTTTTCCTGTAAATGAGCTAACGAACATGATTAGTAAAGTTTCAGGTATAAATGATGCAGAATTCAGCATTTTATGGCTTACTTGACACAAAAGAAAGCTCACGAAGAAAGGGAAGGGAGTTTACACGCCTAAGGACCAAAACTGCTGCATGGCAAATCTGTCCCGGGCTAAAACAGCATTCCTGAAGACTTTGGGGGACCAAAACTGCTGCATGGAAAATCTGTCCCGGGCTAAAACAGCAATTCTGAAGACTTTGGGGACTTACAGACACAAAGCTGGATTTTGACAATGATACATTAACCTAGTACAATTAGGTTATGTATTTCATTATTTTAAGTGGATTATGATAATGTTACCTTAACCTAGTACATATGGGTTAAGGATTTCATTAGTCTAGTAGGATTTGGTTATTTATTTCATTAGCTTAGTAGGATTAGGAGATGGGTATTATAAATACCCTATCATGCTAGAGATTTAGGGGGGCCGCTACTCCTCTATTATTCTACACTACAAACAATTCTACAACTCTTCTAATCTTTCCATCAATTCTATTTTCGTCTATTCTTCTATTCTTAAATTCTGCAACAAGAGAAACGTTACTCTGCAAGAAATCATACTTAACGCCTACCACTCTTGTGCTACACGAAATTGATCATTATTGTGGTATAATAACAATGACAATTGTGGTTTTCTTCGCATTCATGGGTAACTAAACTTCTCTGTTGGGGTTATGGAAGCCGAATGAGTTACTATCTATTGCTGTGAGTTTGTGAGTTCGAGGCACGTATATTGCTTATATCATTATTCTCTTCATCTTAATCTACATTCTTTGCGGTTGCAAACGCAAGAATACGCCAGTCTAACATTTAACTTGTTCGAGAGAAAAGTTATTTGTCTGGAAAAGAGATAATGTCAAGGTAGTAGGACACCCTTTCCTATTAAAAAGCTAGTGCCGTAACTGGACTAACCTCTTGGAGAATTCGTACCGTTAGATACGCTTTAAGCTCGAGAGAGTTAAAGTGAAATAGTCCTTGTTTAGGTCGAAAGACGCTTGGATTTACCATCGAATACAATTCTCTATAAGCAGTTGCATGTCAGAATTCTACACACTCATAGCCAATAGAGACGTATACCTCAGAAGGTGGACATAACCCCAGCTTCTCAATTCTCATTGTTTACATCTCACTAAAACATTCTTTCTCCTTTTACTTTGCTATTGCCATTTTTAGATCTTATTACTTGCACGACAAGACTCCCCCCTTTTTACGAGACTTGCACTAAAAGTCTAGTAATCTTTACTTACTTGTTGACCAAGCTATTCCCTGTGGGATCGATACCCAACCCAGTTGGGTTCTATATTTGCTAACGACCGCTTTACACTCCTACGAGAGCTGTAGATTGAGCGTTATCAGATACGCAGGCAACCCTCATCGGGTTCGGTCGTACTTAAGTAGAATCATTTCCCTTTTTATAGTTGGAACTACGTGTGATCTGATTTCCGTCGGCGGGATACGTAGGCATCCTATATAAGGTTTGGTCCCTTTTTAATGCAAAAATCTATTTTCCCTAATGACGAGCGAAACTTGAACGCGACGGTATCCAGAAAACCCAAAATGATCCGTCAAGACTATCCCAAGATACGCAGCGAAGAATCATTAAAAAAGTCCCTCCAAAAGACAGTGGCAAAATTTTGAAGAACGTTTTAAAAAGATACTATCAACCCAAATGCCCCAAAATCACATCGACGATCAGCGCAGGATCGAACACTCGTTATGTAAGGAGGTCAACCAAATGTTCAGGTGGCACATGCTTATGAAAGAACCAAAAGAAAATCCTCGTGATGAGGAAAAATAATCTATACCTGTAATTCCAAGAAGGATTTCCAAAATATGCTCAAAAGCATTCAAGCTTGGATTATGACTAATACATCAATCGAGGATATCAACATTCAATAACAGTTGACACGCGAGATAGCATATGTTGGCGTTGAGGATATCTCATCATCTTATGAATCAACATCTGAAGCACATAATTCAAAGGTACGTCTTTACGTCGCTATCTGAAAGCTAACGACGTATAAGATTTCCTTGAAATTGAAAATTCGAGGATCATTTATAAGTCATATTATTTGAAATAAGATAGTGTGCAAGATTACCTCTGAGTTGATAGTCCATAGGTCATTCGTAATCCACAATAACATCCTAACCAGATAGTATGCAAGGTTACCCCAAAATTAATAGTCTGAAGGTTATCCATAAGTCCCAACTAAATTCTTACCGGAGAATATGTGAGATCATAAAATTGATACGTCCAAGGGTTCTCTATAAGCTGCATCATATCCAAGATCGATTATGTGCAAGATTACCCAAGGACTAACAATTTGAGAGATATCTATAAGTCATATTGTGTCCAAGGTCGGATGATGTGCAGAAACACCTGAAAGCTAGCAATTGCAGGGATATCTGTAAGTCATCTCTTATCTAAAGTCGGATAATGTGCAGGATTACCTAAAGGCTAGCAATTCAAAGGATATCTATAAGTCACCTCGTATCCAACATCAAATAATGCGCAAGATAATCCAAAGATTGATGATTCAAGAGGAATCTATAAGTCGTATTGATACAAAAGATGCGCAAGACTTATCCGAGATCATATGCAAAGAATTATTGGCAATAACCAGAGAGGTCATCATTCCACAAGCATTATGGGTGACTCAAAAGGGTTATCGCATCAACACAAGATTACACGATCGCGGGGACCCTTCATCATAAAGCGTCATCGGTGTCCAAAAAGGGCACCCCACTTTGAAGACATATTCAACTGACAAATAATTATGCAACAACCAAAAGGGTTGTTATGTCTGTTGTTACAAGTTATTTCTTTTCAAATAGGTACACGAAAGGACGATTGTAGTGGACCCAAAAAGAGTTTATATATGAAGACGCCCATAAGATAAGGAGACTATCAATGAGGTTCCCAAGAAATATTCAGAGTTTATGCAAAGAAGACTCGCGCATGTACCCAAGCCTCTTGCTTTCATCAAAATACAAGTCAGCGAGACTACATATGAAAATAGCTTATACAACGCATTCACTACTCTTCTGTTTAAAACCATGACATGAAGGAACCGACATTGAGATGCAAATCTCAACGCTTGATCGACTCCAACAACTTACAAAAGCATTGCTCAAATTAAGAAATTCTTTGATGTTAATCGTTAGCACAAGAAAAATCCATAAGATGTTGAAGACTCATACATAAGAGGCACCGCTTCAGAAAATGACCAAATGAGCTTTCCAAAGCAAGCTCATGATTATCAACCTTACCATTCTCCACATACCCACCCTTGTGGCCAAATTTTTCTTGATTCCCCTCACACGAAACTACGTTTTGACTTGATTCCTATTCTAGGATATGTATGCAGCTTAAGTCAGGCTCGGTCATATCAACAACATAATCTTTTACATCTTTTCAAATTTCATTTATCATCTCAAGCCACAACAACCACGTCACTTTGATGGAAGTCCAAAAGCGAAGATCAAGATGAAGAAAGTTCCCACCACAAGACATACTAGTAAAAGCATTATGTGGAGTTAGGAAATGTCACTACTCCAAATCCTGAATAGATTACCGATTGTCGAAAGATTGAAGGACGAGATAGCTTCTAGGCCGAGTTCACGATCAACACAAAATCAACATCCCCTCCCCAAACTAAGAAACTTTCTTTGAGCGCAGGTACAACATCGATACAATAAAGGTTCAAATATCTTGGAAGCCTAAATACTTCCTCACCATCACAAGATGAGAATCCAGGTATCATTGATTTATCCATAATTATTCCAAGACACTAAAAAAGCTTCTTGAATCTTGCAGGTCATAATAACGCTCAAGGAGGCACGTGTCAAGTATCTTACAACATTCCATCAGAAATTCAACATCACATCTTTATCACAAGCCAGGAAGCCAGGTTTTATCAATTCATTCACTAATACTTTCTGACTCTAAAAGAAATTTCTTGATTTTTTACAGGCCGCATTAAAGGGATATCCCCATTAAGACTCGGTCATCAAGAACTAACAAATGTTCACAAAACTCTAACATAACACAAGGCAATCCGCCCCGAATAATAGGACAGGGTAGTCCGCCCCGAATAATAGGACAAGGCATTCCGCCCCGAATAATAGGACAGGGCAAGTCTGCCCCAAATAATAGAACAGGGCATGCCCGCCCCCAACAATAGGACAGGGCACGCCCGCCCCCAACAATAGGGCATATAATGCAACTTTCACTTCCTCAACAAGCATTTCAGCTGACGGAGGTTATTTATATTTCAGCCGGCGAAGGCTATTTATATTTCAGCTGGCGGAGGCTATTTATATTTCAGCCGGCGGAGGCTATTTACATTTCAGCAATTGCTCAGCCGACGGAGGCTATTTAAATTTTGGCCAACGGAGGCTATTTATATTTCATCAACTGCTCAGCCGACGGAGGCTATTTACATTTCAGTTATTACCCCGCCAGGCGGATTGCCTTAAAAAATAGAGACAATACTAGAACATGTAGTACAACGTGGAACTATCCTCTTAGCAACAAACTGGGGCAAGCTAGCAGAATGTCTGGGATCCCTAGTTACGTCAGAAATTTTGGCGAAGAAACTCAACTCAACTAGACCCAAAACTCTCATTTTTATAATCCTTATTATCATTACTCAATGTCGTCTTAATCCGATACTGGGGAAATCTTTGTAAATTTGCAATCTCTTTTTCCCTCAAAGTCCCCAGCAAATAGTGCTATCCAACATCTACTCATTTCCAGCTACCCAAACAGTCAATTTTGGAACAAGCACCCATATTCATTCCATTCGTGTTAAAATCTTTGTTGTCATCCTTGAAGGAACCCAGTGTCACCATAACTCTACACTGGGGCAAATTTTGATATTTATCAAGATATTGCTATAATTCGAATTATAGTGACCTGATTCTCGTAATACTTGAGATATGTAGGAAGCTATGTGCAGAGTTCGATCATCACAACCCCATAATCATTCTTTCTCCCCAGCAAGTACACAATCTTGCGTCTCCAGCATTTCACAGGGGCAATTTTGAAAGAGGGATCAAAAATAGATGAATACTTTTGTTTCCAATTAGTCCTCCTTCCAATAATCATTTCACACGAACTCTCAACCTCAACAACAGGGATATTTGCTTAATTTTTTGAACTACATTGACCTGATCCTCATACAACTCGAGGTATGTAGGTAACTTTAAATTGGAGTTCGAATGAATTTTCTTCAAATTATTTTTGTCGAGAAAAATTGGCTACACATCAACGTTTTCATTTAAAGACTTCTACATCGTCCTCAAATAAAAAGGGGAAACTGTTGACACTCAAGTTTTGCTCTCCGTGCCTAAAATTAACGTCTTCAGGCTTTTTGTTTGTTAAAGGGAACAAAGCATAATTTTCACATCTTTTTACAATTGTTTGATAAATTATTGATAATTATTATTTCTTTAGGATTTTAATCAATTTGTTGTCATATTTTTATTTTTATAATTTATTAATAATTTTTTCTAATTTTAGGATTTTTATCAATTCATTATCGTTCTTAACATTTTACAATCACCTGCACACGTGCACGACATGACATTAAATATATATATTTATTTTTATAGTATTTTTAAATTAATTATATTTTAATAATTTTACTATTCTTTACATTTTTTCATTCAACATCTATATTTTACAGTCCGCAAATGCTGAGTCGGATTAATTATTTATGTGCAGTATAATAATTCGATGTCTTATCACATCCGACAATGACTACACAATAATGTCTTGTCACGCCCGACAATGACTACTCAGTGTTGTCTTGTCACATCTGACAATGACAACTCAATGACACTATCCTTTGGCCAATAACTTAAGGATCTAAGGGTGTTCTATTATAAAAAGAGAGGACACCCCTTTATCCATTGGATAAAAGGGGTGCTCAAATTTTTGTATAAATAGGTGGTGGGAGGACAAATTTTTGACACACATTTTTTTGTTCATTTTTTCTGTCTTTCAAAATACACATATATTTATTTTTTCTACAACTCATAAATATTTTTTCTTTGCTAATACACTGTCACTCTCAAATTCACACACTCCATTTTTTGTTCCACCACTGAACACACACAGTAAAGGACACACAAGATTCACCACTCATCTCACATATTCATACACCAAACACACACTACATAATACAAAGCAGATCTCACTCTTCTCCTTCATTTCCTCTTCTTTTCCCACTTCTCCATTGCCACTACCACGAGCCAGCCACCCTTTGCTTCCACCTCGACGAAGTCTCGCCGGAGGAAAACACCATTACCTTCACGCAACACCACAGCCAACCCTTGTCGCCTTACCCCTTTCTCCGACGAGATCCACCAGCCGTCTCTCCCTTTGGTCTCTCTTTCGCGCCGCTGTTCGTCGGAGGTTGTGACCGGCGACAGCCTCTCCGTCCCTCCGCTTCACTTCCCCCCAATGAACCAAATTTCGGCGAGCCCAGATCAGCCATGAACTCGCTTTCCCTTCCCTTTTACCTCCATTTGCGTTGTTGTTTCTCCTCCGAGAAGAGCTCCGGCGAGATCTCCCCACGTAGATTTGCCGCGAATTTAGCACAAAAAGTCTCGCTGCTCTGGCGTTTCATTGCTGTCGAAGCAGCGGTGTTGGTTGTTGCCTTTGTTTATTTTGATGCTTGATAATATTCTTATTATGCTTCTTCTTGTCTGATTTGTTTGGATCTGACCGAAATTGGCTTTGGGTTTCCTTAATAATTTATTTTGCTGATGGTTGCTTACTTTTGTTGTTACTGTTATTTTGCTCCGTTCCAATTATTTTATCACTGTGTCTGTTGCTGAGATATTGATTTTGAATAATTTTTATCATTTACATTTTATTTGACTGATAAAGAACATGGATACTACACTATATTGGCCGATGAAAAATTATTATTAATTTGAGGCCTCCGTAAACAAAAAATGATTTTATGTATACAAATACGTAATAAAAAATATTTTATGGGCGATGATGAAACATTATAATAACATAAGATTTTACAATTCATAGCTTGGCAAGACGATTTAGGACGGCCAATTAATTGAGCAACCACTTCGTTGCAAGATGATTTAGGACGGCCAATTAATTGAGCAACCATTTCGCAGTCATGACATTATCTGAGCCCACTTTTTAACAAAAAAAATATCTTTTTAAATGTTTATATACACACATACTTGTTCAATTTTTTTGATTATTATTTATTCGTTACTAACATTTTTACAAGTGTTTATACAGGTTATTTGGATTACTCGTCGAGAGTTGCATTCAAAGAGGCCCTTTTAATTTTGTATTGTATTTTTATATTTGTACAAATGTTATTATAGTGAAAAATTTATTTTTGGGGTGTTGGGCGGAATTTTCTTTATACAACTTCACCTCGCGTTTATGCAAACTTAGGTCATTAACGTTTACACTAATAAATTAAATTAATCAAATTAGTTTACATACTTGACATCATAGACATTGTGATCTTTTTGTTAAAGTAAATCTTTACTTTTTCATAAACTTTAATCAAACAAAGAACATTATTTTTCTCTTTCTCTTCATGACATATCAAGATATACTTTCTTTCACACAACATAAAATACTTTTCTTTTCACATGTATTTTTTTACATTTTTATAATAACATGTTTTATTTATATATTTAATATACATACATCTTTACATAATTTTAAACATTTATATTATTTTATATTTAATACATACACTTCTACATTATTTTTTATACCTCCTCCCCTTTTGAAAAATTTAGTCTAGCCGGGTACCACACTTGTGGATTCTGAAGGATGCCTAACCCCTTCCCTTCGGAATAACTTGAACCCTTACCTAGAATCTCAATTGTTTTTTCGTAGACTAAAACATTAATCACATGTTAATACTTCAATAGATTTCCTTATTTTCCTTAAAAATTAGGTGGCAACTCTATACATAATTCATTCTCTTAGAGTCCATAACGTTGTGCTCGATTTGACCTCAGGTAAAAATAGGGCGCGACAATTATTATTAACCAAGGCTATTAGATAGTGGTATAGTCATACCGACTATAACTTGCATGTATTATCCTTAGCCAAACCTTTTAGTGGTCAAGGGATTCCCATGTGCCCATAGACCTTGTTATCCAATTAACTTAGGGGATTTCCATATATCCCACAAGTATGCATTACCATAATAACTTAGGGGATTCCCTTGTACCCCACAAGTATGTTTATTAAACCAAATCATTCCAAAACTATTTAAACCATTCATATTATTCAGGGTTCCATTACCAAGTTTAAACTATGCATAAGTTCCATTGAAAATCCAATATTATGGTGAAAACTTTGTTATAGGCATTTTATCATGCACATTGGGGACATAGTATTTCCAAAACCAAAGTCAATTACCAAACAACCATTCCCATGCGACCAATTATCCAAAACCACCATTAATGTATATAAAAGCATAATTAAAATATGGGAAAACCATACCCAAGCATTTATATCCAAAACCCCTAAGTCATATTTTAAAACCCAAAATCATACAACATTCAAATCATGAAAACATTGTGTAAAATCCATGCCTTTAGTTGGATCTAATAATGAGGGAACAGAACATGCCTTAAACCAAGATGATGATGGAGAGAAATCACCAAGACAAGCCCTAATTTACTCCTTAAGATGAAACCCTAGCTTCAATTGTTCCAGAAATCTAGAAAGGATTTAAGAGTGTTTTCTAAGTGTTTAAGAATAGAATAGTAGGTAAAATAACCTCCCAGGTACAATATAAGTCGTGGGACCTTATTAGGATAAGTGGGGAAATGTCCAAATTTCCCTCACTTAAACTGCACTTAATTCCCGTCATAGGGTACGACTAACCCTTATGAGTCGTACCCATCCTGTACGAGTTGTACTCACCTCTCGTACCCTAGGATTTTCCCCTTGGACCCAACATTGTCCAAGGTACGACACAACTAAACCAAAGTCGTATCCAAGTGTATGACTAGTACCCATAAACCGTACCCCTAGCAAAATAGAATCCTAAGAGGTTTGAACACTGTCCCCCTGTACGAGTCCTAGGTATGAATCGTACCCTGACTTACAGATCATGGTGAGCCAGTTGTACTAAGATCCAACCTAAGTTAACAAGTTGAAGGTTAAGTGAAGTAACCAAATAACCTATATCCACCGATACGACTCGTACCACCCAAGTTGTACCCATTCTAGTAACTAAATCCACCCCACTAACCAACACTGGTCAGCATACGACTGGACCATACCACCCGTACCCAAGTGTACAACTCATTCCCTAATTCGTATCTTGCCCAGAAACTAGAAATCAAGGAAATTTTCTAAGGTCCAAAAAACAGGGTGTTTCATTCTCCCTCACTAGGAACATTCGTCCCCGAATGACAGACAAGGTAGGGGTAACCATACGCACAAGTCATTTTCATTATAAAATATATTCCCAATCTTTAAAAAACTTTGAAAACAAAGATACAAGGATATTAATCTTTCCTTTAACAAACTCAGAAAATAAAGATGTGTTGAAGAGCACATACCTTCCGCATGAATCCAAGAAGCAGAAAATAGATGTGGATACTTGGACTTCATGTACTCCTCTAGTTCCTATGTAGCTTCTTACACCTTATGGTTCTTTCATAGAAACTTAACCGAAGCCTCATTCTTGTTCCGCAACCGATGAACCTATCTATCTAAGATCTCAATCGGGACCTCTTTATAAGACAGAGAGTCTGAGATACCCAACCCTCTAAAGGAACAAACGAAGAAGGATCACCAATGCACTTCCTTAACATGGAAACATGAAATACCGGATGAACGGAGCTCAAACTAGAAAGCAACTCCAATTCACAAGCCATATTTCTAACCCTTCGCAGAACCACGTAAGGACCAACATAACGGGGACTGAGCTTTCTCTTCTTACCAAACCATATTAATCCCTTCATGGGAGATACCTTTAAGAATACCCTATACCCAACCTCAAACTCCAAGTGTCTACGCCTTACATCCTCATAGGACTTTTGGCAACTTTGGGCAGCCTTAAGCCTATCTCGAATCACCCACAACTTTTCCATAGCCTGATAGAAAAAATCCAGACCGAACATATTTGCCTCACCAATATTGAACAAACCAATAGGAGATCTACACTTCCTACCATACAATACCTCAAAAGGGGCCATACCAATACTAGAATGATAGTTATTGTTGTAAGAAAACTCTACCAAATATAGATGCCCAAGGGAACTGCCACCAAAGTTAACCACACATACCTGAAGCATATTATCCAATGTCTAAATAGTTCTTTCCACTTTCCTATCCGTTTGCGGATAAAAAGCAGTACTCAAATCCACATTAGTACCAATCCCTTCTGAAAAGACCACGAGATTTGAGATGAAAACTGCGTACCACGATTAGAGACAATCAAAATAGGTACCCCATGTAGATTTACAATCTCTTGTAGATACAACTGCGCATAATCCTCTACTGAAAAGGTAGTCCTCACTGAAAAAAAGTGAGCAAACTTTGTCATCCTATCCATGATGACCCAATTTGAATCAAATTGGTTCCGAGACCTAGGAAGACTGGTAACAAAATCTATATTGATTACCTCCTATTTACATTCGGGCAAATCAATTTCTTAATAAAACCCACTAGGTCTCATGTACTCAACTTAAAATCATTGGCACACCATGCATTTGGCCACAAAATCAGCCATACCCCTTTTCATACTATACCACCAATACATCTCCTTGAGATTATGATACATCTTCGTCGAGACGGGATGTATCATGTAGCGTGATTCATGCGCCTCAGACTAAGATCCTTTGCCGCAAATTATCGACTTCAAGAACGCACAACCTCCCTTGGTACCGTAAAGTACTGTCACCACAAATCTCAAACACCATTACCTTTTGAATACCCACATTGCTCTTGATTCTCATCAAGTTGGGATCTAGTACTTGCTTCTCCTTAATCTCTACACCAAGAGATGACAAAACCACTTCCTGTACCATCACACCACCATCCTCGGAGTCTAAGAGGCGAACTCCAAAATTATCCAGGCGGTGAATATATTTCACCAATTCCCGTTTTTATTTCTCCATGGACAACCTGCTAAGAGCATCAGCAACCATATTAGCTTTACCTAGGTGATAGTGAAGACTCATATCATAATTCTTGAGAAGATCCAACCATCTCCTTTGCGTGAGATTTAGCTCCTTCTAAATGAACACATACTGTAGACTCTTATGATCAGAAAAGATGTCTATATGCACTCGAGCATAAAACCACCGCCAACAGCTCCAAATCATGAGTAGGATAATTCCTCTCATGCACTTTAACTGCCTAGAAGCATAGGCAATCACCTTCCCATGCTGCATCAAGACACAACCAAGTCCCACCCTAGATGCATCATAATAAACCACAAACCCCATAACTCCTTCAGGCAATGTCAAAACTAGAGCCAAAGTTAGCTTATATTTCAACTTCTAGAAACTCCCCTCACAAGCATCCGACCAAGAAAACTTTACCTTTTTCTGAGTCAACTTAATCAAAGGAGCAGTTATCGTCGAAAAGCTTTCCACGAACCATCGATAATACCCAGCTAAACCTAAGAAGCTCTGAATGTCGGTTGGAGTCGTGGGTCTAGGACACCTTTTAACCACCACCACCTTTTGAGGATCCACTATGATCCCCTCACTAGAAATAATATGACTAAGAAAAGTAACAGCGTTCAACCAAAACTCATATTTAGAAAACTTAGAACACAACTGTTGTTCATTCAAGGTCTGCAAATGCCACATGGAGGTGATTAGCATGATCCACCTCTCTTGGAATAAACCAGAATGTCATCAATAAACACAATGACAAAGAGATCCAAGAACTGCCTGAAAACCCTGTTCATCAAGTCCATAAATATCGTTGGAGTATTAGTCAAACCAAATGACATCACCGAGAATTCAAAGTGCCTATACCGAGTATGAAAAGCCATCTTAGGGATATCCTCCTCCCTAATCTTAAGATGATGATACCCAGACCGAAGATCTATCTTAGAGAAAAACTTGGCACCTTGCAACTGATCAAACAAGTCATCTATTCTAAGGAGAGGATATTTGTTCTTGACCGTCACCTTATTCAACTATCGATAGTCAATAAACATCTGAAGGGAACCATCCTTCTTACTCACGAACAACACCAGTGCACCCCACGAGGATGCACTAGGACGAATAAACCCCTTATCCAGAAGATCCTTAAGTTGCTCTTTGAGTTCCCTTAACTCAGTTGGAGCCATTCTATAAAGAGTAATAAATATTGGACAAGTGTACAGAACCAAATCAATACCAAACTCTATTTCCCTATTTGGAGGAACACCAGGAAGATCATTTGTAAAGACCTCAAGAAACTCATTTACCATCGGAACTGAATGTAGAGAAGGACCTTGCGAGTTAGAATCCTTAACCCAAACCAAATGATAAATACACCCTTGAGAGATTAATCTCCAATATCTAAGATAAGAAATACCCCCCCCAGGAGCTAGGGAACCACCCTCCCACTCTATAACTAGTTCACCAGGAAACCTAAAGAAAACCTTACGGGTCCGACAATCCAAGGACGAATAACAAGAGTATAACCAATCCATACCTAGAATAACATCAAAGTCCACCATATCCAGCTCAAATAAATCTACCAAGGTCTGTTTGCTACCAACAGATGCCACACCCCCTATAGACCCTTTTAGCAATAACTGAGTCACCTATCGGGGTATAAATAGAAAAAGGATCTGATACAACCTCAGGATCTAAACCAATACATACAAACACAAATAAGGTCACATAATAAAATGGGGAACCCGGGTCAAGTAGATAATACACATCACGAGAAAAGAGTTATAACGCACTAGTAATGACATCGAGTGATGCCTTAGATTTTTATCGATATGTAAGAGCATATAACCTATTTCGGCTTGTGTTGGTACCAGAAACAAGAGCAGACACCGAATCTGCACCAATAGGTAGAAGACGAGAAGATAGAGCAATTGAAGCTTTGACCGCTTCCGATGCACCCTTTCCGATTAAATAATTTCTGAGCATATGGCTTTGCTGGCCATATTTAAAATATTTTCCCCTAAATTCATCACAATAGCCCCAATGAAGACGACCACAAAACTGGCAAGGAGGACATAAATAAGACGACTGACCCCCATACACCTTAGATTGGGCACCCTGTGCCCAGAAATTATCACCACCTTGCAAATGCATGTCACCCGATTGCCTCGGGTAAGGAGTGCTAGAAGTCGAGAAGAAACCCGAACTCCCCCACTTTTTCTTTGTCCATTTACCATTCTAAAACCACCCACGGGCTTTATAGGTCCAGTGTGACCCCCTAAACATGCCCCGATGCGTATAGCCGCATGAATTGGAGATACCATAAGAGTTGTGGATTCCTATGTACCCTTCACTCTCTATGATACATATGTACAGTGTACCTAGAAGATTCTCGTGTACCTCATAAGTATCATATAAGGTCGCTATGACCTAAACCTCATGTTGGCAAACACGAGTTTGCAGTGTGCGTCCATTAGACTCCCACTTTCACGGTTAGCTTTCACACCCCGCCATTGTTGCCTAATTAAATCTATTTTCCTACCAAACTATTATTCAATTATTATTATTAACCAAGTCTATTAGATAGTGGTATCACCATACCGACTACAACTTGCAAGTATTGTCCTTAGCCAAACCTTTTAGTGGTCAAGGGATTCCCATGTACCTATAGACCCTGTTATCCAATTAATGTGGGGGATTCCCATGTACCCCACAAGTATGCATTACCATAATAACTTAGGGGATTCCCTTGTACCCCACAAGTATGTTTATTAAGCCAAATCATTCCAAAACTATTTAAACTCTTCATATCATTTAGGGTTCTATTATCAAGTTTAAGTCATGCATAAGTTCCATTAAAAACCCAATATTATGGTGAAAACATTCTTATAGTCATTTTATCAAACACATTGGGGGCATAGTATTTCCAAAACCAAATCCAATTACCAAACAACCATTTTTATGCGACCAATTATCCAAAACCACCATTAATGGATATAAAAGAAAAATTAAAATATGGAAAAACCATAACCAACCATTTATAGGCAAAATCCCCAAGTCATATTTGAAAACCCAAAATCATACAACATTCAAATCATGAAAACATTGTATAAAATCCATGCCTTTAGTTGGATTTAACTTTGAGGGAAGAGAACATGACTTAAACCAATATGATGATGGAGATAAATTAACAAGACAAGCCCTAATTTACTCCTTAAGATGAAACCCTAGATTCCTTTACCCCAGAACTCTTGAGAGGACTTAAGAGTGTTTTTTAAGTGTTTAAGAATAGAATAGTAGGGAAAATAACCTCCCAAGTGCAATATAAGTCATGGTACTTTATTATGATAAGTGAGGAAATGTCTAGATTGCCCTCACTTAAACTGCACTGAATTCCCATCATAGGGTACGACTGACCCTTACGAGTCGTACCCATCCTATACGAGTAGTACCTATATCTCGTACGCTAGGCTTTCCCCCTTGGACCTAAAACTATCAAAGGTACAACATACCCAAGCTCAAGTCGTATCCAAGTATACGACTAGTACCCATAAATTGTACCCCAGGCAAAATAGAATCCCAGGAGGTTTGAACATCGTCCACTTATACTAGTTTTAGGTACGACTCTTACCCTAGCTTATGGCTCATGGTGAGCCACTCATACTCAGATTCAACCTAAGTTACCAAGTTAAAGGTTAAGTAAAGTAACCAAATAACTCGTATCCATAGATACGGCTCATATCACCCGTCATACCCATTCCAGTAACTAAATCCTCCCCAATAACCAATACTGGTTAGCATACGACTGGACTATACCACTAGTACTCAAGTGTATGACTCGTTCACTAAGTCATATCTAGCCCATAAACTAGAAATCAAGGAAATTTTCTAGGATCCATAAACCAGGGTGTTTCAAAAATTCACCACATACCTCTTTATATTGCTCTACTAATAAGTTTCTTTTAAGTCATGATATATCTCGTCAAACCCAGATGAATCATATATCTGGACACATGAGATTCAATCAAAATCCTTTCCCACAGTCCATTTACATCAAGAACACACAACCCTCCTTGGTACCTCAGAATTCCATAACCCCCAAACTCAAAAGCCATCACTTTCTGCAGCCTTACGTCATCCTTTATTTGTATAAGTATGGGATCCAGAACCCGCTTCTCCTTAACTTCTGCCCCAAGGAATAACTTAGACACTTCTTAAACTATCATTTCTCTATCATCAGTGTCTAAAAGATGAACTACCAAACTAGCTAGTCGATGGATATCCTTAACTAGTCCCCTTTTCTCCTTCTTAACGTGAGAAAAAATGCCCATGTACAACCAGCTAAGAGCATCAACAACAACATTAGCTTTACCTGGGTGGTAGTGCAGGCTCATGTCAGATTTCTTAAGCAATTCTAGTTATCATCTCTGTCTAAGGTTCAATTACTTCTACCTGAACACATACTATAGGATCTTATGGTCTGAGTAAATATCTATATGTACCCCATACAAATAATGATGCCAAATCTTTAATATAAACACCATATCCACCAACTCTAGATCGTGAGTCGGGTAGTTCCTCTCATGAACCTTCAACTACCTGGAAGCATAAGCTACCACTTTTTTGTGTTGCATCAAAATATAAACCAACCCCATATGAGACATATCATAATACACAACGAACCCCTCAGTACCCTTGGTTAGGGTCAAAATAGGAGAAAAAGACAACTTATCCTTCAACTTAACAAAACTACCCTCACAAGCATCGGACCATATAAACTTTACATTTTTCTGAGTCAACCATGTAAGCGGAGAAGCAATAGATAAGAAACTCTCCATAAATCTCTAATAATAACCTGCCCAACTCAAGAAGCTCCTAATGTCTGTTGGAGTCATGGTGTTGACACCCAATTTTTGCTCTCCGTGCCTAAAATTAACGTCTTCAGGCTTTCTATTCATTAAAGGGCACAAAACATAATTTTCACATCTTTTTATAATTGTTTGATAAATTATTGATAATTATCCTTTCTTTAGGATTTTAATCAATTTGTTGTCATATTTTTATTTTTTATAATTTATTAATAATTTTTCTAATTTTAGGATTTTTATCAATTCATTATCATTCTTAACATTTTACAATCACCCGCACACGTGCACGACATGACGTTATATATATATATATATATTTTTTTACAGTATTTTTAAATTAATTATATTTTAATAATTTTAATATTCTTTACATTTTTTCATTCAACATCTATATTTTACCGTCCACAAATGCTGAGTCGGATCAATTATTTTTATGCAGTATAATAATTAGATGTCTTATCACATCAGACAATGACTACACAATAATGTCTTGTCACATCCGACAATGATCACTCAGTGTTGTCTCGTCACATCTGACAATGACCACTCAATGACACTACCCTTTGGATAATTACTTTGTCCGTTGGTCAAAAGGATGAAAATCCTTTGGCCAATAACTTAAGGACCTAAGGGTGTTCTATTATAAAAAGAGAGGACACCCCTTTATCCATTGGATAAAAGGGGTGCTCATTTTTTTTTATATAAATAGGTGGTGAGAGGACACATTTTTTTGTTCATTTTTTCCTCTCTTTCAAAATACACATATATTTATTTTTTACAACTCATAAACATTTTTCCTTTGTAAACCAGCACATATATTCATAAATACACAAGCATATTTTATTTATTCTATTTTTCTATTTTTCTCTTCAAAACACACCACAGATATAGGACACAACACAACAATACACACATACACTACACATATCCACATACATATACACCCGCAAGTACACTACAGAGAGAATCATCATTTTCATCTCCTTCTCCCTCACAATTCTCTCCCTTTCTCCTTCACTATCCCAGATCCGGCGAGCTGTCCACTGGCGCCGCCCCTACACTCCCCTCTCTTATGTATCCGACAAAGCCCCCATCACCGCTGGTCATCTCCAACCAGCGGTTCTTCACCAAACCTCTAGCCATCAAAAACTCACTTGTGCCCTCCACTCTTTTTTCCTTTTTTGCCGAGCCACGCCGGAGTTAATTGCCGGCGGGCGAGTCTCGAAACAACCACGAGCCCCCGCTGCCAGTCCCACAGTAACACCACCACCGTCTTCTAGCCACTGCTGCCTCCTTATCTTTTACACTATCACATTGGAAACCATGGAGGTTTCTCCGGTGTTACCTCCCTTAAACACTAGATCTAAAAAATAGTTTTCTTCTTTTATTTTCTTATCATGTTATTATTCTTAATTGTTCTGATGATGTGTTTTTGTAGGCTAGAATACTATTGTTTGGTGATAATGACATTTGTTTTATATTGCAAATGACATTGGTTTTATATTGCAAATGACATTTGTTTTATGTTACTTATCATATTATTATTCTCTATAGTGGGATTTTTCCACTGTATTTATTTATTACACTGATAAAGAATAATATAATACATATTTTGGATGATGAAAAATTATTATTAATTGGAGGCCTACGTAAACAAAAGATGATTCTACGTATACGAATACGTAATAAATATTTTGGGCGATGATGAAACTTTATAACAACACAAGATTTTACAGGTCATATCTTGGCAAGACGATTTAGGAAGGCCAATTAATTGAGCAACCACTTCGTTGCAAGACGATTTAGGATGGCCAATTAATTGAGCAATCATTTTGCAGTCATGACATTATCTGAGCCCACTTTTTAACAAAAAATATATTTTTAAATATTTATACACATACATACTTGTTCAATTTATTTTGATTATTTTTTATTTGTTACTAACATTTTTTTTAAGTGTTTATACAGGTTATTTTGAAATACTCGTTGGGAGTTGCAGTCAAAGGGGACCTTAAATTTTATATTGTATTTTATATTCTCACACTGGTACAAATAACAAAAAAAATAGTGAAAATTTTACTTTTTGGGTGCCGGGTGGGGATATTCTTTATTTACATAATTTCATCAATTTTAGGAAAAACTTAGGCCGTTAATATTTATATAAAATAATTAAGTTAATCAATTAATTCAGATTCACATATTACATAGATATTTTCTAAAAAATGAATTTATATTTTCCTTTGTGATTTTTGATTAATACTTTCGATTTCAATGGCTTGAAAATTAGATTATAATGTATAGACCGTGAGATTGCATCGTATGTCTTTCTGAATAACCCTATGGTGGTTTTTTTCTTTTCTATAATTAGTTAATGAACGAAGATGAACTTTTACGAAATTAAGACTAAAGATTAAAGCGAGTCATGATTTTTAAACACATCTGAATTTCAACAATGATTTTACGAACAATTTAGATAGTATTTTAATGATGATTTCTTCGGGAATTTGGTCATTAATTACCAATTTTCTCCTCTTTGATGCTCTAGTTTCAACCATTGAAGTTCTGCAAGATTTTTCAGAAGGAAAAAAAGATGACGCAGACTAGGGTTCACTGTGGTTTTATTTGGTCCACTAAAAATGCATAATTAAAGGCACCCTTAAAGTAGTCCACAACTCACTATGATACTTTAACTTTGTTTAGTTTCAATTAGATGTTTATCTTAACAAACTTGTATCTACTAGTCTCACTGCACATGTATTGCACGTGTAGGATAAGTCATGTAGCTCTATTTTTAATTTTAAAAATCTCAATATTTTATAATAAAATTATAAATATATAATTATACATGATAGAATGAAGTACACTATTACAATGAAAGGCTTTTAGCAGCAGTAAATATACACTACTATAAAGACTGGCAAAATATTTAACGACATTAGCTAATTGGCAAGATCCAATGCCGTTATAGACTTTAGGAACATTTGCAAAAGTGATGAAATTTAATGATCACTAATAATTTTCTCTAAAAAGTATAATTTAGCGACAATAAAGTTATTTCCAATAACTAATTGCCGCTAAATATTTTTGGGTACTTACATAAATCCCTAAATCTTTAAGGAATATTACCTAAAATCTCAATTATTTTGCTAATTACATCTTATCCCGAATTTTTAAAATGGTGAAATATATGTTAAGAGGTGATTTATATGAAAAAGTGATACATATGAAATAGATCAGTTCTTTATTTAAGGAAGTAATAGACTTTCTCTGATTTCAACAACGCAAATCACAGCAAAACTGTTATAAGCATTAAAAACGCAATTCCATTCAACAAGAACTCAAAATTCAAGCAAACCAATATTTTTGAAGCATACCAGATTACAAGATCAAAATTTTTAAATTTTGCTAAAATTTCTGATTGTCATCAATGGAACTCGTGATGGTGTTGTTGCGTCATTCCGGTGAATGGGTTTCATAAATAAGGTACGATAACTATTGGGTCAATGGTATTATAATTCATGCAAAAACATTGTACCGCAATTTAATGGACACCATAGCAATTCAATTGAAAATTGATGTATCTCTAAAAAGAATTCATGCCAAATACGTTGTTCAAGGCAATTCATCAACATTGAAGATTCATAATGATATGGTTGTAAAACTTTTTTTTCAGATTTTGAAAGCTGAAACTATATTCGGGAAGTATCCACTGTGTATTACAACGAGTGATATCATAATTGATAGTGATGATTTTGACGCGGATGATATGTCAATTGAGTGCTATGATTTTGACATTTTGTTGAGCCTTCTAAACTTGCAATAGCTGTAGTTAGAACACTGAATTCCTACCAGTTGTGAATATGGAGAGTGAAGAACTGATAAGTGATTTCTATAACAGTGTTGTAAAGGTGAACCAAAAGTATAAAAACAAAGCTACACTTGTCTCAGTAATGCATCACTATCCAATCAAGCACAGGTTCAATTTTAGAGCTGAGAGATCTGACAAGCAGAGGTTTGATTTTAATTTTTCAACGACAATTTTTGATTTATTTCGCAATTTAATACATCTAGAATTTGTAGTGATACATTTGCATAATAGTTAATTGATGATTCATATAATTGGTGATTAATTGGTGATTCATTCCATCTAAGGATTCATATGCTAACAAAACTGTTGATTAATTGGTGATTCATATATCTGGTGATTCATATAACTGGTGATTCATATTAGTAATGCATATAAATGGTGTTTCATATAACTGGTGATCATATAACTGATTTGTATAACTGGTGATTCATATATGTAATGAATATAACTGGTGTTTTATGTAACTGGTGATTCAAATTGGTAATGCATGTAAATGGTGTTTCATATAAATGGTGATTCATATAACTGAGTCTTATAACTGGCGATTTATTTAACTGGTGATTCATATTGGTGATGCATATAAATGGTGTTTCATATAAATGGTGATTCATATAACTGATTCTTATAACTGGTGATTCATTTAACTGGTGATTCATATTGGAGATGCATATAACTGGTTATTCATATGTTAAATGGCCCAAATTCTGATTTAACTGGTGATTTATGTGGTATTTGGTGCTTCATATAAAAATAGATTAACGTAAATTCTTATAGATCAGATATATTTTTTGGCATTTATTTCAGTTATGCATTACTGTGAATATATCTGGAATGTAGTTGGTTATTCAAGGAGTCCTGTAAGCTTGGTACTAATACATTCATAGTCCATACGCGTTCAAGGATGAACACACCTGTTCAATAATGGATAAAGTTTTTGAGCAGCAGCATGCAATAATTGCTTTCGTAGCAGGAATGACAGCTCCAAAATTGGTGAACCACAAAAGAATAATCACCCCAACTGATATTATTGAAGATATTAAAAGGGAACTTGGTTTGGACATAGATTACATGAAGGCGTGGAGTACTAAAGAACGTGGTTTAACGATATTGAGAGGGCGACCAGCTGACAAATATAATAAAATGCCTACCTACGTATACATGCTAAATTTTATTTATCCTAATTCACATATAAGGATGCATAAGTCTCCAGATAATCAATTCATGTATCTATTCATAGCACTATATCCTTTTATTAGGGGATTTGGGTATTATAGACCTATTATGGTAGTAGACGGTAGTCACATGAGTGAATCATATAAGGGAACATTCATTTCAGCTAGCACACTTGATGGAGCAGGTATTACACATAGTGATTCTTTTATATTTGTCTTACAGATTATGGTAATTGTTATATAAATTTTACATAATAAATGGTTTATGTTATGTATCAGGACATGTATTGCCGCTTGCGTATGGGGTTGTAGATTCTGAGAATGATTCATCCTAGACTTAGTTTTTCCAGCAATTTAAGTGTGCTTTTGGTGAGCGCAATAATATGTGTGTTGTCTCTGATAGACATGAAAGCATAATCAAGGTTGTTAGTGTGGTCTATCCATGTATACCATATTTGCATGTATTTCGCATCCAGAAAGAGCAAGGACAAGATGACCAACGAGTTTTTTGCCATGGATAAAGCGTACAAGTTGGATGATTTTGATGAGCTTATGTGTAAAGTGGGAAAGATTGACAATAGAGTAAAGGTATATCTGGAAAACGTTAAATTTAAAAATTGGTCATGAGTTCATGATCCAATAAATAGGTGGAGGATAACGACTTCCAACATTGTAGAATGTATCAACTCTCATCTTTTTGAGTCACGTGAACTGTCAATTTTAGATTTTCTTGAAAAGGTCAGAATCTTATTTGATGCGTGGAACAACAAAAATAGAGATCGGTCTAGCTTTCTTGCTAAAGACTCATTGGGAAGTAGGTTTCAATAAATTCTTCAATTGAACGAGGAAAATTCATCGCGTATGATGGTAAGTTATTCAATATTTATTATACTTATATAAGTTGATTTGCAATCTTTTTTAACTATCTGATAACAGATGTATCAAAGTGATACATCTGAAACTCATACGTATCACTTTAATACATCTGCACAAATATGCCTCCACTTGAAATCTAGTTCATTATATTTAATTAGCTGTACTATTTATGATTCATATAATATGTTGATTAACATAACTCTTTATGAAATAATATTTTCAGATTAGGGAATCAACTAACTACATATACAGTGTTTATGAAGAAGAAAGAAAATACATTATTTGATTGGATAATAGAACATGCAACTGCAGTAGATTTCAGCTTGATGAGATACCATGCGCGCATGCTATTGCTGTTTTGAAAAGCAAATATGTAAAGGAAATAAAGTCATACTATTCTGATTACTACGAGAAGGAGACACTTGTGAACACTTATAAAATGCCACTGTGTCCAATGCCCGATAAATGAGATTGGCATGTACCACCGGAGGTGTTAAAGATGTGGTTTTACCTCCAAAATATAAGCGTCAACCAGGAAAACTGTAGAAAGAAAGACAAAATAAAAGAAGTGAAAAGTTTTCATCAACCTCAAATCATTGTGGCAAGTGTGGGTATGAAGACCATAACAGACGCACTTGCAACTTTTTTTCAATAGAGATATGACATTTTTCTTTAAAGTTTACTCAGACTTGTTTACTTTGTTCAATGATTTGAATTCAATAATTTGAGTTAAATACTCAAAAATTTATTTGTTGGGATATTTTGTTTACAATGGATAGAGAAATGTTTATTTTAAGATCACTTTTAATAATTAATTAGAACTATTCTATTCAGCAGATATATTAAATTTCATGAGGAATGTTAGTGATACATTTCCTACATGAAATTATAAAGTGATACTTATTAAAAATGTTAATACTGTTATGTGATTCATATTAACTATTCGGGAAAATTATGTGATTCATATTAGTAATTAAACTGAATAGGTTAATTGGTGATACGTTTTTAAAATATTATTTTAAGTTGATTCAGTATTAAAAATTTTAATACTTTTATAGTACATTTTATTAACCGTTCGTTAAAGATATGTGATTCATATTATTAATTAAACTCAACAGGTTATTTGGTGATACATTTTCAATGTATTGGTTGCAGTTGATACATATTAAAAATGTTAATACTGTTATATGATTCATAATAACCGTTCGAGAAAATTATGTAATTCATATTAGTAATTAAATTGAACAGATTAATTGGTGATACATTTTCAACATGTTGATTTTAGTTGATTCAGTATTAAAAGTTTGAATACTGTTATATGATTCATATTTATCGTTCGTCAAAGTAATGTGATTCATATTAGTGATGCGTGATTTATTGTTAAGTCTATTAAACAAAACTAGTGATATATTTTTATAAATTAAACGTCCAGCAAAAGTTCTAATACCACACCAGCTGTTCAGATAAAATGTCATGACATTAAAAACAAAAATATTGAAAACTTAATACATAAAACACGTCATGAAATATCCATAAATCCCCAACCATTTGTTAACTAAGAAAAAAATCAATTTCCTTTTGTCACACAATAAATACTAGACAACTACGGCTCAACATCAATCATCTCTGCATTCTCAGATGGAATAAATATGTGTTTAGGCCTAGGTGGATCCTGATTGTCACTAACATATCCATTGCATTCCTTGTTCACACCATAGTCCCATAACAAGGATACGTATCTTGTACGATGCTTTTCTGGATCAAAATCAGAAGATGGTATTTGATGTCGATCACTTAGATATTCAGCATATGCTGCAACAAACAAGCCACAATCCCTGAAAAACAAAAACAATAGGTATTTTATGGATTCCTATGAGCTTTTATGTAAAAGAATATATTTAAAAGAATAAATGATACTTACAACGTGTCACTCGATTATTGCACAATTTCATCAACAAACTGAACATCAAATGCATCATCGTCCGTCTTTTCCTTGTATGCTTCTAGTAGAGACCAGTCTGTGCGCTCTTTTTTCAAAAAAATTAAATATTATCAAATAAGTTGACAATATTTCAGCAAGCTCCTTTATCTCATCACCATGACCTCTATGACCTTTCAAGGAGTCATACACACGAATGCATCTTTCCTTGAGTCCTATGACTTTTAACACCCAGTGAAACAATCCCTTATAATTTATTGGCACATACACTTCGTCAATCAAATGCCATGGAATATCGGCTGGAATGTATAGTTCTTGCATAATCTCACAAATTGATCTCTCCATCAAAGACACTTTATTTGATCAAATATTTTTGTCATGTGAGATAAGATCAATATCAGAATAACTTTGGTGATAATGAGTGTATGTTTCATAGATGTAGTTCATGAACATGCAATTCACAGTGGTCTATCTATATTAACTGATTTTGTCCAGTTTTGCTTTCTTTCTAAGATAGTAGAATACCACATCGGTATGTTGTAATATAAAATTAAAATGTGTAAGAACATGTAATTCATATAATCCATACATAATACTAAGTGTAAAACAGTTGATACTTATGAACTTAAAAAAACATTGACTGAAAAATACTCAAAAATATTATTGTCAGATGTATCACTGTGATACATATTATTGTCAGATGTATCACTGTGATACATATTATTGTCAGATGTATCACTGTGATACATGTGTTGCCAAAAAAGCTATATGCAGGCAGCAAACATCAATTTGGTTGGGTAATGTAATAAAATTCAACTTGTGCTTATATAAATAAAATCAATAAAACTGTTAATTTCTATAAATATTTCTTTGCAGCATACCTCATCATTCCAACAATTACTTGATTGGGCCATGTCATAAAACCAATATTTTTTCACCAAGAACTACAAAATCAAGATTTGATTTTAGGTCAGCGTATTTGGTCGTGTAGTACTCATCCTTTCCTTTCCTGCATTCAAATTATGATTCCAATAAGTGTTAAGAGAAATACATATATATGATATTTTGAAAGGTGATTCATCAATCTTATAGTAGTTTTTGTGTTTTACAGGCCAATTGACATCCAAAGAGAGAACTTAGAGAAAACATCTTCGGCATATGGTCCATTAATATTGTGACCTTTAAATGGATAATTCAACTTTTTGCACGGCTGGGTGACTTCTTTATCTTTTGACCTAGAATCAAAAACACTTACAAATGGTGATTGATATAGTTTTGAAGGCTGCCTATTTCTCTTGGAAGGTTTCTTCCTGACATATATCAGATTAGTCTTGCTGATAGGGACCTGAGAAATAGCTTTAATAGCGTTGTCGCCAATATAACACTGACTATCAGTATTGCCTTGCCAATCGTATGTGCCAATAGCTGCAACAGTAATATCAGTGATTCCTGTTGGATAGGTAGCAGGATATGGTGGTACTTACAAAGTAATAGCTTTAGATAAATTTTCATCTGTATCGTGAAGGGCTTATTTAGAATCTCGTGTGTCATACGCAAATAGTGAAGTTAGTGTTATAATGAAGTTTAGAATTGAAGTGTCTAAATTATCTATATGTACAAATATGTATCATTCTGATATATTTAGAAAACTTACATAACAAATAACCAACTTTTGGTACTTAAAACTTCAATCATCTTTAAATAAGATTAAAATATTTTTACCGAAAAGCTGTTATACCTTAGAAAAACTAAAAATAAGGTTGTGATCATTATTAAGAACAACTTCAACGTACCAAATAATAACAAATAAATATTTGTGAGCAATTACAAAACAAAATTCGTTATAAGTAAATTGATATTACCTTTACGCGCTCGTCCGTTATGCCTTCATCTACTTCCGCAGCTGTGTTATGCCTATCTTCTTCTTGGACCTAATCTGTGTACGAACTCTCAGCCTCTTGTTTGATGCATGTCAATTTTAATTTTGTGTGACATTTAATTTCTGATATAAATCAATTTAATTATTTGTGTGTATCAAATTGATAAATGTTGAAACAAATGTATGAAAATGATTTATTTTGAAAACATAAGGAACACATAACAAATATTTATTACTGAAAATCTTGATTAAATTATCTATATGTATCAAGGTGATACATATGATGTCAGATGTATCAAAGTGATACATATGAGTAACTTAATCAATACATATACACCAATATATTAACAATTTCAACACTTCAAAAAACAACATTTAAATTATTTGAGGCTAATATTTTGATCAAGTTGTAACAAATCGATCATATAATTAAGTCAATTTAACTAACTTAAAGCATTCCTCAGCTCCTCCTTCATTGCCACCTACTTTACATAATTGACCGACATCGTCTACGATATTGTCATTTTTAGCATCCATTTTGTGCTCATTAAGAGATTGAGGAGGATCCCCTTCTCTATTCGAGATACCTTTTTCACTTTCATGCAGTGGATATTAAGCAACCTGCAATATCACAAATTAGAATAGCTAGTGATTCATATAACTGAATTAAATTGTCTATATGTATCAAGGTGATACATATGATGTCAGCTGTATCAAAGTGATACATATGAGTAACTTAATTAATACATATACACCAATATATTAACAGTTTCAAAACTTCAAAAAATAATATTTAAACTATTTGACGCTAATATTTTGAGCAAGTTGTAACAAATCGATCATATAATTAAATTAATTTAACTATCTTTAAGCATTCCTCAGCTCCTCCTTCATTGCCACCTACTTTAGATGATTGACCGGCATCGTCTACGATATTGTCACTTTTAGCATCCATTTTGTGTTCATTAAGAGATTGAAGAAGCTCTCCTTCTCTATCCGAAATACCTTTTTCACTTTCATGCAGTGGATATTGAGCAACCTGCAATATCACAAATTAGAATAATATGGAAATATATTGATATTAATGACAAATTATGAATACCTTGCCATATGAAGCAAAACCTTCTTTTACAACTCCCAAAAATCCTGTATAATGGTCCACCATCAATTTTTGAAGATCATTGAATTTCATGTCAACCTATATTGTGAATAACATTTTGAATTTTATGTTAACTTATAATCTATTTTAACATTAACACAATGAACGAACAAAATGTTATACTTACATAAGTCTTAACATAAGACTTTATGTCGTCCAAATCTGACCTGGATAGTGATAGCTTTTCTTCTCCAGTAGAAGATTCTTTATTAGCATCCCTCATCTCAACATTATGCACAACTTTATCTTTATTCAAGGAAACACGAGGCTCTAAACGATCTCTTGATGAACCTGCCAAATGTTTCTCTTTGGACAACTTCTCTGACTGTGTTTTTTTTGTGTTTGCCACTCTTGAACCAAATTTTTCAGACTCCTCAACTAATTTTTGTTTCTTTGCAGGATGGTGTGAAGATGGACCAGCATCAAGCCTCATCTTTTTGAGAAAGTCTGCATTTGGAGGAGTACTGAAATCATCAAGTTCATCTCCAAATTCAGTAGAAGCAGTCTTTTCTAAATGTTGTTGTACAGATACTGCCTGTGATACATTTGCATCATGATTTGTTAGAGCAAACATCAAAGGTTTGGGCAACTCAAGATGGTTCAATTCCTGTGGTGACGGGGTTAGATTCCTGTATACAAGCTGCAACAAAAATAACACACAGGACAAAAATTAAAAGTACCTTAAAAATTAAAAATAGACATACAAAAGTATCACACTGAAAAAAACACTACCTTACTAAACATAGCATCCATCAGATCCTTATATCTAGGCCTAGGTTTAACCACTTTCCAATTCACCATCCTTGAGATTAAATTGTGAACATGAACGACAAGTGATTCATCAACTGCAGCACAACATTCGTACCACCAAATCTGAAGTGCATATAGCATGCCACTCGGACAGTAAAACTTTTGGACATCATTCATCGATCGGCTAATAGAAGCCATCAGTTTCTCAAAAGCCACTTTTCCCCATGGTAAATGACTAAAACTTCCATCATCCACCATGTGGAAGTCTCGGGAATATTGGTTTTATCTAATTGGGAGAACACAAATGTGTGTATAAAATACAATATCCTAATTTTTACCGCATCTTTCATATTTTTTCCCCACTTTTTATTCAAAAAAAGCTTGACCAACTCACCCTTTTCACATTTGATGTCGAATTCGAAAAATATTTTTTTTGTAGTCGACATGGTGGAAGGTCTGAATAATTAAAATCATCTACATTGTCAATGCATTTCAACCCGGTAACAGTAGCAAACTCGTACAATGAAAACTGAAGAATTGAATTGTTGACCAACACCCTAAGTTGATCCTGATATGAGTGTTGGACCTCTAAGGTCATCAAGAACTTTGTTATCGATCCTTGAAAGTTATAATTAGATAGGTCCAAAAATGACCCAACACAAGTGCTTCTGAAAATTTTGATTCCTTCATCCTTCAAAACCTCTTTAAGCATATCCACTATATTGATGTTGTGTGCACTACCAATCCTTACGTTGTGAGATGGTCGTTTTTTCATAATCAAACTAACATTCTCCCAACCAAGAAAAAAATCAGAAGATGTTTCATATGTCAAATGAATCACATGTTTATAAATTACAACAACAATAAATAGAGTACAGAAAGTGTTATCACATATGTATCACCAAAAAAAATGATACATAGAGAATCACTCTTATTCTATATGAAAATGTGTAGTTGTAACATCCATATGAATCACCAGCACAATATATGTATCACCAATTAAAATATCATTTTACTGTAACATCCATATGAGTCACTAGTACAATATATGTATCACCAATTAAAATATTATTTTGTTGTAACACCCATATGAATCACCAGCACAATATATATATCGTCAATTAAAATATTATTTTTCTGTAACACCCATATGAATCACCAGCACAATATATGTATTACCAATTAAAATATTATTTTAGTGTAAAACCCATATGAATCACCCATATGAATCACAAAAAAAACATCAATCACCAATATGAAGTTCGACTCTTAAACTGTTATTATATGAATCACCAATATGAATCACCAATATGCATTACCATTTATGAATCAATTGCGATAACAATACCTTCTCCGACGGAGATTTGGGGATTTGTTCAATTTAATCCTGATCTTTCATTTATATGTTAGAGTCTCAATTTTCAGCAGCAAAAGTTTCTCTTAAAATCTTTAATTTTTCAGGGTCATTCTGTTGCTTTGAATGATTTTTATAAAATCTAACTTTGTGTAATCAAATTTGCCCGAAGTAAAGCCCAGAACTTGATTACTATCATGAACACCTTTTTGTGTTTCAATTTGTGAAATCCCCAAGTTGAATGAGGGTAAATCTTCATTAGCCATCGAAGATTCAACAAATTAACACAAAGAAATTCAAGAAATATATAGATATTGAAATCTCCTATTAAAAACTAAATTAAAACCCACATAAACAAACAACTAACCTCTTTGAAGTAGTTGACAAATTTTAAAATTTAATGATAAAAGATTACGGCTGTAATCAGTTGAAGTAGTGGAGAAGGAAGTTGACTCAAGATATGCTAAAATGGGAGAGATTTAATGGGAGTAATTTGTGGGGAAAAAAAGAAGAAGATGCATATAAAGATGAGAGAGAAAGGCGTTAATGGAGGAGAGAAAATAGGGCGTGAAAGTTAAAGCAAATGTATCACAGTAAATATACAAAAAGGAATTTTATGTAATTTTTAAAATATTAAGGGATATTTGGTAATATGGTGCCTTAAGTTTGGGGTTTTTGTAATTTGCCCAATATTTATTTTGGTGTAATGATACAACAAATGATCAATGAGGATTGTCATATGGGATGTATGGGATAAAATAGTTTTAATAAAGATTGGGTCAACTTTGGTCGGGTAGAATTGGAATCAGGTCGCGATGGCATTATCCCGGGAACAAAATCGAGATGAGGGAATATCCTCGTAGGATAGAAAGAAATGGCTCGAGACTAACTTTGATTGTGACCGCGGATGAAAGGACAGACAGAAGGACAGTCTGTCAGGTCTCTCGGGTGCATAGGCGACCCTTAGTGGAACCACGTCAGACACGCAATATTGGGCTGACATCCTCCAACGGTGAGTGGCTCTTGACCATTGGTGGTTGTACTGTAGGTTTCACACTGTAATCTTCTATTGGTCAAAATTAGTCGTTGTACTCTATAAATAGAACCCCCGACGACATCTAATTTTGCTCATCTCAATCCTCAAGCAATAAATATTTGTAGCTTTGTTCTTAATTTTTCTCTATTTTCTTAGTTAGCATGATCTATTTTTTCGCCTATTATACTCACTATCTAAGTAAACTACCAACAATAATAAGGATTGGCTCATAGCTAAGGAACTGTGGACTATGTTGGTGAACTAGATTTGTCCTAAAACTCTATTTTTGTTTATCAACTATATTTTTTACTTTGTTTATCAGTTGTATTATTTGCTTTGTTTATTTACTGCCTTGCAATCACTCACTACTAACTCGAAGTTAAACTCATTACGTGTGTTTTTGACCTACCTACAAATTTACTTGTCCTAAATTGACGATAAACAATGATGATTTCTTTATTGATGTTAAATGATTGAATATCGCCCAAATCAACAAAGATGAAAACTTAAAGTAAAATGAACAATTAAATTTATCTAACCATACTGTTAATCATACCTTAAAAGTGATTTGTAATATGGTTTGGGAAATCTTCCTCAGGTCATTAAGAAGATCAAGCTTTTTGTTTAGGATTTGCCCTATCCAATAGTATGATGTTCTTCTAAAGTTTTTTCCCAAATAACATCAAAGAAATTTGATGATATTTTTTGGGGGTTTTGTGAAGAAACTGAGTGAACTTTGGAATTTAAGTGTGGCATTAATTAGTAATGTATGTGTAGAAAAATCTTGGTGTTATGGGTAAAATTATGTCCGAATGAGAAGATCTAGTGTACTAAAAAGAAACGCATGTCATTTTTTGAATATTTATTATCTTTTTGCATTATATACTTAGATAACAAAGAGAAAATTTACTTTATTATAATGTTGATCACAATTCTCTAAGATATATCCTCGCACATCTCACATGATGTATCTGTTGGGTTCGAAATCGAAAGGGCGTCAAACAGAAGCTTAAAGTTTGCAAACTAATATGATGATAATTCAGATGACACAAAACTAAACTAAGAAAAATATAATATTATTGATATGATTTTGCCAATTGGTCTACATATTAAAAATAATATTGAAAAACTTAAAATCTATTAGGAGAAATCTCCTTTAAACAAAGACTCTTTAAAGACTATATTGTGGATGTTATTATGTTATTGTATGAGAAGGGTCTTCTATTTATAAAATTTCAAAACCTTTCCTCCAAGAGGTTTGCCAAATATGAAAAGGTTTTATATTTTCTTTTAGGAAAAAGTAAAAGTATATATGGTTACTTACTTTAATTTTGGTAAAAAAATCAGGGCAAAAGTACTAACAGCATCAAAAGTTCATCTCTGGTCAATTGATGTAATTCTAATTTTCTGTGACCTAAAACTTGAAATTGATCATATTATATGTTTTATCACCTTTATTTCCAATAAATAATATTAAAAGTAATTATCTTGAGGTCCATGGGGATAACACAAACACAATAAATTATTACTACTCAAGCGCAATAGATCAGTTTTATTTGATAATTGGTAACTCCTTATTGGTGGATCACAATTGAAGTTCTTGACGGTTTCTTACTTTACTATAGGCATAGAAAAAGTTAAGCTACAAATAAAATAAACAATAACTAATTCAAGGAATATATCTCAATTCAATAGCAAAGTATTATATTAAATTAGTAATCAATTAAGATACCCATATCAGTAAATCAGTTTTTTATAATATAATTGTAATATTCTTTTTATAATACTAGGTTAGGACACGTGCGTTGCACGTGAGTTTTACATTTATTAAAAAAATGTATAAAAAGAATTATAAGAATTAACTATGTGTAATATCAATTGACGTTGAGGAAAAAATACATCAATTAAATATTTTAACAACACACTAATTTTGCCACTAAATCAGTATCATAATGTCAATATTTTTTCATAATTTATTTTTGTAAAGGAAATTATTATACTGTCAAAATATGTCTAATATCGTTTACACCTGAATTGTGTAATCACAAAATTGGTCTAATCTGGTACTCAGTCAACCACAAACCAACACCAATTTAGCCATACAACCCTCGAAAAGTTTGTCAAGTTGATTGATGAATTCCTAAGATCTCATGTTGAACAAAACTTACATCTTGAACAATTCATCCTTACATATCATGATGAAAAATTGGCTTCTCATATCAATAGGTGAATTAAGTTGGTGGTTAAAACTTAACGTTGAAGCGCTGAAAATAAAAAACTAAATCGATAATACATAAAATCAATTAGAACTGACCGATGATGAGCACCTCCTCTACTTGCCTGGCATTATATTTAGACCCGGCCTCTCCCTCGTCCTCAAGATCATGCTCATTCCTAACTTGATGATTAGTATCGTCATGTCCATCTCTAGTTTGATGTTTATCCTCCTCCTACATCAACTGCAAGAACTCAAGTTGTTGACGTTTGTATTTTAATGTCTTCTTTATCTTCTTCATCATCGATCAGTACCTTCATCAAAATCTGAATGCTTTTCAACTTCTCCCTTGGTCAACTTTGAAGCTTAGCTTGATCCTTTCTCGTAAAAGCACAAATTACAATTAGTAACCCTGATGTTCTGCCAAATAAATAACAACATGAATGATTATTTCACGAATCACAATACATAATGTCAACTGCAATCCATAGCCTAAGGAACATGGAATTCATGTTTGCCTAGTTTCTTTAATAAACTTATAAAAGTGAACTCTTTCAACGCAACAACTCGATAAGCTTAAAAATATAGGAAATTATCCTTTTTCCAAATTAATTTAAGAATAAAGGATAAAAATTAATGACAACTTTTTACAAATATATTCCATATCTTTGTTTTTTTTATTTTTTTTATTACTTTAAATTTGTATTTAAATCAATTTGACTCATCGTGTTTTACTATAGTCAATTTTGTTTTATTTATGGTATTTCTTTTCTGCCAATACGCTTCGAAAAATAAATTTATGTATACTCTAACAAATTTTTAACTTAAAATTTATTTTATAATAAGAATTTCTTGAAAAATAATTGAATTGTACTTTTTTGTTAATTAGTTAATTCAAAGAGTGTATAATATTTGCTTTCAACATTAAAAGAAATATTCTTAAAATTAGCTCATTCAAATGTTGAATATTTAACTATGTAGCTGTAATTTTTGTTAGGGTTTCTGCCTTGATTTTCTTACTATATTTAAGCTTTATTTTTTCTTAGAAGAAAAATAAAAGTTAACATAATTATTTTTACTTTTCCAGAAAGAAAAAAATATAATTCCTTTTCATATTTGGCTAATCTCTTTCCTGGAGGAAAGGTTTTGGACATCTATAAATAGAAGACTCTCTTTTCATACCATAACACAATAACATTTACAATGTAGTCGTTTAAAGAGTTTTGTTTAGGGGGAGATTTTCTCTCTAATAGTTTTATGTTTTCTTTTTATATTAGGTTTTTATATGTAGGCCAATTGGCCAAACTATATAATAATCATGTTTTTAGTATGTTTTTCTTTTCGTCTAATTTATCGTCTCAATAGTTTGCAACTAATAGCTTCCGCATGACACCCTCTCAATTTCAAACCCAACAAATGGTATTAGAGCTTACGGTTCAATGGTCCAATGGTGTGGTGAGACGAGATTAAATAGGTTCAGAGCGGTTTCAAAATCAAGTTGCAACAATTTGGATGATAATGAAGATTTTTGTCAAACTACATGTGGAGAAAAAATTTCAAACAAAATTTCAACAATCCTGCTGCTTATCCATCTTTTAAACCAAAATTAATTTTCAACCCATGTTTATGGGCTCTAATTTTCAACCCATACTTGCTTAAACGCTTGGGCTCCTTTCAACTCGTGTATTTATTTTTAACGCATGAGCTCCACTCTTAACCTGTGCTTACTTTCAATGCACAAGGCTTCACTTTCAATCTTATCAACCCGTGCTTCAATTTTTAATGCATAGGGCTCCAATTTTAACCCATAATAATTTTTAATCATGGTAAGCAGCAGTGATATATAAAGATTATATCAAGAACGAAGTTCATGCACGTGATATGAAGAGAAGACGGATCAAGTGAAGAAAATCAAGCCAAAAAGGGGAGATTTGTTAGGGTTTTTGCCCTAATTTTCTTACTATATTTAAGTTTTATTTTTTCTTAGAAGGAAAATAAAAGTTACCATAATTACTTTTACTTTTTCTGAAAGAAAAAAAATATAATTCTTTTCCATATTTGGCTAACCTCTTTCTTGGAGGAAAGGTTTTGGACATCTATAAATAGAAGACCTCCTTCTCATACCATAACACAATAGCATTTACAATGTAGTCGTTTAATGAGTTTTGTTTAGGAGAAGATTTTCTCTCTAATAGTTCTATGTTTTCTTTTATATTAGGTTTTTATATGTAGGCCAATTGGACAAACTATATAATAATCATATTTTTAGTATGTTTGTCTTTTCGTCTAATTTATCGTTTCAATAGTTTGCAACTAATAGCTTCCGCCCTCTCGATTTCGAACCCAAAAAATGGTATTAGAGCTTACGGTTCAATGGTCCAACGGTGTTGTGAGACGAGATTAAACAGGTTCAAAGCGGTTTCAAAATCAAGCTGCAATAATTTGGATGATAATGAAGATTTTTGTCAAACTACATGTGAAGAAAAAATTTCAAACAAAATTTCAACAATCCTGCTACTTATCCATTTTTAAAACCAAAATCAATTTTCAACTCATGTTTATGGGCTCCAATTTTCAACCCATACTTGCTTAAACGCTTGGGCTCCTTTCAACTCGTGTATTTATTTTTAACGCATGAGCTTCACTCTTAACCTGTACTCACTTTCAATGCACAAGGCTTCACTTTCAATCTTATCAACTCGTGCTTCTATTTTTAATGCATAGGGCTTCAATTTTAACCCATATTAATTTTTAATCATGGTAAGCAGCAGTGATATATGAAGATTATATCAAGAACGAAGTTCATGCACGTGATATGAAGAGAAGACGGATCAAGTAAAGAAAATCAAGCCAAAAAGGAAAGATTTGTTAGGGTTTTTGCCCTGATTTTCTTACTATATTTAAGTTTTATTTTTTCTTAGAAGGAAAATAAAAGTTACCATAATTACTTTTACTTTTTCTGAACAAAAAAAAATATAATTCTTTTCTATATTTGGCTAACCCCTTTCTTAAAGGAAAGGTTTTGGACATCTATAAATAGAAGACTTCCTTCTCATACCATAACACATTAGCATTTACAATGTAGTCGTTTAAAGAGTTTTGTTTAAGGGGAGATTTTCTGTCTAATAGTTTTATGTTTTCTTTTATATTAGGTTTTTATATGTAGGCCAATTGACCAAACTATATAATAATCATGTTTTTAGTATGTTTTTTTTTTCGTCTGATTTATCATCTCAATAGTTTGCAACTAATAGCTTCTGCATGACGCCCTATCAATTTCGAACCCAACAATTATATCGAATAAGACTTTCAAAATTGAAAGAAATATTCTTATCATTAACTCATTTAAATATTAAAATATTTAACCATAGTTGTAATTTTATCGTTTAAGAAATTAAGAATTCTATTTTCAAAAGATACCTAAAAATTGATTCAATGCTTCATATTTAAAATGTTATATTTGTATATAATTTTTTTACTCTTTTCAACCACATCTCTTTTTTTCTTTTTCTACACTAAATTTTGTATCTTCAAAAATCATGAGAGATTGTACCCTCTCTCTTTCTCTCTCTCTCTCTCTCTCTCTCTCTCTCTCACGCATGCCACATTTAATTAAAAGATAATTATGATCAATAGTATGTGTTTGTTAAGAGCATATGCAAACTTCAAGAGACAAATAATAAGTATTCTCTACCTTCCTTATCAATTTATTTGTTATTGTCCTTTTTAGTATTTTCACCCTTCCCCGACTCCTATGATTGCTCAACATTTTTCTGTCTTAATCTATGTATTTTTTTTCAATTATTCAAGTATTATTATTATTATTATTATTATTATTATTATTATTATTATTTTAAAAAAAGGAGAATGAAGAATTCAACATATCAATACAAAATAAAGCTACTCTTTAGTTTATTTTCTCGTACTATGCGTCATGTACATACCTTCCTATTATGTATTCATTTCCAATCCTGACACATGAAGTAAATGGTTAAAGTTCCTCATGTTCTTAATAAATTAATAAGAGTCTCACTCAAACATCCAACCTTTGAAATATAAGAAGTTACGCTTCAAAGTAGCAATTACAGAATTTGCACTTCTTTTCCCTCGGTGTCGCATTCTTTACATCTTCACTGCTCTTTCTAGAGATGACCTGAAAATCTCAATAGATGCATAAATAAGCTACACATAGGTATTTCTCTGGATTCAACTTCTACTTCACTGTTTATGCTTATTTGTTGAAGATAACATTTGAATCATAAATACCACTCTAATGTACGTTTATTGGGAAACAATAACATGTGAATCATATCATATAATTGACTGCATACAAAGCATCTTAGTGATTTTTCAACAAATTATATAAATTCCTCCTTTTCCTCTTAGTTGGTCCTCTTTTTCAAAATATTTGTTTCAATGTAATTGCTTTCAACTCTTACCTGATTCTATGAAAAAGTAGAATCGTGTTGAAAATGTTCTCTTAAAAATATAGATTCTTCTAATTATTATGTCTAATTGTGATTATATCCTCCACTTTTTGGTCGTGATCACGAATATATATTTTGTGTGCATTGTGTAATAGTTTGTGTGCTGCAAGAAAGCCTCCACGCGTGTGCTACTTCCTATTTTTTTTTTAAGAGCATTTAACTTTTCACATACAACTCTTACCATATATTTTCCTCTTATAATAAAAAAAAACTTAAACAAAAAAAGAAAAGAAAAATGTGTAAAAGTTATAGGAAAACTTACTATATATTTTGGAGTTAGACTTTCTATATATTTAGGAGCTTACGAAAACAATTTATATATTTTAGAATTTTGTAGGGGAAGAAAAAGAAAAAGAAAAGGTAAGAGACCAAAAGCTCCCATACAGTAGTTTTGACTTTCTACATATTTAGGATTAGGAGTGCATCAAAAAACACAAAACTTTTACTCATACGTTTTTATAACAAAAAAAAAAATTGTTTCTTAAATATTTAATTTAATTAAAATAATTAAGGAAAAAAAGTTTCACCAAAAAACACAAAAAATTATATTGTGCGTTTTTGTGCGAAAAAATATTTTTTTTAAAATATTTAGTTTACTTAAAATAATAAAGAAAACAAAAGTAAAAAGAAGATGTCCTAATTTAACAATAAAAGGTCTTACCATATATTTAAGAGTCTTGATCCCATATAATCTAGAACTTAATATTATAAATCAAATTAAGTAATAATTGAAAAAAATGTGAAAAAATAATTTTGTCTAAAGAAAGTCTTTTAATGAAGAACAAAAAGTTCAAACAACATTTCTAAGGCTCTTCGCACTTTTAATATATTATAGATTATAGATATAGATTATAAATTATAGATTATAGATATAGATAATTGTAATATTCTATCCTTCTTGGCTTTCACCTCTTATGGTGGTGTCGGATTTGACATGGATCTCTATCTTGTATAAATTAGTTGAGAATCGATGCCAACCATGTATACTGTATGGGTGTCATTTTTATTCATTTTGTTGTAAGCATATTATTTAAATTAATTAGTCTTTTTATAAGTAGAATATTTAATTATTTAGAAAGAAATTTGATTACTTTACTTTTTTAAGTTAGGAAGTCATGCTTTTAATATATTATAATAAAATATATAAATGAGTCAAACACACTTTATAAGTTTAATTATTTACGTTTCCAATCTTTAATAAAAGCCACAAAAAAATTTAAATCAAAGTTTCACATTTTATCTCATCAGAACTCAAAATGTAATAATTATGTTTAAGTATAATATAAGTCTTTCAGATAATATGCTTATATGATTTCATTATTCAAAGTACTGTCTCAATGATTTCATAATTTAATATATTTTTCATTTTAATTTGTTTGTTTTACTTTTTTTAGTCCGTTTGAAAAAAATATCTTTTTTTTTACAACTCTTAAAATTTAACTTTCCGCATGGTAACTTCATGCCAAATTAAACAAGACATATAAATTTAAATGCAGGAAGTATATTTATGTATGCCAACTAATTTGCATTTTTGCAAAGAATAACAACTCTAAGCTTCAAAGAATATTTTTTCTAATAAATTATTGCACGAACACAAAACAAATTTTATATTATGAGATCATGTCCAAACAAACAAAAATAAAAGAATTCTATGATGACATTTTAGAAATTGAGTACATAAAAAAAAAAGTGAAAAATTAACAACTAAAAGAGAATGGTTAAGAATGTCGAACTCTTTTTTTTTTTTTTGAAAAGTCATCATTTTCATCCTAAACTATAATCGAAAAGTCAAAATCACACCTAAACTATTAGAGTGACCTAATACACACCTATACTATTTAAAAGTAAATTTATTTCCACTCTGACGCACATAGAAACAGTCACACGATGGAAGGTGTTACACACTCACGCACATGTCACTGTCACGTCAGTTTTTACATCAGATTTTTAAAAAAAAAGTCCATGTCACCCCAATTGGTTCTTCTTCCCTATCCATCATCAAAATTAAACCCACCATTGAACCACCACCATTGCCGCATCGTCACCAAACTCATATCATCATCATCATAGATTTCACCACCAACAACAACCAAATTCACCATTGGAATCACTCCACCACCACTGCTACCATAAAAATTTATAAGTTGGAATCATATCACCATCATTGTTACCACTAAAAAATTTAAAGAGCCACCACAAAATGCGCCTTGGGGTGACATTCAGTTTGTTCGATTTGGTTGTTTAATATCGATTCAATTTTTTGATTTTCGAATTAACTAAAATGACCACCATAACCAAACTGAAATAAATTTGGTTCGGTTCATTTTCTACAAATTTAGTTCGGTTATTTCAAAATTTTATTTTGGTTCTGAAGATTAAGATGGTGAGCCTTTCTTTATCATGACTGGACATTTAAAATTGGTGATTTTTCTAGAAAAATATTTTTGTCAAACTTATTTTTCATTCCTAAGTATAACTAACTCAATACACATGAAATGAAATGAAATAACCATAAATTTAATATAATATATAATTGCAGTCGGAAACTCGACACTCGTTGTTTCATCTCCTCGAGGCGTCGTTGAAAGCTTGAAACAAGTCAACAATCAGTGCGAAAATAAACACCTAGGGTTAGAGACATAATTCGTAACTCGTAAGATGTTTGACGGTGTGGGTTACTTATTGTATATTATATATATATGCATACATACAACTTGGAGGGGGTTGTTCGCAAACAGAGTATTTCAGCGGAATTTAATTGATTCATTCAGAGAAATAACCCTCATCATACAAATAGTATAAGTCATCATCGCTATCTACATATGAATAATCATGAATAGACCATTGTTCTTGAACAAGACTGTCGATGATTTTTTCAAGAATTTTTTCTTGCAAATCCTTATTTAATTTGTATATTATATAATAAAATATATATATATTATTTATATAATTTCAATTTTTTGGTTTAATAAAAAAAATTTAAAAAATCAAAAACCGAGCCGTTTAACCAAATTTCTAAAATTTGAAATCGAAATCGATCCGAAAATTCAAAAGATCGAAACCAAAATTAAAATTTGATTTGATTTTTTAATTTTTTAGATTTAAACCAAAATATGTCCGGCCCTACCTGCACCTGATTAATTTTTATTTATGTTTTTTTTTTATAAATTTATAACCATTTTAATTTATTGTGTTTTAAATAAACTAAATACATATTAGGGAAAAAGGGTTATATTTACGTCCCTACTTTAAAAAATTGAATAAATACATTTTTCGTCATATTTTGTGGTCAAATTTATCCTCACTATCATATATTGGAGCCAAATTTACCCATCTACTTTGAAAATTAGCTAGATATACTCTTTATCATACTTTAGGGCCAAATCTACCCTCGACGTTATAATTTGATGTCAAATTTATCCTTGTTGCGAAGAAACTTTTCACACATACCCGTTTTTTAATAGAAAAGCTCAAATCAACGTTAAATGCCTCATTTTTTAAAAATAACACACAATTTAATCTAACTCGTCCGACCTGACTCGAACCATCAAAAAGACACAAACAAATATACCCCCTTCAATTTTATTGGTTAAAATTTTCTAATGAGATTAAGTCACTGTACATTTATTAGTGCATAACTCATGAAAAATGAATTTACATTAGTGCAAACACAAGCAAATATATCCTTTTCTCAATTCATGGATTTGCATCAATGCAAAACTCATGAAAAATGACACTTAGCGATCAAACGCAACAAATTAGGCTCAATGAAGATATCTCTAGATGATTGAGTTAAGAGGTCTCCCTATGTGTCAATCGTTACATCACTTCATTCTTATATTTTTATATACAATTTTGATCTACACAAATTTTTCATCATGTTTTTATATAGAATCTAGATGGACATAAAATTGCATACCAAATCTAGAAATTTGAACATAACTAAAAGAAACAAAGTTTATAATAAACATTTTCTCTAGTTTCATACTTCTGTACTATTCCATTCCATTTCACTTTTTTTTACGTAAACAACCTACAAACGTTACACGTTGAAAGAGAGGTATATTTGTTCGTTGAAAAATTTTGACCTACAGATGTGAGAAAGGGTACATTTGTTTGTGTATTTTTTTATGGTTTGGATTAAGTTGTTAGATTAGGGTATGTTTTATTTTTAAAAATGATCATTTAACGTTGATTTGAGACTTTCTGTTAAAGAAAGGGTACAAGTGAAAAATATCTTAACAATGAGGGTAAATATAACCCCAAAGTATGACCTCGAGGATAAATTTGAACTCAAAATATGACGAAGAATATATTTAGCCAAATTTTTAAAATAGAGTGATAAGTTTAACCTTAAAATATGATGAATCATATATTTAATCAATTTTTCAAAATAGAGTGATAAATTTGACCCTCTACCACAGTGGTCGCTTCGATTACTTGCTCTGTGTTGTTTTGTATTACATTAAAATTCAAACACATGATTCCTACCTATGATATCACATTATTATGTGTACCATTTCATTTTAAACAGAATTGTTAGAGAGGAAATAAGGAAAAGGCTTTTAATCTACACTTTATCTACTTGTATTAGACATGATGATTAACACAACACACGAGACCCAGAGACAATAGGCAATTAATTAAGCACAAGTCTTGTAATGGAAAACTTACCATACAAACTAACAACAATTTTTAGTAATGCGCCATCAACCTGTAAATGTTGAAGCGTCAGAAAACTTGGCCAAGAGGATCAAGAACCAGTTGATTTCGGAGTGGCACTATTTGAAGAATTAATCGAACTAAAAAATAAGAGAGGTTGCTTTTCTCTGAAGCCGCATATCCGTTCCGTCTCCAAGTGTGGATTTAGGTTGATTCTGCGCACGTTTTTCTAAATAAAATAGATATTATTTCTTAAGTATTTATAAAATCCAGCAAAATTATGTGGGATGGGATGGGGTGAGGGTTCGGTGAAAGGGTGGGGATTGGGGATATTGAGTTTTGAATAATCAAATTCATATCTCTTAATTGATATTCATAGTTTCTTGGGTAATTTTAACCGATTGTCTCAAATGAAAAAACTTTTCAGAATAATCATCTTCTTATTTTTTCTTACAACCTATGGACCTTTCACACTCTAAATATCTTTTTTGACAAATAAAAAATAATATGAAAAAACGTTAGACCACTATCTAAAATTTTATAAGTTATTACAAAAGCTGACATTGTCTAATATTTTTATGTAAAATAAATAAATTTATAAAAAAAAATTATAAACAACGTTAGATGCTAGTTTAATATTATTCGGAAGGTAGTTTCATGGGGACTCTATTTACACAACCCTAAATAATGACCTTAAAAAAGAACATTGTGTGAATCAATTTTTTTCTTTATTTATTACTCCTACTACGTAATGACTATAGCATATAAGACTAATTTTGGGGCCTAAATTTATTTGAGACCTAAAGCTGGGGTTGAGTCGTGTTTCCCTAAAGTTACTCCTGAAGACTATCTCTGCGCTAGGCCTTTAATATTTTGTTGTAGTTATACCTCCTCTAGCTTTACAATACCTATAAGTCACTATATTTTATCCACGTGTTTACTAACTTGCTAAAATATTTCACATGGCCTTTTTTAAAACCTAAGTCTGTGGGCTAAGCTACATAATTATAAGGGAAAAGGACATGGGTTGTCCATTTTTTTTAAAAAGGACATATTCTAGTCAGTCGGCTAAATTAATTTATTTATTTTAGTCATTTGATCCAATTGGACACATGCAGTCTCTATACTTAATTGATACACTTTTATACTATATTGATACACTTTTAAAAAAAGAGAAAGGAAATTCTATGCAAGCACATACAGTTCCTATACCCAATTGATACTCGTTTATACCATATTAATACACTTTTATACTGCATTGATACACTTGCAGTGTCCATATACTCAATTGATACTCTTTTATACTAGATTGATACATTTTTAGAATGCATGTAGAAACTATATAGAGTCGTATAAAATATGTATCAAAATAATAATTATAGTTAAAAATTGTATAAAATGTGTATAAAAATGCTATAATTATTATATATAAATATATATATCTTTAACAATTGTATTATATTAAAAGTATATGGTATTGTATTTTATTGTATAAAGAAGTGAAACTAAACAAAACAAATAGTATGTTATTTTAATAATGTTGGTGAATATAAAATAATCTGAAAAAGAAAAAATTATTACTCGATTATTTAAAAAAATAAAAAAATAGGATCTTTAAAAAAGAAAAATACTAAACTTGTTACAATTCTTTTTGAAGGCTGGTTGATAGATCCATGCAAAAAATTGAAAGAAAGTGCAAAAATTAGTCATGAAAAAAATGGAAAGTGAGGTTGCAAGGGAGAAAAAGAAATGGCGGGGAGGTGAGATTATAGCAATTACAAAGGACTCAACTGTTAAAAAAAAATTGCTACCAGCTGTACATTTGACTTTCTAATCCTTTACTTTTGTCTCCAAGAAAAAAAAACTAACAAAAATATGTAAATAAGATGTAATAAGCAGAAATTATGTATTGCTTCTTTGCCTCAAAACTCTTTCATTTGCACTGATCCATATTGTAGGCCCAATTTCTTATTTTCCTTACGTGTAGCTGTCGTGATAGTGGACATTTTGGGGTAAGCAGTGTCATGATCGAGTGGCTATTTACTATGTTTTTAAATTTAGGTACTAGTTTTATAAAATTATTTTAGTTTTAGGTGCTATTTTTGTCTTTTCCCCTGATTATAAAGGATTCCAATTGAATCTCTTTCATGAAATTTCTGTATTAAGCCTTTAATATTTTGTTGTAGTTGATAGCTCCTCTAGCTTAACAATACCTATAAGTCACTAGATTTTATCCACATTTTTTCTAACTTGCTAATATAGTTCACATGGCTTTTTCATTTTTACCCCTAATTCCGTGGGCTAAGCTACATAATTATAAAGGATTTCAATTGAATTCCTTTCATGAAATTCCTGTATTAAGTGTCACAACCCAATTATCAGATCATGATGACGTCTACCATAACCCATCAGTAGACAAGTCAATTCATATTCCGGAACGGCTAGTAATGGATTACTCAACAATATAAGGAAAAGAGTGCGAAATAAATGACATAAAGATCAATACATAATAGAATTTCAAAACTTGGTGGTATCAGTATAAGAGCTTCTAAATATATTTAAGAGTACAAAAGTGATCTATCAAGAGAATTACACTGATACAACTTATCTTTGCATTAAATATAGAGACTAGTCTAATACAAGAAAAGAGATGAGTAATACTCTAAACGTCAGGAGGTCACTCTAAGTCTCTGAACCATGTGTTAAAGGGCCTACTGATTTACTTATGGCATAATACATAATATGACCCTAAACTTGACACCAAATTATAACATTGACCTTAAACTTTGACAGTGCACAAGTAGGCCCTTTAACTATACAAAATATGAACGAATAAACACCCCGATTTTGCAACTTAGGTGCGTGTACCTCACTTGCTCCTACATGGATTAGTCATCCACTCATACGGACCTATGATGCGACGTCATTAAAAGGGCTGACATGGGAGGGCTTATGTCTTTCAATTAAAACGACGTCGTTTTGCTTCTATCAATAAATTTTAAAAGGTAAATTTAAAATTGTAAAGTCTATGATGATGATGATTGTCGTCGTTGTCGTCGTCGCCGCCGCCGCCACCGTCGTCGTCATTACGCACTACTATTGCTTCTATCAATAACTACTACTACTACTACTACTACTACTACCACCACTAATAATAATAATAATAATAATAATATTTTATTAAAATTTTCATCTTAATAACGCTTTATTAATAACTTTTTGATAACGTTAATTTAATAACATCTTAATAATGTTAATTCAATAACGTTAATTTAATATACTACTATTATTGCCCTTAATAATGTTTTAATAACGTTAATTGAATATACTACTACTACTTCCCTTAATAACGTTTTATTAATAACGTTTTAATAATGTTAATTTAATAACATTTTACTAAAACAATAATTTTTTTTATTATTAGTATAGTTTCATCTTTAATTTAATATTTAAATAAATTATATTTAGATATATTATATAACTTAAATTCGTCCTCTGCTTTATAATATATATAGATACCCAAGAAATTTTTTCGTATGAGGCTGACCCACCTAATTAAGAAATCTTCAATATTGCTCTTTTCAGTAATGATAAGAAATTAGATGTCATTTTCATCAATGAACTGAAAATAATGAACAAATAATAGGAAAAAGTCATTTAAATATATAAAAAGGAATTATAAGGGCATAATAGTTATTTAACCATTTTTTTTACTATTGGGGGGCTCAAATTTTAAGCTTGAAGCGCTCAGTTTTGCTTGTACACACGCATTTTACCACATAGGATCGGAGTGTTTCTTTGTTCAGGTTTTGTATAGTTAAAGGGCCTATTTGTGTACTGTCAAAGTTTAAAGTCAATGTTATAATTTGGTGTCAAGTTTAGGGTCATATTTATGTATTATGCCTTTACTTATTTTACTCTAGTAGTTTCCTATCAGCGGAACGAGTAGTCTAACGTGTTTCCCTCATGATGTGTAAGTAAAAAACACAGTATTTTTACGTGAAAAACACCCGACTCAAAGAGGTGTAAAAAACCACGACCTGTAGCTCTACAGGATTTAACTCCAATTTTACTAAAACTCTTGAGCTTCAACAATCAACAAATTACAAGACTCGTGTAAACTATGAATTAAACTTTAACTTCTATTTCTATAATAACACAAATCTTCCCAAGTCTTCGAGTTTTCCAACCTGAAGACACTAATCCTAACTCAGTTTATACTTCACTAAGACTAGAATTCAAGTAAAATACAACTCGAAAACCTATTACATAAAGTTTATGACACTTTCACTCTAAGTAAAGGAACAAGTTCTACTTATGATTTCTTTAAGATGTTGAACTAATTTGCCGATTGGTGCTATTCTTTTCAGTGCATGAGTGACTGTGAAAGTCACTCTCTCTATTTAATCTAACTCTGATCAAGTCCTTCAGACGTCTTTGTCTTCTTTCTTCAGTAGGACTCTATCAGTTAGTTAGACTCCTTCTTATATTCAATCCCCTTGTCTAGGTAGGACTCCTTTATCAGCTTAACTTCAAGTGTTATAGTTATCTTATCCTCAACTTCTTTCAGCATGTGATTAATGTTGAGAGCATATCTAAATTGTGCTTGCTTATTCGTTTTTGACTTCAACCAGTTTCATCATCCTTGCCTGTATCTTCTATTTTCTTCACATGTTTGGACCAGCATGACTAACATGTTTCATTCATATGTCTATCATCAAAACTTTATTTCTCTAACCAATTCTCCTTTTTTGATGATGACAAACCACTACATGTTTCACAGCATCACATCATCACAAACCACTACATGTTTCACAGCATCACAACATCCATTATAAATTCCTAACATACTCAATAAAGGAATTAAACAAGAGGACACTAGAATGAAACAAGTTAGTTATTTGAGTTATAACTATTGCACAATCTATTTTTCTCCCTTTTGACATCATCAAAAAGCTGGGCCCAAATGAGTGAAGACAAAATGGCGTTTAATAATCCATGGCCACTAGGGCTATCATTAAAACAAACAAAACTCAGAGTAAAACACCAATATGCATTAAGTATAACAAGAGTAGAACACAAAAAAACAAGCAAGTCCATTTCATACAGGAGCAAGAGACAATAAATAGTGCCAAAACTGGTAAAGATGAAACAATCTAGCCACAAAATAAAGAGCATTCCTAAGGTACTAAGAAGATGACTAAGTGGAGGAAGCAGAGGGAATCAGGTGAGTCCATTTTCGCACAATTTCAGCATTTGCAGATCTTTCACGCTCGAGGTCAGCTTGAAGAGAAGCAACTTGATCAAGAAGTTCCAATTTTTCAGTATTATGAGCAACCTGAGAAGCTCCAGTTCAGCTTGAATGACCTCCAACTCAGCAGTCTTAGCAGCAAGAGCATTCCTTAATTTTTGCATAGGATTATCAGCACTCCTTATTGTAACAGGTAGTTCAATGTGATTCACCGTCCCTATAATATCCTTGGTGGTCTGTAAAGACCAAACTTGAATAGGTACCAAAAAATCCTCAAATATAGGAGCAAGCCAGAATTCATAGGGAAAGGCATGGCCATTAATATCTTTGAGAAAGACCCTCTACATGTGCTTAATAATAAGCCTAGGTAAGTCAATTTGCACTTCAGTGTCAAGCAATTCCATGAGAGTGAGATCAAGAAAATAGCCACAGTCCTATGTTCTTTTCTAGGAGTAATCATCTTGTGAACAACATCATGGTAAAGTTGATGAAGATGAGACATTTCTCGCTTAAGAACTTACGATGATTTAAAAGGTGAGAATTACCAGAAAATTTTCGAGTTATGTTAAGGGCAGATGGAATATTGTCAAGTGGAGGCCAAGTAACCTTGACATAGTGACCCCAAACCCCATAGAAATGTGCAGAATCCGAGCAATATAAGCAGTAACTAGATTGATAGTGACCCCTCTGCAAGGTACACAATTAATATCACAACTCATCATAACCGTCATCGTCATGACCATCATTATTGTAATCAACCTCCGGCCTTGCCGGATATCAATGTATCATTATAATATCCTCCGACCATGTCGGGTATCAATATAATCACAATAGCATCCTCTGGCCTTGGTGAGTATCAATATCACATTAGTATCCTCCGGCCTTACCGGATATCAATATCACAATAGTATCCTTCGGCCTTGCCAGGTATCAATATCAGCACAATAGCATCCTCCGACCTTTCCGTGTATCAATATCACATTAGTATCCTTCGGCCTTGCCGAGCATTGCCGGGTATTAATATCATAATAGTATCCCCCAGCCTTTCCGGATATCAATATCACATTAGTATCATCCGGCCTTGCCAAGTATCAATATCACAATAGTATTCTCCGACCTTAGCGGATATCAATATCACAATAGTCATTACAGAATAACGTATACTAATATACTTAGGAACATAATCATATCACCATAAAGTATCTATCTAGTCAATACTTTCCAATTACTCATCATATACTTTCCAATTACTCATCATTAACTAACCAACACTTATTATAATGAAACCACTAGTTCACTAGTCATCACATGACCTCTAGTTATTAGCCTAAACAATAACCTTATTCATGGGTAGCAACTAACCATTATTAATAAAATAGCCAACATCTAACATCTAGCCAAGGTTCATCACTAGATCATAATCGCTATTTATCCACTATTCAATATTATCAACTAAACAACATATATATGTTAACCATTATTAGACAATACATAATCACTTATCATCTAACCATCCTTCATTAACTGACATCATTCATTAACTAAACATCGTTAACCAATTAATCCTCATTTAACTATTCATTAATCAACCATTTAACAACTATTCATCGTTATTAACTAGTTACCTCTTATTACCAAAATCACTTATTCTCTAGCCTTGATAATACACAACTCCTCATTCTGACAACTAATCGACATTATAAACTTAGTCCTCAATATCTATAATCTTCACCTAAGCTAAACCCGACATCATCATTAGCCACGTATCAACCATCGATGCTACCATGTTTCAACTAAGCAAGACTCATTAAATAATACATTAAATTCCTAGCCACCAGGTGCTATAGTCTCCTAATAGACAACTAACTACCACATAGCTTAACCCTTAATTAAGCAGAACAGTCATAAGATCGTATTTCATCTAGAATCACACAAGTTACACATACAATAACTATGAAATTACCAAATCTATGCATGCTATCACCAGTATCTAATCAAATAAGTCGTAAGCAACATACCACATCTTTCTCCATCCATACCAGAGAGATGTCTATATAAAACATGTATATGAATCCATCGTATCCTTTACAATGATAAACACTTCTCGGATATCCAATCATTATCATAACATGGCCCTTGGCCTAATAATATATACAAAATAATCACAACATCATAATCACGGCCTTAGGCCCATACGTATCCGAAACTCATATCGATAATCATATTTATAAGCCATAACATATCTATAATCATCTCACATCTAGGAGGCATCTCACATCTAGGAGGCATAATATTAATAAGCATATCACCTCTATTAGACATCTTATATCTATAGGTCATACATCATGACCAAGAGAAAAATTATATCTATAAGCTCAATAATCATAACTAAGAGGAAAATCGCATATCATAACTAAGAGGAAAATGCATCTCTATGGGCCAAATATCATAATTAAGAGAAAAAATGCATCTCTATCTGCCAGATATCATAATTAAGAGAAAAAAATACATCTCTATAATCCATTAACCATAATTCGGCGAAAATTATCACAATTTATCAATTCACCAAGTAAATCTCATAAATAAGGCTTATTAGTTTCAACTAGGCCTACTATCCGCAACTAAACCCACAAGGGCTAACAAAAGTCTTGACCTAAGTGGGCTGGATATTCCCACTTCTAATCTCAATCTCCATATTTAGGCAAACTACAACCAAAACTAGGATAAGGTGTCTAGTTCAACTTCTAGATGTCAAGTAAGCCATGACCAATCCTAAAATTGAAAATTCGTCTAGAAACATGGGCAATTATGTCAATTTTACCCCAAGATATGGTTTCAAGATCACTACATTAGCCCAACTAAGGTCAATCACACTAACCATGATTCCAACACTTGGACCACATCCCAAACTTAGCATCACAACATTCTCATACTACAAACTAATTCAATCTAGGGAGAAGGCAATATAATTCTAAAAGGGTCATAAACATATTACCTTACGGGTCCAAAACCCTCATCCAATTCCCCAAACATCAATATACAATACTAGTTTATTTATTCATAATCAAGCCTAACATTAATATTCACATGTCATACATAACACACATCATCTTTGAAGAAGAGTAGGTAGAAGCCTACCTCAAGGCGGAACTGCAAAACCTCACACCATGTACCACATGCTCATCTTCACTTCACAATTCCTAAAATGTAATTATGCTATCAAAAACATAATCTACTAATCAATACAAGTCTAACGATACCCATATTGCACTATTGTGCTTTGGATCCAAAATCGACACCGAAACCCCCCAAGTGGGTTCCACGTATGAAAATTATGTTTCTGAGGTCAACCCAATGCTCATACATCACCAAGGAATCATAATCCTCAATTAATGGGTACAAAAAAAAATCAAATTTGGGGTTAAATCAAGCCCTAGGCTAAATTGGGGTTTTGGGTCAAGAACTAAAAAATTCACCAATAAAGTGATGAAATCTTACCTTAATTCGGATGATAATCATGATAAAAAATGTTTACTAGGATCCCCAGACACCCACAAGACTCAATTTTGAGTTATCATACTCATTTAGGATTTTAGGCTCTCAAAGATGAAGGGAAAATGCTCAAATTCGTGACATTGGGATCTATTTATAGACCACTCGTCGAAGAGATGCAGTATCACTGCGACAACAAAGTCAAAAACTTATTTTTAGACCCTCGAAACTCATTCGAAATCCAAAATATATGATCCAATAGTGAGATTTGAGTGTAAACAACATTTCAAATCCATTGGAATCGTTAAAACTTTCATCTGAGATCGTTTCGATAAAAAGTGGGGCCCACACCTATAGTTTCGATTTTCCAACTTTCCGACTAATAGGTTGAAATGAGCTTAGGTGCATTGAAATCCGAACCAAAGGTCTACCTATACAAGAATTGATATTTTGGATCTGCCGGCATAGTCAAAATTTGCATCCGAGATCGTTTCACTGAAGTTTTCGCCCGATGTCCATTTGGAATCAATGAAGACTTCAAAACAGGGAATTGACTCTAAAAAATAAATGAACTGTCCGGTAACCGAACTGTCGATCCCAGCAAGTCATAAATAACTTGGGACAGATATGGAGAAGCTTAAACGGCGAAAATAAGCATAAATATGAAAAGTAACCTGAAGGGTCATTACATTAAGCATTTAATATTTTGTTGTAGTTGATACCTCTAATTTTACAATACATATAAGAACCTACAAAAAATTAATTGTATGATGACAAATAAGTCTTTAAATTAAAATTAGTGACAAGTTTAACTAGTCCAAGTCAAAACTTTTCTAATTAATGATTAATTTAAATTAGGGTGTAAAATATAATTCATATAACTCTTAAACTTTTTTAAAAAAATATAAAAATAACCCAAACTCCCCAACCCAGCCACGAACCCCCCTCAACACAAGAAAACATTTCACTTTACTAATTTCTCCTTTCTTCTCAGAGAATCACACAAATATGGTCACTTGGATGCTTCATTAACTTTCTTTAAATACCTCCATTTCTCTCAAACAAATCAATAGTGTTGTCTTTGCCATCATGCCGCCATCTCCGACCTCAAGTTCCCGGCATCTTGTTTGTATTATCGTCATCGACGCCACCGCCGACCTTAAGTTTGGATTTCGATTCTCAAAGGTAAAACTTTTCTTTACTCTCAGAGTTAGGATTTCATCCATTTTCAAGAAAGAATTTGTTGGTTTTTAAAATATGAATTTAGATTTATGGGTTTTAATTCTATTTGAATTTGTTTTTCTTAAATGAAAACTTGAAGCCTCATTAATAATGAAACTCCAACAATGTAGTTTCTTGAAAACTCACATGATAATTTAGAACAAAAAATATTTCTTCAGAAATGAAAAAAAAAAAAAGAATATTTGTACATTGAAGATATACAATACACTTGAATTTTATACGGTAAAGATATACATCTAAATTTGTTTTGCATTTATTTTTGTTATGAGTATGTTCAAATTGAAGTGTGGATGTATTTATGCATTTCTTGAAAAGGAAGAGCTTTATTTGACTTGAGTTTGTATAAAGTCATGATTTTTATGAAAATGGTATATTGAAATTGTTCTTGTTTGAATTTTATTCCTTCCGTTCTATTTTATCCGTTCCAAATTTTTTAATTTGGTGTCCCATTTTACTTGTCTTTTTTTACTTATCAAGATAAGATAATTTTTTTTTTTTCATGTTTTACCCTTTGCATTAATTATTTTTTCTTTAAATTAAAATGTAAACACCATTTAATAGGAGTATTATGATAAACTAATCATGTTATTTATTATTTTTCTTAATAGCTGTGTCATCTCAATTTGGGACAAGTAAAATAGGACGGAGGGAGTATTTGATAACTAAATGATGAATTATTTAGGATTGAGGCGTAATAATGATTTTCGACCTACTTTATTACTCCTCTTCCAAGAAATTACCTTTTAATTTGATTTGGCAATTTCATATTTATGACATTAAGAGGGACTATTGTGAAGAGTTTTTTTGGCTAAAGATTCACATATTTGCAATGCATTTATATTATTTTCTTATAAAAATGTGGATCTATTCTTTTTGCCTTAAATGATAAGGAATGGTAATCATTAACTGACTTAAACAAAAGTGAGTTAATTGATCGCAAATTTAACAGATGAAAAACAACTTCCGGGGGGGGGGGGTCTATGCATGTATGAGTATTTAGAGATCATATAGAAATCCTTATCTCATTGGTTCAATGATTTTGGATAATTTGAAAAGTGTTGTACTTTAAGCCAATTAACTTGCTTTTGCTGCTTGAGGAGACTGAGAAATCCTGATGAATTCTGTTGCTTCTTATATAAATGACTACCATTCCAAGAAAATCTTAATATGACAATAGAATTATCCCGACAACTAGATTTATGAAAATCATTAACTTCCTTAGAACTCTAGCAACAGAACATTGTAATAGCAGTTTACAAATTGTTTGATCAATCAGACAACCTCGACCTAGTTCCATAAGTTCTTAATAATTATGAAGAATATTTCTAGAATAATGTCAATAGAAGCAGCTTTCTCCTGTTGCAAAAGAGGAATAATTTTTCTTAGTATCTTTATTCCTTAGTTCCATTAGAATGAGTTATGCTACAGTTTTTTTTATGGAATCCTGTCTTATCTCTATTTCTTGCAGTAACTAGAATGTCATAAACTACCATACACTTTACCAAATATTCATGTTAAGTATTTAATTGTTATTATTGGTTAAATTAGTTAATAATTTCTGTTTTGTTTCATGTGGTGTAGATAAAATGGCTCGAAAGTCAAAAAAAGCAACAATTGCTACTACTCCTATTAGAAATATTAGAAGAAGAATTAGTAGACACAACCAAATGAGGCAAATAGACTAAGCAATATTTGTTGTCATTCAGAAGTGTTGCGTTAATTGAATCAATAATATTTTTCGCCATAATACTGTGATTGTATTATGTAACTCTCAGATCCTATATTATAGCTGTATGATTAAAACAACTGTTGCATTTATTTCAACAATTTTGTATTTATTTTATGAATAAATACATCAATTGTTGAAACAAGTACAACAGCTGTTGAAGCGATGCAGCAACTGATGAAACATACTGTTTAAACTATCAATGCATTAGTATTATTATTGTAGACTATGCATCAGTAAATATGTACTACACCTAGTGAAATGGAGATGAATTTCCTCTAGGTTTGTGCTATTGCAAGTACTACGAATGACAAGATTGACAAGTTTGAGAGAGATTAAAGGGTATCGTGTCTATTAAAAGATACTATACAATTATTGAGGAGGATTTTGATCGTTCAAGGACATCTTTTGTTGGTGGTACTAACGCTGATGTTTTATCCATTTTCGGATTTTGTTTTAAAGAAAATGGTTTTGACTTTCTAAACTATTTCAAAAATACTAAAAATATTTTGAAATAATTTTAATAAATTTACAAAGCCGCCTTTTGATTTTTTCTAGAAAATATCAAGAAAACTTAAAAAGATTTCAAAGATTTAAAAACAGAAATAAATCTTTGAAATTAGAGAAACTGAGTAAAGGTTCAATTAACGACATAAGAAGGTTTTTAAGACACTTAAGAGCGTCCGTTAAAAACGGTTCACCAAAAGATTATTTTCTGATCAACTTAAAGAAGGGTGACTAACTTGCAAAAAGGTTGATTTTTAAATATTAAAATTATTTATTCGCACATCTAAAAATGACATTTTATTTATTCAAACGAGAAATAGTCTACTTAAATTAGAGAAAAGGCTACAATATATCCTACTTAATTCAATATTAATTTTGAGAGAAATGAGAAAACAATCAAGAAACATGCTAATTGAAAAATTTCTACTTAATTCATAATTTATTTTTTACAGAAATTATGAAATATTTACTTGAATTTTAAAAAAAGAAGCCTATCTAAACTAAATTGCATATTTAAATTAAAAAAGGAGATAAGTTGATTTTTATGGAAAATGAGAATTATATAATTATTTATTATTATTATTATTATCACAGAAATGGTCATTTTATTATAAATAACACCTTTGAAAAAACATCAAGTAAGTATCACGTTAAAAAAATATTTTATCAATTATGGAAAGTTAGGATTTACGAGAAAAGAATCAACTTCTTGAGTTTGAAGAAAATTATTTTTAACCCAAGTGGACTATTAGTCATACGAACAAAATGTATGTCATTTTTTGGACTAAAGTACTCATTTTTCTCTTGTTATAAATTATGTGGGAAAAGTTTATTTTCGAGATAAATGGAAGGGCAACAACGCGGGAAATCACTAGGTTAATCAAGAAAAATTAATGCCAATGCAAATAGACAAGTATATAAGTGGCAATTCACAAGAGAATAAGAAATTAAAGTTAGAGTTGGGCCACTTGTTGGTCCATTAGTGAGCTGCCCAACTTTGGGCTTCAAATTTTATGGACCTAATAGGTCCATTTCTTGCATGTATATCAGCTGTATATTGAAGCTATTTTTCCCTGCGTTTTCGGTATATACACTTTATACCAGTGTATAAATATCTGTATATTCACTCCCAGCTCCATTGTGCATCATATATTGGCGTGTATCAGCCCCTTGGACCTAGCATATTTTAGTGTATACCAGCCTTATTTCTTTATGCTTTAGAGCCCAATTGAGCTACGTTAGGGCTTGATTCGATGAATTGTAGGCCTCTTTGCCCACTAAAGGAGATACGGGGTTCGAAAAAGACCCGGTGTTGCATGCACCAAAAAAAGAGATAGGGAATTAATGTATGTTTAGTTCAACAAATAATAATGAAAGGGAAACATATCATAAACGTATAGATTAGGTATGCAAAATTAGTGTCATTCTCAGTTTGCTTATTCATAAAACTAGTTGAAGAAATATGATGTATGAAAATTGGTTTCAAAAAAAGAAAAGGTTGTATCTTCCTAAATTTATTTAGTATACGTTCTAGTATTCATCACATAATAGAATAAGTGAATTTGAAATAACTTTATATACTAATTTCATACATTAAGTAATTTTTGGGGGGACTCAATATAAAGAGTAACACAGAACATGATTTATGATACACATACTTTAATCAAACGCAACCATAACAAGATGCCTTTTTGCCTATTACTTTTTGTCAAAGCAAATACCATGGCAGTGAACACATAATGAAACAAGAACGAATTCGCTACCTTGAACAAGAACAAGCTATGATAAAGCTTATTTCAACTTCAAAAATTCATCTTTCTAACTAGAACCAATCCAAGTAATATACAGACGTTAACACAAAATTGTGTATTTAGAACAACTACAAAAACAAAATCCAATTGGAACGTGGCAATATGATTTTGATGTTAACAAAAGCCTCTAGTTTATTCGGCAATCAATCATTCATAAACATAGGACTATATTTTTATATACGTGTTTGACTTTGTTTTCGTAGTGAATTATATTGTTCTACCATTATTGTATTCGACAAGAAAAACGCGGAGAGTAATTATTAGAAACATTCAAAGTCCATAATATTGGGATACCTAAAATTTTGTTCAAAGAAGAGTCATCTCACAATAACTCCAAAAACAATTTACTTAATTTTTACCAATATAAGAGAGGAAAAAGAATGAAGTAACAGTGAAACTAAAAACAAATGGAAGGAAATTTAAAACTTATATTAAAAATAGGCTAATACATAAGGATTCACCAGTGATGTCTTAGTCGTATTAACTTGGTAATATCCCCTTCATTATTAAACACATATATTTTCTAACTAGAACCAACCCAAACAAATGTTCTCCTACCAACAAAGAAATCGCAACACCAATAGAGTTTATATTTTGACACTTCACAAACAAAGAAACAATGAAAACGAGGTGAAGTGATCACAGAACACTAAAGAGCATTCATATAAAAACCGAACCAGACTAAATTTAACATGAGATAAAAACTTCAGTTACCAAAAAAATGGGTGAGTAGTTCACCTTTTCAGGGGCAGCGAGCTGGAACTACGAGTCAATCAAAGACCTACCACCACCGGAATTTTGTCAACCCGTTAGAGTTTAAGTTCCCGTCGCAATTGACTATTCCACTAGCATGTTGGACCTTCTGCATGTACCATTTCAAATATCCATCCTTGATTTTCTGGGGATATGAGTAAGTCATCATTTTTCTATCCACGTTTGATGATACCTACAACCACAAAAAACCTGTTAGTTTTGGGAAACTCAGCTTTTTTCAGCTCCCGACCATCCTGGCTTTTTATTATTGACCTTGGGATATTTGGATTTCTTGTATTTCTTTAAACCAAAGAAATATGGTAAATAATCGACACTTTTATTGTCTTTGGAATAACCTGCATCTATAAAAAAATTGTTAGTTTTTGGTAAAATTGATCTATGTTGATTTCCTTGATCTTCAACTTCTATCATCGCCATTATCGGGTTCTCATCTTCTTCATGAGTTTGTCATCTTTTGACTCCTGTTTCAACTCCCCGAGTTGGTGGGTGTAAGGCAAAATCAGGGCATAAATTAATTTAAAGTAAGTACTTTTACAAATAATTGAATTTTCAAAGATTTTTTTTATAAGATTGGGAGTGGTCTCTGTCAAATAAGTCATGTCATATACAAGATTTAATGAACGTTCTTGGCTCGAGGCATTGAACCTTTGTAGCCGAAGGTCCATGAAGTCGACTCTACTCTTTCAGCATCAAAATCTTTGTTGTCATCTTTGAACTCTTTAGTACGGTATGGAAGAAATTTTGAGGTCTGCCTCAAAATTTTTGTCCTAGTTACTGATATCTCTCTCAAAATTTAATTTGTCTTGTCAGAGGATGATCTTTTTCTGTTGAATTTTTTGAGATCCTTTTTAAAAAAATTTCCCTAGTTTCTATTTCCTAGGGTGATATGACCGAGCCGTTGTGGCACCTACGTATCCCGTTGGATAGAAATCAGGTCAAATATAGTTCCTATAATGTAAAAGAGAATAAAAATATAGTTAAAGGGGTGAACAAAGCCCACAAAGGTCGCCTACGTATCCCATCCTTGGGAATTCAGGTCATCACGTAGTTCAAGATAATATAAATAAAGTTTCCTAAGGGGTTGACCAAAGCTGACAAAAGTCGCCTGATAATAGGCGTATTTACACGCCTAAAGTACTATAATTGACCCATATTTTAGCTAAGTTTTGAGGACAAAATATATAATTCATGCACTTTTAGTCCTTTTTCCTGTAAGTGAGCTAACAAACGTGATTAGAAAGTTTTCAGGTATAAATGATGCAGATTTCAGCATTTTATGGATAACTTGACGCCCAAGGAAGCTTCACGAAAGAAGGAAGGGAATGCTTGGACGCCAAGGACCAAAAGTGACGCATGGAATATCTGTCCCGGGCAAAAACAACATTTCTAAAGACTTTGGGGATCAGCAGTAACTTATTAGGATTAGGATAATGATGCATTAACCTAGTAGGATTAGGTTAAGTAATACAGTAGCCTAGTAGGAATAGGATATGGGTGTTATAAATACCCTATTTTGCTAGAGATTTTCATTCATTCTTGAGTTCCGAAAACAATTCTCTTTCAATTAATTACTTTCTCTTCATCTATTCAATTCTTAATTTCCACAACAAGAGAACCGCTATTCTAAAAGGGAATTCACGCCTAATGCCATACCAAACCCTACTACACGTGAGATCTTTATTTTGGTATAATGATAAAGTCTATTGTGATTTCCGTTGCACTCATGAATAGCTAAACTTCTTTGTTGGGGTTATGGAAGCCTTATGAGATACTATCTATTGCTATGAGTTTGTGAATTCGTGACATGTATGCTGCTTATATCATTATTCTCTTTATCTTAATGCAAATTCTTGTGGTTGCAAACGCATAGAATACGCCAGTATAGCATTAACTTGTTCGAAAGAAAAGTTATATGTCTGGAAAAGAGATAATGTCAAGGTAATAGGGCACCAACCCCTGTTAAAAAGTTAGTGTCATAACTGGATTAACCTCTTGGAGAATTTGTACCATTAGACACGCTTTAAGCTCGAAAGAGTTAAAGTGAAATAATCCTTGATGGTCGAAAGACGCCTGGATTTACCATAGAATACAATTCTCTATAAGCACATGCATGTCTGAATTCCGCATAACTCATAGCCAATAGAGACGTATAACTCATAAGGTGGACATAACCCCAACTCTCAATTCTCATTGGTTAAACATCTTACTGAACATTCTTTCCTTTTTACTTTGCTATTTTCCATTTTTACTCTACTATTTTGTTACATTATTGCACGCTACAAAATCCCCCCTTTTACGAGACTTGCACCAAAAGTCTAATAATCTTTGCTTACTTAGTGACCGACTATTCTCTGTGGGATCGATACCCAACCCAGTTGGGTTATATATTTGACAACGACTGCTTACACTCTTACGAGAGCTGTAGTTTGAGCGTTATAAAAATTGGCGCCGCTGCCGGGGAATACAGTTGTCAACTAAGTTTGTGATAGTTACTAGACCCTTTGGTCAAAGATTCTCGTACTTTACTTTTAGTTGTTGTTTTTGTTTTCTGCAGGTTTTGTTCAGTGCATGCCCCATACTCGAAGTTCTGGTCAACCGTTATTACCTATCAATCCTGAACCACATTGTATTGACAGAATGGAGGCGCAACGTGACATTGAAAAAAGGGCTGCTCAACAGGAGCAGGCTAGATTAGCTGCTTTGGCCGCCGCTCAAGTGCATCAACAGAATATTGATAACCCTGGGCGAGCAACAAATCCTGACGATGAGGACCTAGGTGATGACGAGTTACTAAACCCTAGGCGTGATGCCGAGGTGGCGACACCTGCTAATAGAAGAGATCGTCAAGTCAGATTTAGACCGAAACGCCGAGCTATGCAGATTCCGTTTGATGATGATGATGACGATCTGGACGGAGCTGGTGCCACAGGAGCTATTATTCCTCCGCCCTTGGCACCTGGAGCCAAGTTTAATATCACTAGCACCATGATTCATCTTTTGCAACTCAAAGGTTTATTTGGTGGACTTGCAGGCGATGATCCGAATATGCATCTGATCAACTTTATTTCTAAATGCAAGTCATTCGACAATCCTGGCATTGGACAGAATGTAATTCGACTACGCTTATTTTCATTGTCTCTGTCTGGGGAGGCAACTCTATGGTTGAATGGGCTGACTCCTGATTCTATTACTAATTGGAGGCAATTGAAAGACGCTTTCCTAGAAAGATTCTTTCCGCCATCCAAGAGAGCATAATTGAGAGATAAAATCAGCAATTTTCTACAGCTTCCAACTGTAACTCTCCACGAAACATGGGAGAGATTCAAGAAGAAGCTTATGAGATGCCCAAACCATCATATGACCAATGTCCACCTAATGGAGATACTATACAGAGCCTTGAATTCAATAACTAAACCAGTGGTGGATAATGCGGCTGGAGGATCATTTATGGACCTCACCTTTGTTCAGGCAAGCAATATGCTAGACCGGATGACGAAGTAAAGTAGAGCTTGGCATACCAGGGATTCTGAGGTAGCAAGCCCCACTTTGTCTATTGGCATGACTGCAGAACAAAGGAGAAGAGAAGAAGAACGTGACCAAGATATGGCCCACATGAAAACGCAGATGGATCTTTTTACCAAGCATTTATTATTAGGGAAGACCGAAAAAGTTAAGGCCGTTGTAGCACATGGAAGAGATGAATCTGATTTTGAGGAAGAAGCTAACTACTTGAATAATCAGGAGGGTTTCCGAGGCAAAGCCCAAGGAAACCAAGGTCAGAACTATTATGATAAATCAGGATACAAGGACCGTGATCAAGGTAGTTGGAAGAATAAGACTGACAGGAGTGGTTTGTATGTTCCTCCTGGAAATCGTAAGGTTGTGGCGTCTGGATCTGGGAAGATGTCCATGGAAGATATGATGGCTAAGCTGTTGAAAGGAGTGGAGGCAACCAACATGGGCATAACCGAGGTGAAGAATGATTTGTCTTCAATAGATCAATTGGTTAACTCGTATTCTACTGCAATAAAATAGCTGGAGCAACGATTGAGTCAACTGTCAGCGGCATTCAATCAAAGAAAGGCTGGAACGCTACCTAGCGACACTGTGCAAAATCCGAGGAATGATGGATCGTGTATGGCTATTACTACCCGAAGTGGTAAAGTGTTGGAAAATCCATCCAAAGGCAAGTAGGTGGTTGATAATATAACAGAGAATGTTAGTGATGCAGATTTTGATGATTCTGTAGAAGCTGCAAATCAAAATGAGAGCGTTCATGAGAAAACTATTCCCCTTCCACCACCACCTTTTCCTCAGAGACTGAAGAAGAAGGCTGATGAAACTCCTAAAAAGGTTGATAATCGGAAGCAAGATAAAGAGAAAGTGGTGGAGAAAATGATTCCCCTTCCACCACCACCTTTTCCGCAGAGACTGAAGAAGAAAGATGATGACACTAGGTTCAGCAAATTCATGACGATGTTGAAGCAGCTGACCATTAATGTTCCTTTGGTGGAAGCGCTAGAGCAAATGCCTGGATACGCTAAATTCATGAAGGACCTTTTGACAAAGAAACGGGTAGTAAGTTATGACTTGGCAGATGAGGTTCATCATTGCAGTGCGATTGCCACGGGATCGTTAGTTCAAAAGAAGGCAGACCCTAGTGCTTTCACTATTCCTTGCACAATTGGGTCGTTGGATTTTCCTAAGGCATTGTGCGATTTGGGAGCTAGCATCAATTTGATGCTACTATCTATTTATAGAAAGTTGGGGTTGGGAGACCCTACACCAACCAATATGTGGCTTGTAATGGTAGATAGGTCGGTAAAATGACCTGTTGGTATCCTACATGATGTGTTGGTGAAGGTTTCCACCTTCATCTTTCCGGCAGACTTTGTGATTTTGGATTGTGAGGTGGATTCTGAAGTTCCCATAATCTTGGGACGTCCTTTCCTTGCAACAGGAAGTGTGCTTATTGACATGAGAGCTAATGAGCTTTTATTTCGGTTGAATGACGAAGTGGTCCGCTTTGATATATGCAAAGCAATGAAGCAGCCCAGCGATATGAATGTGTTCTCTGTAGCTGATGTTCATTATGAGGATAAGAAAGCATTATCTGTAGAGAAACAGCTTACTGTTGAGCCATTGTCTACTGCGCTGCTGAATGTTGAGCATGCGGATGATGAAGATTATGAAGAAACTATGTGTGCTCTAACAGAAATAGGGTCCTATTCTCATACTCCTAAGCAGCCGGACCTTGAACTTAAGAATCAACCGTCACCAACATCGAAGACTTCCATTGAAGAGCCCCCAGTGCTAGAATCGAAAGAGCTCCCCAATTATCTAAGGTATGCATGCTTGGGAAGTAGAAATACACTTCCGGTGAGTGTGACGGATGATTTAAGTGAACAGCACGTAGAGGCTCTCATCTCTGCTCTAAAGAGGTACAAGAGAGCCATTGGTTGGTCTATTGATGATATAATTGGTATCCCACCTGGGATATGTATGCACAAGATGCATCTCGAAGAAGATTGCGTGCCCACAATGAAGCATCAGCGTCGTCTGAATCCATTCAAAAAATGATGCACCAAATATCTCGGTGAAGTCTAAGTAATCGAGATAACTATGTCGTGTCGCGACAATAAATCAAGCGCTTGGTGGGAGGCAACCCATCGTTTTTAATTATTTTTGTTGTTTTTGTTTTCTTAGGATTTTGTCGAGCCACGACCAAAACTAAGGCGCTTGATGGGAGGCAACCCATCGTTCTAATCGTTTTTGATGTTTTTGAGTAAATGTTGGTGCAAGAGGTGTAAAGGAGGAGATTGGTTTCAAATTTTGATTTGGAAGTATTGTATGTTTAAGGTGGTAAGTTAGGAATGAAGAAGCAAAAGGCTATGGGTTAGGCATTGCTTATGAAAATATAGGCAAAGAACAAGGCAAGGCCTATGTAAATCTAGGCCACGAACAAGGCAAGGCCTATGCTATGGCATAAGCTCTCAGATTCTAGAGTGCCATAGCATAGGCGACGCATATGCTTAACAATGCCATAGCATAGGCGCCGCCTATGCCAAGCATATGCAAAGCATTAGGCGCCGCCTATGGTCACTTTTGGCCTCCAAATCCGATTCCAAATGGGTCAAAACCCGATCCAAGATTGTCCTATAAATAGAACCTTAGTCTTAGAACAAAAATGCATTGCAAATTCAACCTAAGTGCCGCCTACCTCTCCAAAATCTCTCAAAAATTTTCCTTTTGCTCTTTCACTTTGCAAGAACATCTTCCGAGGCCATCAACCAAGTAAGTACTTCTTTGTTCTTTTTTTATATTCCGTAAGTACTACACTACTACGCCTATAATGAATTGTTAAATCTTGAAGTAGTATTGGTGATTTGAATGTGGTTGATTTGTTGTGATACATCTCGTTGAGTGAAAGAATACGTGTGGGTGTTCTTGATTTTGTTCCAACTTGTATTTGATTGTTATGCACTGTCATACTTTTGCGGAGTCGACATAGTGAAGTTAATTGCATAATCTTCAAAATTGAATGATTGAATGTTTGAATGACTCGTTCATCGAGATAAAGATCATGATTGAATACAAGCATGAGATGTTGTGATTATTTCTATGCCATAACTTGATACGATCTCTATGTAGTAGTCTTGTTCAAAAAGTGCATTAATCCAAACATGAAAGTATGATCAAGATTACATGAAATAGAGTTGGAAAGGATAGTTAAGACGACATGAAAGTATGACTGTGCTGAACATATTGTTGGAACATAATGCCTAAACGTATATCGATGAAGTCTGAGTAATCGACAATGTTCACTTAATTAGTTTGTGCCAACAAATTAAGTGTGGGGTGGTGCCACTACTATTGTTTTGTCGACTGTATCTACCGAGATGAAGCTAACATGACTATCATTTTAATCTTAGGTACAATGGAACCAAAAGCACGCCAAGGAAAAGACAAAGCAACCACCTCACAGAAAGGCCAGAAAAGGGGAAGAAAAGAGCAAGATGAATCCTCCTCACTACAAATACCTCAACGCACTTTTGGATCAAGTGGGTACAATTTGAGGAAACTCTGAGGATGACGACTCTGATGATGATTCCGACGCAGGGGGAATGACCCCAGACATAGAAGAGGAGTCCGACTAATTAGGTTTTCCATATTTATTTTCCACTGAGGGCAGTGTGTCCCGTCTAAGTGTGGGGTGCTGGTATTCGTATGCTGTACTTCTTTGCCTACATTTATGGTCATATTTTTTTTGTTTGTCGTAGATTTTGATGCATGAAATTGTTCTGATAAGCGGCATGGTGTTATGATAAGAGTTTGTGCTAGAATCATTACTATTGAGACATTTAGGCTCTAAGTGTGACTCACTGTGTGATAATTGTGTGGTTTAATTCATTTATCTGTTAGGGTTAAGAGTCTATAATACTCCCAATAAAGTTGACCATGTGCCTTGTGTGTGTGAGGTTATAGTATATTCTGTGTTGTGACTGATGCTAGAACTTGCCTGGTGTGTGTGTAAAGCGAAATAAAGAGTGAGTTTAGGAGATGATTTAGGCATTTTTTTGACAACCTGTGATTGTTTACCTTCTTTTTACCTACTCGTGGACATTATTCTAGTCAACCCTTTTGAGCCTTTAAGCCATTTTCTTTGACAGCCTCATATGTAAGCCTAATCCATTTTTTTTTCAAGACCATAATTTGATCCAAATTCCTAAGTGCTTTAAATTGTGAAGTCATGTGACAAAATAAGAGGAAATTGGGTGAGAGTGATGCCTTAAAGTGAATTGGTACTTGAATTTGTTATGAAAAAAAAGTGGCTATCATAGAGGTGTGTTATAAAAAAAAAGAGAAAAGAAAAGAAAAAGAAATAGAAAAACAAAAAGATAAATTGTGTTTATGATTAAATAAAAAGATAGTTATGCTTGAATGGCAAAATAGGTGAAAAAAGGGTGATAGATGAAAGAAAGGTAGCAGGGTTGATTAAAAGAGAGTGTTAATGGCATAATGTGATGTATTAAAGCGCTTAGGAACATAGTCACTATTTCTGGCCAAAATAGTCCTACCCGTCCCTTAGCCTACATTACAACCTGTAAAAGACCTAATTGATCCTAAGCTTAACATTCTGATATTAGTAGAGCATTACACTAAGGGCAAGCCTATGGTCACCAGTTGCAAACATATGAATTCTTTGTGAGAGTGAGAGCAAGGATAATATTATACCCATGTTTTGAAAAATGAAATACTTGTGAGTAATTATGGCTGACATATTGTGAGACACACATGGTTGATGAGTTTTGGGTAAGTCGTATATGATTCTTTGAGCCTTAACTTTTGGATACGAATTAACCATCGTCACGAGTCTATGTTGGAGGCTGAATTGTTTCTAGAAGTGATTAGAAAACTACTCTTTGTTAATGATTGTCGTGCCTGTCTTGACGAATATTTTGTGTTGTTGCTGTGAAACCCTAAGTAGATGTTTAGATGGACATGATATTTTGTTCGAGGACGAACAAAGCTTTAAGTGTGGGGTGTTGATGATAGACGTATTTACACGCCTAAAGTACTATAATTGACCCATATTTTAGCTAAGTTTTGAGGACAAAATATATAATTCATGCACTTTTAGTCCTTTTTCCTGTAAGTGAGCTAACAAACGTGATTAGAAAGTTTTCAGGTATAAATGATGCAGATTTCAGTATTTTATGGATAACTTGACGTCTAAGGAAGCTTCACGAAAGAAGGAAGGGAAAGCTTGGATGCCAAGGACCAAAAGTGACGCATGGAATATCTGTCCCGGGCAAAAACAGCATTTCCAAAGACTTTGGGGATCAGCAGTAACTTATTAGGATTAGGATAATGATGCATTAACCTAGTAGGATTAGGTTAAGTAATGCAGTAGCCTAGTAGGAATAGGATATGGGTGTTATAAATACTCTATTTTGCTAGAGATTTTCATTCATTCTTGAGTTTCGAAAACAATTCTCTTTCAATTAATTACTTTCTCTTCATCTATTCAATTCTTAATTTCCACAACAAGAGAACCGCTATTCTAAAAGGGAATTCACGCCTAACGCCATACCAAACCCTACTACACGTGAGATCTTTATTTTGGTATAATGATAAAGTCTATTGTGATTTCCGTTGCACTCATGAATAGCTAAACTTCTCTGTTGGGGTTATGAAAGCCTTATGAGATACTATCTATTGCTATGAGTTTGTGAATTCGTGACATGTATGCTGCTTATATCATTATTCACTTCATCTTAATGCAAATTCTTGTGGTTGCAAACGCATAGAATACGCCAGTATAGCATTAACTTGTTCGAAAGAAAAGTTATATGTCTGGAAAAGAGATAATGTCAAGGTAATAGGGCACCAACCCCTGTTAAAAAGTTAGTGCCGTAACTGGATTAACCTCTTGGAGAATTTGTACCATTAGACACGCTTTAAGCTCGAAAGAGTTAAAGTGAAATAATCTTTGATAGTCGAAAGACGCCTGGATTTACCATAGAATACAATTCTCTATAAGCACATGCATGTCTGAATTCCGCATAACTCATAGCCAATAGAGATGTATAACTCATAAGGTGGACATAACCCCAACTCTCAATTCTCATTGGTTAAACATCTTACTGAACATTCTTTCCTTTTTACTTTGCTATTTTCCGTTTTTACTCTACTATTTTGTTACATTATTGCATGCTACAAAATCCCCCCTTTTATGAGACTTGCACCAAAAGTCTAATAATCTTTGCTTACTTAGTGACCGGCTATTCTCTGTGGGATCGATACCCAACCCAGTTGGGTTATATATTTGACAACGACCGTTTACACTCTTACGAGAGCTGTAGTTTGAGCGTTATCACCGCCTACGTATTCTCTTCTTGGAAATTCAGGTTAAACATAGTTCATACATAAAATGAGGGGATTTTAAAGCTACTATAAAGCATAAAAACGATTACAGATGAAAAAGTAATTACAAGGAAATGAGCACAAAGAAACCCCACATCAGACATAGTATCTCTTTACTGCATCAGAATTAATAGGCTTGGTCAACCTTTGGCCATCCATTTCAGATAGAATCAAGGCTCCTCCAGATAGCACTTTGCAGACTACATACGGACCCTGCCAATTTGGAGCGAACTTTCCATTATACTCCTCTTGGTGAGGGAATATATGTTTGAGCACCAATTGTCCAACTTTAAATGTGTGAGCTTTTACTCTTTTATTGAAAGCACGAATTATTCGTTGTTGATATAATTGGCCATGGCATACAATGCTCATCCTCTTTTCATCAATCATCATAAGTTGTTCATGACGAGCACAGACCCATTCTTCATTACCCAATCCTGTTTCTTGGATGATTCTTAAAGATGGTATTTCAACTTCAACAAGTATTACTGCTTCTGTCCCATAGACTAACACATAAGGAGTTACCCCAGTAGAATTTCCGTCTGTCGTACGATACCCTATCAAGGCATAAGGAAGCATGTCATGCCACGATTGATAACTATCAACCAACTTTCTTAAGATCTTCTTGATGTTCTTGTTGGCAACTTCTACCGCTCTATTCATTAGAGGGCGATATGTAGTTGAATTTTGACGAGTGATCTTGAACTGTTCACATATCTCTTTCATCAGGTGTCTATTCAAGTTTGCTTCATTATCCGTGATAATTGACTCGAGTATCCTGAATCGGCAAATCAAGTTGTTCTTGAGAAAATTTACTGCCACCTTCTTGGTTATCACCTTGTATGAGACAATTTCTACCTACTTGGTAAGGTAATCAATACCAAATAAAATAAATTTGTGTCCATTAGAAACTAGTGGCTCAATCAATTCGATGACATCCATGCCCCAAGCTGCGAACGACCAAGGCGAGCTCGTAACATTAAGTTCGTGTGGAGGCACCCATATCAGGTCCCCATGTATCTGGCACTTATGGTATTTTTGCACAAACTTGCTACAGCCACTTTCCATAGTCATCTAGAAATAGCCAGCTCTTAGGATCTTCTTAGCCAGAGTGAATCCATTCATATGAAGTCCACACATTCCGGCGTGAATTTCTTCAAGTAATTTTGTAGATTCAATGGAATCTACACATCGCGGAAACCCTAAATCAGAGGTCATCCTTTAAAGGACTTCCCCTTTCAAAAATAAATTATTGGCCATCCGACAAATCATTTTCTTCTTTGATGGTTGAATCTTCGAGGTATGATCTGGCTTTTAAATACCTCTTGATGTCAAAGTACCATGGATTTCCGTCTGGTTCTGCCTAAACTTGTGCGCAATGTGCAGGTTGCTCTTTCATACTTATTTCTAACAGATCAATGTAACTTTGATTAGGATGTTGAATCAAGGAGGATATAGTGGCCAAAGCATCAGGGAACTCATTTTGTATTCTTGGAACATTCTTGAATTCTACTTCCTTGAATCTGTTGCACAACTCATTTACCAATTCTATGTATGGCATGATTTTAGGGTTCACTACAGCCCATTCACCCCAAACCTGGTGAACTAATAGATCAGAATCTCCAATGACTAGTAGCTCCCGAACATTCATATCAATAGCCAGTCTGAGATAAAAAATACAATCCTCGTATTCCGTCATATTGTTGGTGCAAGGAAAGCACAGTTTGGTGGTAACCGGGTAATGTTGACCAGTTTCTGATATTAAGACCACCCCAATTCCTGAACCTTTGAAATTAACCGCCCCATCAAAGAACAATCTTTAACCCGGGTATATTTCAGCAATGTCTTCTCCAACGAATATTACCTCTTCATCTAGGAAATAAGTTCGAAAAGGCTCATACTCTTCATTAACTGGATTCTCCACTAGGGCCTGCCCTTTGATCGTATTTTGATTCATGTATACAATGTTGACGTCAGGTAGTGCCTCAGCTTCTAGGCTTCCCAAGTCAATGCACAATACGTCTTTTCCAATAGTAAGTAACGAGCCTCATGTGGAGTGAACTTCTAACTCAAGTAATAAATTTCTCTTTCTTTATTTCTAGTTTAATTATGTTGCCCTAAGACATATCCAAATGCATTGTCTGAGACTGATAAATACAACAATAGAGGGCTTTCTTCTCCTGGAGGAACTAGTACTCGTGGGCTAGATAGATAATCCTTGATCCAATCAAAATCCCACTGGAATTCTTCAGTTTATTTATTTTCCGCATATTTCTTTAACATCTTGAGAATTGGTTTGCAAATAATCATTGTCTGGGCTATGAACCTACTGATGTAATTCAACCTCCTTAAGAAACTCATGACTTTTTTCTTCGTCTTCGGAGGAGGCAGTTCTTGGATTGCCTTAATTTTTGAGGGGTAGAGCTCAATGCCCCTTCTACTAACCATGAAACCTAACAGCTTCCCGACCGGTACCCCAAAATCACACTTAGCAGGATTTAGATTCAAATTATACTTCCACAATCGATCAAAGAACTTCCCCACAGAAACCAAGTAGTCTAAACACTTGCTAGATTTGATGATCACATCATCCACATATACTTCAATCTCTTTATGAATCATATCATGAAATATGGTTGTCATTGATCTTATATACATAGCACTAACGTTCTTGAAATCGAAAGGCCCCTATAGTGATAAACACCCCAGAATGTGATGAATGCTATTTTCTTTGTATCTTCTTCGTCCATTAGTATTAGATGATACTTGGCAAAGCAATCCATGAATGACTGCATTTCATACCATGCACAGTTGTCGATGAGAATATGGATGTTGGGTAATGAAAAATTATGTTTAGGGTTGTCTTTGTTCAAGTCCCTATAATCGACACAAATCCTGACCTTTCCATCCTTCTTTGGTACTGGAACAATATTGGCTATCCATGTTGGATATTTTGCGACCTCAACCACGTTGGCTTGGGTCTTCTCAGTGACTTCTTCCTTGATTTTCAGAATCAAATCTGGATTAAATTTCCATAATTTTTGCTTCATAAAATTGAACCCCCGGATCAATTGGCATCTTGTGCGATGAAATATCTGTATTCAATCCTGGCATGTCATCATAGGACCAAGAAAATATATCAATGTATTCTTTAAACAACCCAACGAGTTCTTCTTTCTGTGCCTCTTCAAGATGAACGCTAATTTTGGTTTCTTTGACTTCTCCATCATCACCTAGATTAACTATCTCAATTTTTTCTAGGTTGGGCTTTTCCCTAGCCTCAAAATCTTTTAGTTCCTCTATTAATCATTATGGGGCCATTGTTTCTTCATCATAGTCCTCCCATTCATCATCATTTGTTTCAATTTGTTTATTTAGATCCCGACATTACATGACATTGACAGGTTTTAAATTATTATTACTGAAATCATAAACAATATAAGTTAGATTATAGAGATCAAATAATGCAGTAAAAATATCTTTGCAATAAGGGAGGCTTTCACTGAAATTTAAAACATTACAAACACTAGCTATGATCTGCACCAGTGTGGGTCTAAGACTTTTGGAAAACATACAAAGCAAAAATAAGGTAAATAAAACTTAAAGGGTGGGTCTCAAACCTCATTCAAACTACCACCAATTTTGCAAAAGTTAAATTTTATCCTTTTATCTACCACATCAATCGGGGAGTCATGATTGGAGTGGAAATCCAGTTCGACAGCTTTTCCCCTAGTTTATTTTCCTTGATCTCGGTCTTCTCAGGGAAATCATTCATGACAGCATCACATTTTTCTAACAAGTTCCCTATTCCATCCTTAAGACCATCACTTGTAGGCTTCACAGATGGAGAAAATGACTGGTAGAGCGGAGGCAACCTCTTTATTGATTCTGGGCCTTCTTTCAACATCTCTCTTACACCTTCTTTACTTGGCACGTTGCCTATCCCATATTCGAACAACTTATCTGGTATAGAGATAGGCTCAATGATTCCATCCAAGTTCTTTCTTAAATCGCGTTCGGGATCAAAACCATTCCTCAGCATAACAGTGGCCAACATCTTGTAAATTAAAGGCATTGGCTCGCTAGTAGTTGGGTCTTTCTCAGCTGCATTCACAATCTCCACTGTATAAAATTCACCTCCATTTGAGACTTCTTTAATCATAAGAACACAACCATTATGGTGACTCAAACGTCTTCCTTCACCATGGATAACCACTTCATCATTTTCCCATACGAGCTTTATCGATTGGTGTAATGTTGAAGAAATAGCTCCCGCTGCATGAATCCAAGGACTTCCTAAGAATATATTATAACTTGTGGAAATGTCCATCACCAGAAACTTAACTAAGAACTCTGCAGGCTATATTTGAAGATGCAACTTAACTTCTCTAATGGTGTTTCTCTAAACTCCATCAAAAGCTCTTACATTTACCGTGTTGTGATGCATTTTCTCAATATCATAGTTCAACTGAGTCATAACAGATAATGGACAGATATTCAGACCTAATCCATCATCAATTAATACCCTGCTAATAATATCATCTTGGTATTTGACAGTGATATGCAATGCCTTGTTATACATCACTCTTTCGAAGGGTAACTTATCTCTACCAAATCTAATGCAATGAGTTCCTACCACTTCACTGATCATGGCCACTAAATTTTCAGTATTGGTGCCTACAGGAACGTAGGCTTTTTCAAGGACTTTCAGTAGAGCATGTCTATGATATTGAGAACTCATGAGCAATGCCCAAATAGAAATGTGAGTAGGGGTATTCTCTAAATATTTTACAATAGAGTGCTCTTTCGGTTGCATTTTTCTCCAAAATTCTTCAGCTTTCCCTTCAGTGATTGGCCTTTTTTGACCACTCTTCTTGTATGCATCATTGATAAGTTCCTCTGGAGTGTACCATTTCCCTGATCTAGTCATTCCTTGCGTGGCGGTGGGTTCCACCATAATTTTTTCTTTTGTAAGAACTAAGGCAAAGGAAGGATGAGGTGCGATAAATGCAACAAACTTGGGCTTCTCGGTAACAGTTAAAGTAGCCACTTTCTTTTCTGTATCTTTCATCTTATCCATTCCTTTTGGGCTAGACTGTGTTATAGACTTGCTCACCACCTACTCGTCATTCATTTCAATCTACTAATGGTTGCCCTTTCATGGTTTGGGAGTGGGATGGTAGTAATATTTGGTGGCACTATTTGAAGCAAAATCACCTTTTGGGCTGATAATTAGGGTGGAGCTCGGTAAGTGGACTGATAATTTGGCAATGGAGCTGGGTAATTCGGTTGGTTGGTAGAGAAACATGGCTATGAAACTTGGTGGCTAGATTGGGTATAGAACACAGGTTGATGTTTTCGTGGAGCTAAGGGGTATACAGATGGTGATGACATTTTCTCAGAATTGGGCCCAAAAGATTTCTTTGACATCTAGTTTGGATTAAAGGATACGAAAGACACATCTTCTCTTTTTTTCTTTAGGAATCCTGAAGATCCAAGTTGTGCAGAGGTCTTGTTTATTTTCCTGTCCTGAGTCCTTCTTCAACCTTTTCACTAATATTAACCAAGTCAGTGAAGGTAGCACAAAATCCCTATATCATTTTGTCATAAAACAATCCCTTCTAAGCTTAAGTAAACATAACAACTATTTCTTTTTCTGTCATAAGAGGTCGTACATTTGCTGCCTCTTTTCACTAATGATAGGAATATTCATGAAAGAATTCATTAGACTTTTTCTTGATGCGGTTCAAAGAATATCGATCAGGAACCATCTCTACATTATAGTCAAATCTATAAACAAAATCCATGGCTAAAACGCTCTATTCAGGACACTTCTTCAGTTCCTATGAAGAAAACCATTCTAATGCTTCCCCACTCAGGATTCGACTGAAGAGCCTCATCAACAATGCCTCATTTCTACCAATTCCTACCATTTGGTCATAATATCCTCTCAAGTGGGCCATAGGATTTCTAGTACCACTGAATGTCTTAATCTTAGGGACATTAAATCCTTTGGGTAATTTTAAGTCTGGGTATCTGCAAAGGCCATCATAACTGAACCCTATTGCATTGGGTAAATCGTGAGTTTTCTTTATTTTGGCGATCTCTTTCTTTATCAGTAGTAGCTCCCTAATATGTTTGTCTTCAAACACCTTACACTCTTTCTCCATCTCTTTATAGTGGTCAATTTTTGGATTTTAGGGGAATGTATGGTAAGAGGTAGGCATTATAGTGGCATGGATGGTGGCGGGAGACATATTTTGGGTCATAAAAGAACTTTGAGTGGTATGAGCAAAGTTTTGATATATGGGAATTAGATTTTATGGAACGTTGGCATTGGGACTGAAAGTGGGGTGGGTAATTTAGGATGTGAAGGCATTTGTGGGGTTATTTTGGTAATTTGGAGTGAATCTTTGAGGGTGGTAAGCATTTGTATTGTTTTCTCAGTTGGTATTATAAGTAAGAGGGATATGGATTTGACATGACGGATTGATGGGGTTAGTGGTAGGTCTAGGCATAGAAGCAGAGGGTATGTCATTTGGTTGGTTTCCATTGTTAGGAGAGCTAAGAGGAGGGAATCGAAGTGGAAGTGCATAGTTATCCAATACTGGCGTATTAGTGGCAATGGCCAGATTATCCATATTTTTTACTCATTGAACTTCTTGAAGCTCCTCCATTCTCCTAGTTAGATCAATAATCATCTCATCTTGTGCCGTTATCACACCGTCTCTAACAATAATTTTGGTAAGAGCATTATCTTCTCTACTACCAGTCATTATTTCCTCTTCAACTAATAGATGGTCAGCTAGTTTTGTCAACACAGATCAATTTCTACCTACTTGATACCTGATAAAACAACTCCAAAGGCAAATATGTTAGATTCGGTTAGTGATAATTAATGCAAGATATCCAACATAAAGTAAACACATAATGTTGCTTTCATCTTAAGTAAATTGATCCACGGGTGGGTGTTGATTCGAAAGGAATTAACATGAAAGACTTTGTCCGTTGATTTTTTGAATAAATGGGTCTTGAAATTTTTTTTGCCAAGTCTTCTGACTTTGGAATAATATGAATTTCTTTGACAAAATGAGACAGAACGATTTTAAAGGATAGAGGTCGGGCCGAGAGGTTGAAGGAGAAATTAGGCCATATGTAGTTCAAATAGATAAGGATAAAACTTTATTTTATTGAAATCTCATTAGACTTGATTACATAAGGGGAACATGAAAAGGAAAATGAGAACAAAAAAAAATATGAAACTAAATGACTAAGTCTTTGATAGATGCGAGCATTCCCAGTTCATTCAACTTCTTCCACATCTTGATCTTCTATGGATGGTATGACGGAAATTCCAGCTCGACCCTTCCTGTATCCACCAAGCTCTCCAAATCCATCTTAAAAGCATGGCAAGTCTCTAAGTTGTTCCCTACGATGACTCCATGATAGTGACAAACCTCTCTGAATTTCTTCCAAGCTTTTGACATCGTATTAGGCTTCTTTTCCACTGATTCCAGAATTTTGGCATGGATGACCTTTGAATAGATTTCATGGTAGGTATCTTCAAACCTTGTGAAGTCGTATTTTTAAATCTACACATCATTGGTAACGGACATGCTTGGATCAACTTGATCATAATATAGAATGGTTTATGGTCCCCACAAATTATTTATTTGACCGTCGTAGATCATGTTGCAAATCCTGGCCTTCAAAGTAAGACACTCGTCAGTGGTATGACAAGATTGATTTGGAGGATAATGACATCTCTTGGGATCATCCTCGGGAAAAAAACAAATCCTTCTATTTGATCGGGGTGGAGGACCCCCATATTTCTTAGGATTTGATAAACTGCCAAGCATGTTATGATCTGGGGGAACCAAGAGTACCCTCTAAAGTGAGCTCTGAGGGTAATCTTTCACTTCCCGACCTAATCCTAGTTGGACTGATGACATCTCCTTTAATCTTCTCCCAGCGGTCCTCTCTTATGTTTGAAGGTGGAGTTTTCTCAAATTTCTTCTTTTCCTCCGCGTTCAACTACTTAACTTCGACAATTTCCTTGTCGGCTTGATCTGTCCTCCTAATTAGTCTCTTGATTTCCTCTTTTTTCATTTCCTCTACTTGGGCTAACTCCACTATCTATCTTTTTAGTTATGTGGTCCTTGAATCCATGCCAAAATTTTCTAAAAGAATAGGAATACGTTTAAAAAGAAAGCTAATGGAAATGGTTGAGGATTTTCAGAGAAACTTGGGGACCTAGAATGTTTTGAATGGACTTTCGATAGTAAGCGTATATTTTTGCCTAAAGGTTTTTCTAAGTCTTTGTTGGGGAGTAGATCAATTTACTAAGAATTATGTCGGGGTTATAAGGACGAGTTCCCTTGAGACCTGGAAGTACTAAGAAAAGACATTCATTTTATCGAGTGATGTAACTTCCCTGGTGAAGATATTTGATAGAACACAGAACGTTGTCCTCTCTCAATTCCCCAAAAATCACGAACCAGAATCCCGGAGATTCTATCCTCTTAAACTTGTGCAAGGACAACAACTTTCATGTGATGATAAAAAATCTACCCTTTTCCGAGGGTTTGGCTACTCTACTCTGGGATCTTTCAATACATGTTTCATCATCCACTATTACAAGATAAGGTTGTACCCCTGGAAGAAACGATGTCTGCCTTGACACTTTTCCAAAGCCTTATATATTTCAGCGATGATCATGGGAGCTAGAGTATGGAATACTTTAGTGGTTTTATAATCTACTCCATAGAAGAGGGTGTGCATCACCGTAATTACTCTTGGATTAATGGTGCCATTCTCTTCTTGTAGAAATACTATTGTTCTGAGCAAGCCCACAGTAAACGCAAATGCTCGTTTCTCCCTCCATTTTGACTCTGATTTGAATTTATGTCCAAATTTCTCAAAAGCATTATAGTTTCCAAACCGGTGATACAACTCACGAAAAGGTATGTTATCTCCATCATGTTTCCCAAACAAAGTATTGTTGTTGATCAAAAAGGCATCCTTGATCTCCTGACGGTTTCATACAATAGGGACTAGAATACTTTTGTCGGGTGCACTCTTTTTTTTTCTACACATGTCGAGGCTCTCATAACAAGCCATCATTTCTTCAATGGTGGGGGTCAATTCGACCTCCCTAAACTGAAACACCATGTTTTTATCATCCCAAATTTTTTTTAGAACTTGGATCATTTCATGCCAAACGTCTATCTCTATAAGAGACGGTAGATACCCGATATGCATTCTAAAAATCCCCTACACTCATATGACACCACCATACTTTCAAGAAGTTATTAGGTATAGTAACCATCTTGAATTGTCTACAGGGGTATGATTGAGCCATTCCTACACGAAAGCAAACAAAATTAAGCCTTCCCTACCCCAAAGGATAATTGATTGGATTAAGCAGACATATATTTTTTCAACACATAAACATGATTCGTCTACAATTGGCTCGTGGCCAATAGACGCAGGGCATGTTTTCTAATGGGCTTAATACCCCTCGGGTATTGGGTCATCCTAGGCTCATGCCTAAAATAGGGTTTTGGTTTCACTCTATCATAGGTGTCTAGAGTGGGATTTTGATCAGGTTCCCAAGCGAACAACTTGGGTTTGGAAATATGAACAACTATCAGACGCCTAACGTGCTAATAAACTGTTGTATTTCCAATATTTGATTTGGAGTTAATCAATATGGGTCGAGATATCCACGAAATCCCAAACAATTTATATATTTCAAATATAGGAATATGCCATGAAATGCAATAATTTAAAATTTATAGAAATTTAAACACATAAGCAGACAATATTTTAAATATTACAACCCAAATAGTAAGTCAAAGAAGACAACATACAATTGGATAGAATTTAGTGAAGTCCTCAGCAGAGTCGTCATTTCTGTTTTATCCCTTTTAGGATTTTATTTTAGAGAAAATGGTTTTGACTTTCTAAACTATTTAAAAAATACTCGAGAATATTTTGAAATAATTTTAATAAATTTACAAAGCCGCCACTTGATTTTTATCGAAAATATCAAGAAAACTTAAAGAGATTTCAATGATTTAAAAACAAAAATAAATATTTAAAATTAGAGAAACTGAGTAAGGGTTCAATTAAGCCCTAAGAAGGTTTTTAAGAAGGGTTCAATTAATTCCTAAGAAGGTTTTTAAGGCACTTAGGAGCGTCCGTTAAAAATGGTTCATCAAAAGATTATTTTCTGACTAACTTAAAGAAGGGTGACTAACTTGAAAAATGGTTGATTTTTAAATATTAAAATTATTTATTCACACATCTAAGAATGACATTTTATTAATTCAAACGAGAAATAGTCTACTTGAATAAGACCGCCCCAATTCCTGAACCCTTGAAATTAATCGTCCTATCAAAGAATAATCTCCAACCCAGTTATATTTCAGCAATTTCTTCTCCTACGAACAATACCTCTTCATCTAGGAAATAATTTCGGAATGGCTATACTCTTCATCAACTGGATTCTCCGCTAGATGATCCTCTAGGGCCTGCCCTTTGATCGCCTTTTGAGTCATGTATAAAATGTCGAACTCACTCAATAGCATTTGCCATTTGGACAATTTCCCCGTTGGCATGAATTTTTGGAATAAGTACTTCAGAGGATCTATTCTGGAGATGAGATATGTCGTATATGACGTCAGGTAGTGCCTTATCTTCTAGGACACCAAATTAATGCACAACATATAGTTTCCACTAGTGTGTAACGAGCCACATGTGGAATAAACTTCGTACTCAAGTAATAAATTGCTCTTTCATTCTTTCTTTCTTTCGATTGGTTTCATAATGGGGCTGTTCTTTCCAGTTTCATCATGTTGCCCTAAGACACATCCAAATGCCTTGTCTAAGACCGATAAATACAACAATATAGGGCTTTCTTCTCTTGGAGGAACTAGTACTGGTAAATTGTATAGATAATCCTTGATCCAGTCAAAATCCCACTGGCATTCTTCAGTCCATTTATTTGCCATATCTTTCTTTAACATCTTGAGAATTGGTTCACAAATAATTGTTGATTGGGCTATGAACCTGCTGAAGTAATTCAACCTCCCTAAGAAACTCATGACTTCCTTCTTCATCTTTGGAGGAGGCAGTTCTTGGATTTCCTTAATTTTTGAGGGGTCGAGCTCAATGCTTCTTCTACTAACTATGAAACCCAACATCTTCCCAACTGGTACCCCAAAAGCACAAGTAGTAGGTTTCAGCTTCAAATTATACTTCCGCAATTGATCAAAGAACTTTCCCAATTGAGCCAAGTGGTCCAAACTGTTGCAATATTTAATGATCACATCTTCCACATACACTTAAATCTCTTTATGAATCATATGTTGAAATATGGTTGTCATGGCTCTCATATTCATAGCACTAGAGTTCTTGAGATCGAAAGGCATCACACTATAGTGATAAACACCTAAGGGTGCGATGAAAGTCATTTTATCTACATCTTCTTCATCCATCAGTATTTGAGGAAACCCAAAAAAAACCCACGAATGACTGCATTTCATGCCTTACACAGTTGTTGATGAGAATATGGATGTTGGGTAATGGAAAATTATCTTTAGGGATGGCTTTGTCCAAGTTCCTATAATCGACACAAATCCTGACCTTTCCATCCTTCTTTGGTACCGGAACAATATTGTCTAGCCATGTTGGATATTTTGTGACCTTAACCACGTTGGGTTGGATCTTCTTAGTGACTTTTTCCTTGATTTTCAGACTTAAATCTGGCTTAAATTTCTGCAATATTTGCTTCACAGGATTGAACCCCGGATCAATTGGCAACTTGTGAGATACAATATTTGTACTCAATCCTAGCATGTCATCATAAGACCAAGCAAATATAATAATGTATTCTTTTAGAAACCTGCCGCGTTCTCTTTTCTGTGCCTCTTTAAGATGAATGTTGATTCTGGTTTCTTTGACTTCTCTATCATCACCTAGATTAACTATCGTAATTTTTTCTAGGTTCGGTTTTCCCTATCCTCAAAATCTTTTAGTTCCTCAGTTAATCATTCTGGGGCCATTGTTTCTTTATCATATGCCTCCCATTCATCATCATTTGCTTCCATTTGTTCATTTGGATCTTGACATGACATAACATTGGCAGGTTTTAAATTATTATTACTAAAATATTAAACAACATAAGTTAGATTATGGAAATTAAATAACGCGGTAAAAATAAGTAAAAAAATCTTTGCAATGAGGGAGGCTTTCATTGAAATTTAAAACCTTACGAACACTGGCTATGATGCGCACCAGTGCGAGTCCTAAGCCTTTTGGAAAACATACAAAGAAAAAATAAGGTAAATAAAACTTAAAGGGTGGGTCTCGAGCCTCATTCAGACTACCACCGATTTCACAAAATTTAAATTTTATCCTTTTATCTACCAGATCAACCAGGGAGTCATAATTGGAGTGAAAGTCCAGCTCAACAACTTTTCCCCCGGTTTATCTTCCTTTATCTCGGTCTTTTTAGAGAAATCTTTCATGATAGAATCACACTCTTCGAACAATTTCCCTATTCCATCCTTGAGACCATCGCTGGTAGGATTCACAGATATAGGAAATGACTGGTAGAGCGGAGGCAACCTCTTTGCTAATTCTGGGCCTTCTTTCTTCATCTCTCTTTCACCTTCTTTACTTGGCACGTATCCTATCCCATATTTGAAAAAATTCTCTGGGATAATGACAGGCTCAATGATTTTATCCATGTTCTTTCCTAAGCCGCCTCCGGGCTCAAAACTGCTCCTCAGCATAACAATGGCCAACATCTTGTAAATTGAAGGCTTTGGCTCGCCAGGAGTTGGGTCTTTCTTAGCTACATTCACGATCTCCATTGTATTAAAGTCACTTCTGTTCAGGACTTCTTCGATCACAAGAACATAACCATTATGGTGACTCAAATGTCTTCCTTCACCATGGATGACCACTTCGTCATTTTCCCACATGAACTTCACCGATTGGTGTAATGTTAAAGAAACGACCATGGCTACATGAATCCAAGGCCTTCCTAAGAGTAGATTACCACTTGTGGAAATGTCCATCACCTTAAACTAAACTAAGAACTCTGCAGGCCCCATTTGAAGATGCAACTTGACTTCTCTAATGGTATTTCTCTAACCTCCATCAAAGCTCTTACATTTATCGTGTTCTGACACATTTTTCTAATATCATAGTTCAATTGAGTCTGAACAGATAATGGGAAGATATTTAGACCTGATCCATCATCAATTAGTACCCTGTTAACAATCTCATCTTAGCATTTGACAATGATATACAATGCCTTGTTATGCATCACTCCTTCAAAGGGTAACTCATCTTCGCCAAAGCTAATGCAATGAGATCCTTCCACTTTACTGATCATGGCCACCAAATTTTCAGTTCTGGTGCCTAAGGACACATAGGCTTCTTCAAGGACTTTCAGGAGAGCTTGTCTATGATATTGAGAACTCATGAGCAATGATCAAATCAAAATGTGAGTAAGGGTCTTCTCTAAATATTTTACAATAGAGTACTTTTTCGGCTGCATTATTCTCCAAAATTCTCTGGCTTCCCCTTCAGTGATTGTTCTTTTTTTAGCACTCTTATTGTATGCATCATTGGCAAGATCCTCTAGAGTGTAGCATCTCCCTGATCTAGTCATTCCTTGCGCGGCGGCGGCTTCCACCACAAATTCTTCTCTTGCAAGAACTTAAGCAAAGGATGGATGAGGTGCGATGAATGCAACAAACTTGGGATTCTCAAACTTTAGGACTTTAAATCCTTCGGGCAAGTTCAAGTCAGGGTGAATGCAAAGGTCACTATAACTGAAACCTATTGCATTGGATGAACCGTGTTTTTTTTTCTTCTTGGCGATCTCTTTTTTTATCACTAGTAGCTCCCTATTAAGTCTATCTTTAGTCACCTTAGACTCTTTCTCCATATCTTCATAGTGGCCAATTTCTAGATTTTAGGGAATGTATGGTAAAAGGTAGGCATTACAGTGGCATGGATGGTGGCGAGAGACATATTTTAGGTCATCAAAGAACTTTGAGTGGTATGAGCAAAGTTTTGGTATGCGGGAACTAGATTTTGGGGAACATTGGCATTATGACTGAAAGTGGGGTGGGTATTTTGGGAAGTGACGGCATTTGTGGGGGTATTTTGGTAATTCAGAGTGAAGCTTTGAGGGTGGTAAGCATTTGGATTATTATTTTGATTAGTATTGTAAGTAAGAGGGATATGCGTTTGAAATGATGGATTAATGGGGTTAGTTAGAGGTCTAGGTATAGAAGTAGAGGGTATGTCATTTAGTTGGTTTCCATTGTTAGAAGAGCTAGGAGGAGGGAATCAGAGTGGAAGTGCATGGTTATCCAAGACTGGCGTATTAGCGAAAATGGCCAAATTATCCATATCTTTTGCTTGTTGTACTTCTTCTTGAAGCTCCTCCATTCTCCTAGTTAGTTCAATGATCATCTCACCTTGTGTCATTATCACACCGTCTCTAACAATAATTTCTGTGAGAGCATTATTGTCACAACTACTAGTCATTATTTCTTCTTCAGCTAAGATATGATTAAGGGAGGAATTCTTATTTGCCTTAGATCTAGTGAAATATTGATGCTCAACCAGTTTTGTCAACACAAATCAATTTCTACCTACTTGATACCTGATAAAACAACTCCAAAGGCAAATATGTTAGAGTTGGACAGTGATAATTAATGCAAGAGTAAACACATAAAGTTTCTTCCATCTTAGGTAAATTGATCCACGGGTGGGTATTGACTCGAAAGGAATTAACAGGCAGGACTTTGTTCGTTGATTTTTTGGATAACTGGGACTTGAAAAAAAATTTGGGTAGAGGCCAGGCCGAGAGGCTGCCTACGTATCTCACAAAAGAGAAATCAGGCTATACATAGTTCAAATAGGTAAGGATAAAACTTCATTTCATTGAAATCTCATTAGATTTCATTAAATCAGGGGAACATGAAAAGAAAAATAACAACGACAAAAAAGAGTTAACTAAATGACTAAGTCTTAGATAGATGCGGGCATTCCCACTTCATTCTGCTTCTTCCACATCTTTATCTTCTATGGGTGGTATGGAGGAAATTTTATCTCGACCCTTCCTGTATCCACCAGGCTCTCAAAATCCATCTTAAAAGCGTGGAAAGTCTCCAAGTTGTACCCTCCGATGACTTCACGATAATTACAAACCTCTCTGAATTTCTTCCAAGCTTTAAACATCGTATTAGTCTTCCTTTCCACTGATTCTAGAATTTTGGCATGTATGAGCTTTGAATAGATTTCGTGGCAGGTATCTTCAAACTTTGTGAAATCGTATTTGTAAATCTGCGCATCATTGGTGATGGGTATGCCTGAATCAATTTGATCGTAATAGAGAATGGTTTGTGGTCCCCAGAAATTATTTATTTGACCGTTGCGGATCATGTTGCAAATCCTGGCCTTCAAAGCAAGACACTCGTCAGTGGTATGACCGAATTGATTTGGATGATAATGACATCTCTTGGAATTATCCTAGGGAAAAAACAAATCCTTCCATTTGATCGGGGTGGAGGACCCTCATATTTCTTAGGATTTGATAAACGGCCAAGTATGTCATGATCCGGGGTATCCGAGAGTATCCTCTAAAGTGAGCTCTGAGGGCGATATTTTCACTTCCTGACCTAATCCTAGTTGGCCAGATGGCATCTCCTTTAATCTTGGCCCAGCGGTCATCACTTAAGTTTGAAGGAGGAGTTTTTTCAAACTTCTTCTTTTCCTGCGCAATCAACTGCTTGACTTTGGTGATTTCCTTGCCGGCCTGATCGGTCCTCCTAATTATTCTCTTGATTTTCTTTTTCTGCATTTCCTCCACTTGGGCTAACTCCACTATCTGTCTTTTTAGTTGTGCAGTCCTTGAATCCATAATAAAATTTTAAGAAAGAATAGGAATATGTTTAAAATGAAAGCTAATGGAAATGGTTGAGTATTTTCTGAGAAACTTGGGAACCTGGAATGTTTTGGATGGACTTTCGATAGTAAGCGTATATTTTTCTCCTTAAGGGTTTTCTAAGGCTTTGTTGAGGAGTAGATCAATTTACCTTTGATTTAACAACACACATAGCTCATAAACAGTTATATCACATAAAACAGATATATTATACAACAATAGAATAATAAATAGTGTGTCCTAATTGGGTGACCTTTTTGAGCCAAAGATTGGCCTAGCGAACTTCAAGGAAATATATATTTTTTAATCCAATCAATTCCCCCAAAATCTCCATAGATATATAGAAAGCCATAAATATTTAAAATAAAGTCCCGCGCCTTTGTTCCTCTGTTGTCCTTCCCTCTCTTCAATGGTGGGGTCAATTCGACCTCCCCGAACTAAAACACCATGTTTTCATCATCCTAAAATGTTGCTAGCACATGGATCATTTCAAGCCAAACGTCCATCTCTATTAGTGACGGTAGATGCCCGATATGCGTTCTAACAGTCTCCTTAACTTTTACACTCATATGAGTCCAGCATGCTTTAAGGAAATTATCAGGTTCGGTAACCATCTGGAATTGTCTACAGGGGTCTGATTAAGCCATTGCTACATGAAAGCAAACAAAATTAAGCCTTTCCTACTCCAAAGGAAAATTGATTGGATTAAGCAGACATATAATTTTTCAATGCATAAACATGATTCGTCTGCAATTGGCTAGTGGCCAATAGACGTAGGACAGATTTTTTAATGGGCCCAATACTCCCTCGGGTATTGGGTCATCTTGGGCTCATGCCTAAAATAGGATTTTGGTTTTGCTCTATCCTAGATGTCTAGAGTGGCTTTTGACCAGGTTCCCAAGCGGACAACTTGGGTTTGGAAATATGAACAACCATCAAACGCCTAACGTGCTAATAAACTGTTGTATTTTCAATATTTGATTTGGAGTTGAACAATAGGAGTTGGGACATCTAAAAAGAAGCCTATCTAAACTAGATTGCATATTTGAATTAAAAAAGGAGAGAAGTTGATTTTTATGGAAAGTGAGAATTATATAGTCATTTGTTATTATTATTATCACAGAAACGGTCATTTTACTATAAATAACACCTTTGGAAAAAGCATCAAGTAAGTATCATGTTAAAAAAATGTTTTATCAATTATGGAAAGTTAGGATCTACGAGAAAGTAATCAACTTCTTGAGTTTGAAGAAAATTATTTTTTAACCCAAGTGAACTATTAATCATACGAACAAAATAAATGTTATTTTTTGGACTAAAGTACTCATTTTTCTCTTGTTATGAATTACGTAGGAAAAATTTATAAAATAAATGAGGGATTAGAGATAAATAAAATGGAAACAACGTGGGAAATCACTAGGTTAATCAAGTAAAATTAATGCTTATGCAAATAGACAAGTATATAAGTGGATATTCACAAGAGAATAAGAAATGGGCAAATCACATAAATATACAATTTAAGAGTAAATATTACAAAATATACCACTAATTTCATTTTTACAAAATATACCACTAGAAAACTAACAAAACTTATCAAATAAGATAAAAAGAAGAAAAAAAATAGTTTAAAGTATTTTTCCTATAATTTTTCCTAATATATTTTACAATTTCATACCCACCTCCATAACAAAATTATTTTCGAAAAAAATTTAAAATCATTACTATAAAATTAGCATACGCGAAAGAACATAAAATTTGAATTGTTACTTTTCATTCAACAATTTCTTCTTCGTATTCTTTCCCTTCTATTTTATATTTTTTTATTTTTTCTTCTTAGCATTAATTATGTACCACATTTTCATTTTTTTTTATTTTCTTCGTCCATTCTTAATTATCATGGAAAGAATATATAGTTACCAATATGTAAAGATTTAATTTTTAGGATTTCTTTTGAAGAAAGATCTGGGAAAAAATATATAGTTATCCATCTTTACATCAATTTCTATATATTTTAGATACCATAAAATTATTAATACACCTATTTCTATATATTTTAATATAAAATTATTATTATTGATAAACCTATTTCTAAAGAGTTCAAACACTAAAAATTATTGATACACAATTTCTAACACACCTTAAAATAAAATTGAGAATATACCAATATCTATATAATTCAGACACCATAAAATTATTAATATATCAATTTCTAACTATTTCAAAAATCATAAAATTATTGATACACCAATTTTCATACAATTCAGACACCATAAAGTTGTTGATACACCAATTTCTATACAATTTAGACACCATAAAGCTGGTGATACACCAATTTGTATACAATTCATACACCAATTTCTATACAATTCATACATCATGATACATTAGTTTATATATAATTCATGCACCATTAAATCATTGATACACTAATTTTTATACAATTCAGACACCATAAAGCTGTTGATATACCAATTTCTATACAATTCAGACACCATAAAGCTAGTGGTACACCAATTTCTATACAATTCAAACACCAATTTCTACACAATTCATACATCATGATACACCAATTTTTATACAATTCATGCACCATAAAATCATTGATAACCTTCACTTGCCGGTGTCATAAAAAATGCTCGAAACTCCTCAAAATATCAAAAGATTCAATCTAGTTGGACTCTTCCTTTTCAACAACGTAGAAGTAGAAGAACAGAGGAACAATCAGTAGTAACAAACATTGACAAAAAATCCAAAACCTCCATCGAAAATCAAATCCACGGCCATCGTCGCCACCATATCGGATTCCTCCACCGTATTCAAAACAAAAAAACACAAAACATACTGACCGATGAACAAACAGATCGTCACCACCATCATCAAGAGTGATAAACCCAAAAACGTTTTGGTCATTGAATCACTTGACAGTTTCCTTAAGCCTTTGTATAATTTCTTAAGACATTTTTTTCTCACAAACAAAAACCTTAAAAATCTTTTTGTGTTCTCCTTGGTATTATCACCGTGGGGTATTTGTCCCAATTCTTGCGCGCTTTCTTGGATTACATTCCATAAAAGATTTTGAATTCACCATTTTTGCATTCTATCTAAGCTCTGAAAAATACGAGTGAAGAAAATGGTAATGATAATTTTATCTTAATTTAGGTGGAGAAATTGGTGAGGATTCTTATTTTATTTTTTTTGATTAAGAATGGTGAGGATTTTTTTTTTTGTTAAGAATGATGGGGATTTTTTTAAATTTTTTGGTTAAGAATGGTGAAGATTCACTACTGAAGTGTAAGTATGAGAAAATTAAAGAAGAAGACTCTAAAAGTAAATACATATACTGTAATATATATAAAATACCATAAAAGATAAATAAATATCCCATAAACTCAGCCAATTTACCTAAATTAATTCCAAAATATTTTTTTTCCCTTAAATTTCGGATATGCAATTTAAAAAAAATATTTTTTAGTGGATGATAGATTTTATAAATAAAAACCTCATTTTGTAAATAAAAAAAACTGCTGTATATTTTGTAATTTAGGCTCTAAATATGTATATTTATGTTATTTTTCCATAAGAGAAATTAAAGTTAGAGTTGGGCTACTTGTTGGCCCATTAGTAAGCTGCCCAAGTTTGGGCTTCAAATTTTATGGACTGTAGGTCCATTTCATGCAAGTATATCAGCTGTATATTGCATCTATTTTCCCTGCATTTTTGGTATATACACTGTATAATAGTGTATAAATATCTGTATATTCACTCCCAGCTCCATTGTGCATCATATATTCGCATGTATCAGCCCCTTGGACCTGGAAAAAACCGTGTATCTAGCATATACCAGTGTATACCAGCCTTATTTCTTCATGCTTTAGAGTCCAATTGAGCTACGTTGGGGCTTGACTCGATGAATTATGGGCCTCCTTTCCCACTAAAGGAGAGACGGGGTTTGAAATAGACTCGGTGTTGCATGCATAAAAAATAAATAAAAAAATAGGGAATTAATGTATGTTTAGTTCAACAAATAATAATGAAAGGGAAACATATCATAAACATATAGATTAGGTATGCAGAATTAGTGTTATTCTAAGTTCGCTTATTCATAAAACAAGTTGCAGAAATATTATGTATGAAAATTGGTTTAAAAAAAAGGTAGCATCTTCCTAAATTTATTTAGTATACGTTCTAGCATTCATCACATAATAGAATAAGTGAATTTGAAATAACTTTATATACTAATTTCATACATTAAAATTTTTTTTTCGAGGACTCAATATAAAGAGTAACACATAACAGGATTTATGATACACATACTTTAATCAAATGCAACCATAACAAGATGCCTTTTCGCCTATTACTTCATTTTTGTCAAAGCAAATACCATGGCAGTGAGCACATAATGAACAAGAACGAGTTCGCTACTTTGAACAAGAACAAGTTATGATAAAGCTTATTTCAACTTCAAAAATTCATCTTTCTAACTAGAACCAATCCAAGTAATATACAGACGTTAACACAAAATTGTGTATTTAGAACAACTACAAAAACAAAATCCAATTGGAACGTGGCAATATGATTTTGATGTTAACAAAAGCCTCTAGTTTATTCGGCAATCAATCATTCATAAACATAGGACTATATTTTTATATACGTGTTTGACTTTGTTTTCGTAGTGAATTATATTGTTCTACCATTATTGTATTCGACAAGAAAAACGCGGAGAGTAATTATTAGAAACATTCAAAGTCCATAATATTGGGATACCTAAAATTTTGTTCAAAGAAGAGTCATCTCACAATAACTCCAAAAACAATTTACTTAATTTTTACCAATATAAGATAGGAAAAAGAATGAAGTAACAGTGAAACTAATAAACAAATGGAAGGGAATTTAAAACTTATATTAGAAATAGGCTAATACATAAAGGGCTGAAGGATTCACCAGTGATGTCTTAGTCGTATTAACTTGCTAATATCCCCTTCATTATTAAACACGTATATTTTCTAACTAGAACCAACCCAAACAAACGTCCTCCTAACAACACAGAAATCGCACCACCAATGGAGTTTATATTTTGATACTTCACAAACAAAGAAACAATGAAAACAAAGTGAAGTGATCATAGAACACTAAAGAGCATTCAAATAAAAACCAAACCAGTCTAAATTTAACATGAGATGAAAACTTAAGTCGCAAAAAAAACAAATTGGGTGATTAGTTCACCTTTTCGGGGTAGCGAGCTAGAACTACGAGTCGATCAAAGAACTATCACCACCGGAATTTCGTCAACCCATTAGATTTTAAGCTTTCGCCGCAATTGAATTTCCGATGTTCTCCTCAAAAACTTTGGTTACATTAGGTTAAAGGCAAGCACCTTCAGAACCCTCAAATTTTTTCCCAAAAAGTCCTCTACCTTCCCTTCTATCCCCCATCACCTATTTATAAGAGAAAATGGGGGGAGTCCACTAGGATTTTGGATTTAAATTCAATGCATTTCAAATTCGAATTGAGCTGATTTTTGAGAGATTTGAGTTCCATAGGACGAAAAACCATTAATGGTATTAGTACCTCAAGATCAATGGAAAGAGGAGAAAAGAGCCGTTGGTTTTATGGTCAATGGAGGTGAATTAAGGGTTTCCCAAACAGGTGAACCACACACTAAAAGGGAAGGAAGTTTTCTGAATTTTGGCCATGAATGGATGAATTACGATGATCAAAAGATAAAATAGGGACTATTTAGGATTTTGCTATTGAACTGTTGAACATCATTTATGGATGTTGTTGCTGGGTGGGAACCTCCGTTGTTGTTGGGGTTAGTACGTCGTTGCTGATGTTGGAATGGGTTTTGTGTTGTATTATTTGATGTTACGAGTCAGATTGTCGTTTGAAAATTATTGTCGGTTTTGGATTGTTGTTGCTGGGTGAAAACCTCCATTTTGTTTTGTTGTTTAAGTTGTTGAACCAATTTAGGGGAGAAAAGGGGAAAAGTTGTGCCGGGTATTGTGTTGGGCTTGACTGATTATTGTTGCTGATATTGTTGAATTGGGTCGGCCAGGGCTTAGATTGGTTGAATTTTGTTGGGTAAATCAGAAATTGGAGATTTAGGATTTTAGGTCATTTATTAAATTGCAAAAATGAGAATTTAGATAATTATATTTAAATTTTAGCCTTATCAAAATTCAGTTGACCAATTGTATTGCAATTATGGTCAGTTTGATTTTCAATTAACTTCTAATTTAATAAATTGACTAAATTGAAATAATATTTGAAATAAATTAACAACCAATTCAATCCCGAGCTTCTTCATTCAATAAAAGCAGATAAATATTTTTTCAAATAAATAAATTATTTTGAGAATAAATTATATTTAAATCATGATTTTATCTATTTGAACCTATTTTCAGATAACCCTTGATTATTTAACTTGATATTTCGTAAAATAAATGTTACGTAACAAAATTATGTTATTTCGTATGATTGAATACGAAATTATATTATCGCTTCTTAAAATGAAAAACTTACCTAGATAAATATTTGAAAGAATTTATTTGGATAAAATAAACGTTGTAATTTTATTTAAAGTCAAAGAAACTCGGAATTAAACTCAGTCGTGGAGGAAAAAATTAGGTGTCAACAACTGTCACCTCCCTTTGGGTAGGGTGGATGTAAGTAACCCTTGCAAAGGGAGTTTGACGTTCCTAATTTTTTGTCCAACCATTAATTCATTTCTAAAAGAGGTTGGTTTTTCCACGAGTTTTATGGAGTTATGGCCGGACTCCGATATCGGGCTTCCTACACATCTCAGATTACGTGAGAATTTAGGCCACTTTTAGTTCATAAAGCTTGATTTTTAGCATGATTTTTTAAGAATTCACGAGCTATCCCGATTTTGTATTTTAGTGAAATAAAAAAGTTAGGGAATAAGCGGATTGGGGGGAGGTTGGAATGCAGTCGAGTTTTCCACATGAAGCTCAGCCTACATATCCCTGAAACTTAGGAAATCTGACGGCCTGTAGTTCAACTCGAACGGTGTAAAAAGTAGTCGTTTATGCTAAGACGACCTTTGGCTCAGGATGAGCGCCAGACAATTATGTTACGAAAAAGAGGCTTGTAACCTCTTAACCATGAATGTGGATCTCTTCACTTCCATTAGAAAGAATTTATCCAGACATAATTTCCAAAGCTCTAGGTATGCTGTCACTCAAATTTAAAGGAAAGAGATGGTTACCTCCGATATAAGTTTATAAATATTTTGGAAGTGAAACTGAAACTAAAATCCCAAAACACCCGCATGCCTTATGATAGGGATATGGTTTGATGGTGGTGAAATTCATCTTTTAGCTCGTGTCCAAAGAGTTTGATATTCCTCTTCGGACTATGTCCCAGTTCGCTGCGAAGAAAAAGTTCCACGTTGTGTTGCGTCCTTCTTAGAGTCGTCCGCACCTGTGATTTTGGTCTGAGATTTTCATCCTTTTTGGATGCCCTCGTCAACACCTCAAACAAAATTGTTAGTGATAAAGATAATTCACTAAAGGATTTATAGCATTTTACCCTATCTCTGTGTGAGTTGCTACCGGACGAAGACATCATCCTCTTATGTATCTATTTGGAGGGCGACAATTTCTGCAATAACAAACACAACATCTTTCTTAGTCATTGGATAAAATAGTTATTTTGATGGTTGAAAATTTTCTTCGAAGTGGGGTGGATCTCTTGGGCACTGACGATATGTATAAAGTGGTCCCTGCAGCCGCATAGCCATATGCTAATGTGGCAATCTTTGGGTCACCTATAATGCTTGTCATATTTGACCCCGGGGAGTCTTGCGTATCTCTCATATCAATACGACTTTTATATTTCCCTTGAATTGTCAGTCTTTGGGTAAACTTGCACATCATTTGATGTTGGATATGAGGCGACTTACAGATATCTTTTAAGTTGCTAGCTTTTGAGTAATCCTGCATATTATCCGACCTTGGATAAGAGATGACTTACATATATCCCTCCAATCACTAACTCTAAGGTATTCCTGCATATTATCCGACCAAGGATATAATGTGGCTTATAGATATCTCTTAAATTGGTGGTCTTTGGGTAATCCTGCGCATAATCGATCTTGGATATGACGCGACTTATAGAGAACCCTAGGACCTATCAATTTAATATTGCATATTTTCTGGTAAACATTTAGTTGTGACTTACGGATAACCTTCAAACTGTCAATCTTTGGGTAACCTTGCACACTAACCAGTTTAGATGTTGTTGTGGCTTACGGATGACCCATTGGATGTCAACTCATGGATAATCTTGCAAACCATTCTATTTCAAATAATGTGACTTTTATATGACCCTTGGATTGTCAATTCTCGAAAAATCTAATACGTCATACGTTTTTGAATAACGACTTATAAACATCCTTTAGACCATATGTTTCTTAAGATCCAATAGTGAATGCCATTAAATCTTTGGCGATTGATACACTTGAAGCTGATGGATATCTCTCAATGCTAGACTGCTTTGATTTTGCATGATTTGACCAGATATGAATGCTTTAGAATAGCCTTTAATGCCAAACTCTTTGTCTTCGCATGACTACCGGATATCTATGGAAATGCTTCAAAGTATCCTTCAATAATAGACTCTTTCATCTTTATGTGATGAACGGATATAGAAGACTTTGAATCAATCATGGGTATCATATGCAATATGGAGATGCCTTTGGACTTTTATCTCTTCGAAACTAGTCGGAGAAGGTGATATAGTTTTCAGGACACGACCCTTACGGCGTGGTCCTCTTGGCATAGCCCTTTCAGCATTCCCTCATGGCATGACCTTCTCGGTGTGGCCCTCATGGCATGGCCCTCTCAGCATGGACCTCTCGGAATGACCCTCTTGGCATGGCCCTCTCGGCATGACCTTTTTGGTATAGCCCCCTCAGCATGATATGATGCAGTAGGAAGATAAGGAGGAATGCAAATAACCATGCAATGATTGTAGAAAACTTCACCTTGACCATTCCACTAGCATGTTGAACCTTCTGCATGGACCATTTCAAATATCCATCCTTGATTTATGGGGATGTGATTAAGTCATCATTTTTCTCTCCACGTTTGATGATACCTGCAACCATATAAAACTTATTAGTTTTGGGAAACTCAGTTGTTTTTAGCTCCTGGCCATCCTTGCTCTTTCTTATCATCCTTGGGATATTTGGCTTTCTTGTATTCCTTTAAATAAAAGGAATATGGTGAATAATTAGCACTTTTGTTGGCTTCGGGGTAACCTGCATCTCTAGAAAAATTGTTAGTTTCTGGTAAAATTGACCTGTGTTGACTTCCTCGGTCTTCAGCTCTTGTCATCGCCATCATCGGGTTCTCATCTTCTTCATGTGTTTTTCATCTTTTGACTCCTTCGACTCCTTGAGTTGGTGGGTGTAAGGCAAAATCAGAGAATAAATTAATTTAATGTACTTTTACAAATAATTGAATTTTCAAAGATATTTTTATAAGATAGGGAGGGGTCTCTATCAAATAAGTCATGTCATATACGAGCTTTAATGAATGCTCTTGGATCGAGGCATTGGGCCTTTGTAGCTGAAGGTCCATGAAGTCGACTCTACTCTTTCGGCATCGAAGTCTTTTTTGTCATCTTTTAACTCTTTCTTGAGATTTTCTTAATGTTCTTGTTGGAAGCTTCTACCTCTCTATTCATTTGAGGGTGATATGTGGTTGAATTTTGATGAGTGATCTTGAACTGTTCACATATCTCTTTCAGCAGGTGACTATTTAAGTTTTCTTCATTATCCATGATGATTGACTCGGGTGTCCCGAATCAAGAAATCAAGTTATTCTTGACAAAATCTGCTATCACCTTCTTGGTTACCGCCTTGTATGAGACACCTTCTATGCACTTGGTAAAATAATCGATACCAACTAAAATGAATCTGTGTCCATTAGAAGATGGTGGCTCAATCAGGCCGATAACATCCATGCCCCAAGCTACGAACGGCCAAGGCAAGCTCATAACATTAAGTTCGTGTGGAGGCTCTTGGATCAGGTCCCCATGTATCTGGAACTTATGGCATTTTTGCACAAACTTGCAACATTCACTTTCCATAATCATCCAGAAATAGACGGCTCTCAGGATCTTCTTAGCCATAGTGAATCCATTCATATGAGGTCCACACGTTCCGGCATGAATTTCTTCAAGTAATTTTGTAGCTTAAATGGAATCTACACATCAAAGAAACCCCAAATCAGGGGTCCTCCTGTAAAGGACTTCCCCATTCAAAAAGAAATTATTGGCCACCCGACGTATTATTTTCTTCTGATTGATGATTGACTCTTCGAGGTATGATCTGGATTTTAAATACCTCTTGATGTCAAAGTACCATGGATTTCTGTCTGGCTCTGCCTCAACTTGTGTGCAATGTGCAGGTTTCTCTTTCACACTTATTTCTAATGGATCAATGTAACTTTGATCCAGATGTTGAATCATAGAGGATATAGTGGCCAAAGCATCGGGGAACTCATTTTGTATTCTTAGAATATGCTTGAATTCTACTTCTTAGAATCTTCTACACAACTTATGTACCAATTCCAGGTATAGCGTGACTTTAGGGTTCTTTACGACCCATTCACCCCAAACCCGGTGAACTAATAGATCAAAATATCCAATGACTATTAGCTCCCAAACATTCATATCAATAGTCAGTATGAGATCGAGAATACAAGCCTTGTATTCAACCATATTATTGGTGCAAGGGAAGAGCAGTTTGGCGGTAACCTGGTAATGTTGACCAGTTTCTGATATTAAGACCGCCCCAATTCCTGAACCCTTAAAATTAATTGCCTCATCAAAGAATAATATCCAACCCAGGTATATTTCAAAAATGTCTTCTCCAACGAACAATACCTCTTCATCTAGGAAATAAGTTCAAAAGGGCTCATACTCTTCATCATCTGGATTCTTCGCTAGGGCTTGCCCTTTGATCGCATTTTGAGTCATGTATACAATGTCAAACTCACTCAATAGTATTATCCATTTGGCCAATTTCCCCGTGGGCATGTCCTTTTGGAATATGTACTTTAGAGGATCCATTCTGGAGATGAGATACGTCGTATATGATGTCAGGTAGTGCCTCAGCTTCTGGGCTGCCCAAGTCAATGCACAACACGTCTTTTCCAATAGTGATTAATGAGCCTCATGTGGAGTGAACTTCTTACTCAATTAATAAATTTTTCTTTCTTTCTTTCTATTTTAAGCATGTTGCCCTAAGACATATCCAAATGCATTGTCCGAGACCGATAAATACAACAACAGAGGGCTTCCTTCTCTTGGAGAATCTAGTACTGGTGGGCTGGATAAATAATCCTTGATCCGGTCAAAATCCCAATAGAATTCTTCAGTCTATTTATTTTCCACATCTTTCTTTAACATCTTGAGAATTGGTTCGCAAATAATCATTGACTGGGCTATGAACTTGCTGATGTAATTCAACCTCCTTAAGAAACCTATGACTTCCTTCTTCATCTTCGGAGGTGGTAGTTCTTTAATTGCCTTAATTTTTTAGGGGTAGAGCTCCATGCCCTTTCTACTAACTATGAAACCCAACAGCTTCCTGACCGGTACTCCAAAATCACACTTATCAGGATTCAACTTCAAATTATACTTTTACAATCGATCAAAGAACTTTCCCAAATAAGCTAAGTAGTCTGAACACTTGCTAGATTTGATGATTGCATCATCCACATACACTTAAATATCTTTATGAATCATATCATAAAATATGGTTATCATTGCTCTCATATACATAGCACCAACATTCTTAAAATCGAAAGGTCCCTATAGCGATAAACTCCCAGGGTGTGATAAAGGTATTTTCTCTGCATCTTCTTTGTCCATTAGTATTAGATGATACTTGGCAAAGCAATCCATGAATGACTGCATTTCATGCCTTGCACAGTTGTTGATGAGAATATAGATGTTGGGTAATAGAAAATTATCTTTAGGGCTGGCTTTGTTCAAGTCCCTATAATCGACACAAATCCTGACCTTTCCATCCTTCTTTGGTACTGGAACAATGTTGGATATTTTGTGACCTCATCCACGTTGGCTTGGGCCTGCTTAGTGAATTCTTCCTTGATTTTCAGAATCAAATATGGCTTAAATTTCCATAACTTTTGCTTCACAGGATTGAACCCCGAATCAATTAGCATCTTGTGCGATGCAATATCTGGACTCAATCCTGGAATGTCATCATAGGAACAAGCAAATATATCAATGTATTCTTTAAGAAACCCAATGATTTCTCTTTTCTGTGCCTCTTCAAGATGAACGCTAATTTTGGTTTCTTTGACTTCTCCATCATCACCTAGATTAACTATCTCTTTTTTTCTAGGTTGGGCTTTTCCCTAGCCTCAAAATCTTTAAGTTCCTATGTTAATCATTTTGGGGCCATTGTTTCTTCATCATAGTCCTCACATTCATCATCATTTGCTTCAATTTGTTTATTTGGATCTTGATATGACATGACATTGATAGGTTTTAAATTATTATTACTGAAATCATAAACAATATAAGTTAGATTATAGAGATCGAATAATGCAGTAAAAATATCTTTGCAATAAGAAAGACTTTTATTGAAATTTAAAACATTCCAAACAATGGCTATGATCCACACCAGTGCGGGTCTAAGCCTTTTGGAAAACATACAAAGCAAAAATAAGGTAAACAAAACTTAAAGGGTGGGTCTCGATCCTCATTTGGACTACCACCGATTTCCAAAAGTTAAATTTCATCCTTTCATCTACCACATCAATCGGGGAGTCATGATTGGAGTGGAAATCCAGTTTGACAACTTTTTCCCTAGTTCATCTTCCTTGAACTCGGTTTTCTCAGGGAAATCCTTCATGATAGCATCACACTTTTCGAAAAAGTTCCCTATTCGATCCTTGAGACCATTGCTTGTAGGCTTCACAAATACAAGAAATGAATGGTAGAGTGGAGGCAACCTCTTTGTTGATTCTGGGCCTTCTTTCAATATCGCGCTTTCACCTTCTTTACTTGGCACATTGCCTATCCCATATTTGAACAACTTATCTGGAATAGTGATAGGGTCAATAATTCCATCCAAGTTCTTTCTTAAACCGCGTCCGGGCTCAAAACCGTTCCTCGGCATAACAGTGGCCAACATCTTGTAAATTGAAGGCATTGGCTCACTAGGAGTTGGGTCTTTCTTAAATGAATTCATGATCTCCACTGTATAAAAGTCACCCCCATTTGAGACTTCTTTAATCACAGGAACACAACCATTATGGTGACTCAAACGTCTTCCTTCACCATGGATGGCCACTTTTTCATTTTCCCACACGAACTATACCGATTGGTGTAATGTTGAATAAACGACCCTCGCTGCATGAATCCAAGGCCTTCCTAAGAATATATTATAACTTGTGGAAATGTCCATCACCTGAAACTCAACTAAGAACTCTGCAGGCCACATTTGAAGATGCAACTTGACTTCTCGAATAGTGTTTCTCTGAACTCCATCAAAAGCTCTTACATTTTCCCAATATCATAGTTTAACTGAGTCAGAACAGATAATGGACAGATATTTAGACCGGATCCATCATCAATTAATACCCTGCTAATAATCTCATCTTGGCATTTGACAGTGATATGCAATGATATGGTATACATCACTCCTTCGAAGGGTAACTCATCTCTGCCAAAGCTAATACAATGAGCTCCTTCCACTTTACTGATCATGGCCACCAAATTTTCAGTACTGGTGCCTACAGGCACATAGGCTTCTTCAAGGACTTTTAGCAGAGCTTGTTTATGCTATTGAGAACTCATGAGCAATGCCCAAATAGAAATATGAGCAGAGATCTTCTCTAAATATTTTACAATAGAGTGATTTTTCGGTTGCATTCTTCTCCAAAATTCTTCGGCCTTTTCTTCAGTGATTGGCCTTTTTTGAGTACTCTTCTTGTATGTATTATTGACAAGCTCCTCTAGAGTGTAGCATCTCCTTGATCTAGTCATTTCTTGCGCGGCATTGGCTTCCACCATAAATTTTTCTTTTGTAAGAACTATGGAAAAGGATGGATGAGGTGCGATGAATGCAACAAACTTGGGCTTCTCGGTAACAGTTAAAGCAACCACTGTTTTTTTCTTATCTTTCATCTTATCCATTCCTTTTGGGATAGTCTGTGTTATAGACTTGCTCAGCACCTACTCGTCATTCATTTTTATCTACTAATGGTTGCCCTTTCATGGTTTGGGAGTGGGTTGGTAGTAATATTTGGCGACACTATTTGAAGCAAAATCACCTTCTGATCAATAAAATCTTGAATATTGTGCTTTAAATTAATATAGTCCTTATTTATGTGTCCAACACCCCCTAAATGGTATGCACAATGCTGGTCAGCATAGAAAAATTGAGAATTGGTATTGGTGGATTTTGGTGGGATAGGTTGGATGAGATCTGTTTTCTTTATCCTTTCAAAAGTTAAGTTCTAGGTTCATCCAAAGTAGTGAAACTTCTAGTGACTTTAGTTTTGTTATTTGGATGAGAAAGTTTTTGGTAAGTAGGGGAGGGACTTAATGGTAATTCTGGTTAACTGGGGCCTTTTGGTTGGGTTGGAAATTTGGGGGTGGAGCTCGGTAAGTGGGCTGATAATTTCGCAATGGAGCTGGGTAATTTGGTTGGTTGGTAGAAAAACATGGTTGTGAAACTTGGGGGATATGTTGGGTATAGAACACAGGTTGAGGATTTTGTGGAGCTTAGGGTTATATAGATGGTGATGGCATTTTCTCAGAATTGGACCCAAAAGATTTCTTTGACTTCGAGTTTGGACTAAAGGATACGAAAGACACATCTTCTCTCTTTTTCTGTGCGAATCCTGAAAATCCAAGTTGTGCAGAGGTCTTGTTGATTTTTCCTGTCCTGAGTCCTTTTTTAACTTTTTCACTAATATTAACCAAGTCAGTAAAGGTAGCACGAAATGCCTATATCATTTTTTCATAAAACTCTCCCTCCTCAGCTCGAGTAAACACAACAACTATTTTTTTCCTATCATAAGAGGTCGTACATTTGCTGCCTCTTTCCGCCACCGATAGAAATATTCATGAAATAATTCATTAGACCTTTGCTTGATGCGGTTAAAAGAATACCGATCAGGAACTATCTCTACATTATAGGAAAATATATCAATAAAATCCCTGGATAAAGCCCTCAATTCAGGCCACTTCTCCAGTTCTTGTGAAGAAAACTATTCTAATGCTTCCCCACTCAGGATTCGACTGAAGAGCCTCATCAGCAATGCCTCATTTCTACCGGTGCCTACCATTTGGTCACAATATCCTCTCAAGTGGGTCGAAGGATTTCTAGAACCACTGAATGTCTTAAACTTAGGGACATTAAATCCTTCGGGTAAGTTCAAGTCAGGGTATTTGCAAAGGTCATCATAGCTGAACCCTATTGTATTGGGTGAATCGTGTGTTTTCTTCATCTTGGCGATCTCTTTCTTTATCAGTAGTAGCTCCCTAGTATGTCTATCTTCAAGAAACTTACACTCTTTTTCCATCTCTTCATAGTGGTTAATTTTTGGATTTTAGGGGAATGAATGGTAAAAGATAGGCATTACAGTGGCATGGATGGTAGCGGGAGACATATTTTGGGTCATAAAAGGACTTTGAGTGGTATGAGAAAAGTTTTGATATGTGGGAACTAAATTTTGTGAAACGTTGGCATTGGGACTGAAAGTGGGGTGGGTATTTTTGGAAGTGAAGCCATTTGTGGGGGTATTTTGGTAATTTAGAGTGAAGCTTTGAGGGTGGTAAACATTTATACTGTTTTCTCGGTTGGTATTATAAGTAGGAGGGATATGGATTTGACATGAAAGATTAATAGGGTTAATGGGAGGTGTAGGCATAGAAGCAGAGGGTATGTCATTTGGTTGGTTCCCATTGTTAGGAGAGACTAAAGGAGGGAATCAAAGTGGAAGCGCATGGTTATCCAATATTGGCATATTAGCGGCAATGGCCAGATTAGCCATATCTTTTACTCATTGTACTTCTTCTTGAATCTACTCTATTCTCCTAGTTAGTTCAATGATCATCTCACTTTGTGCCGTTATCATACCATCTCTAACAATAATTTTGGTAAGAGCATTATCTTCGCTACTACCAATCATTATTTCCTCTTTCGCTAAGAGATGGTCAAGGGAGGAATTCTTATTTGCCTTAGATCTAGTGAAATATTGATGCTCAACTAGTTTTGTCAACACAAATAAATTTCTACCTACTTGATATCTGATAAAACAACTCCAAAGGCAAATATGTTAGATTTGGTTAGTGACAATTAATGCAAGATATCCAACATAAAGTAAACACATAAAGTTTCTTTCATCTTAGGTAAATTGATCCACGGGTGGGTATTGATTCGAAAGGTATTAACGGGCAGGACTTTGTCCGTTATTTTTTAGATAAATGGGTCTTGCAAAGATTTTTGCCAAGTCTTCTTACTTTGGACTCATATGAATTTCTTTGACAAAAATAGATAGAATGATTTTAAAGGATAGAAGTCGGGCCGAGAGGCTGCCTACGTGTCTCACAAAGGAGAAATCAGGCCATACGTAGTTCAAATAGGTAAGGATAAAACTTCATTTTATTGAAATCTCATTAGACTTGATTACATTAGGGGAACATGAAAAGGAAAATGACAACAACAAAAAATACGAAACTAAATGACTATGTCTTAGATAGATGCGAGCATTCCCAGTTCATTCTTCTTCTTCCACAACTTGATCTTCTATGGGTGGTATGACAAAAATTCTAGCTTGACCCTGCCTATATCCACCAAGCTCTCCAAATCCATCTTAAAAGCATGTCAAGTCTCCAAGTTGTTCCCTCCGATGACTCCATGATATTGACAAACCTCTATGAATTTTTTCCAAGCTTTAGACATCATATTAGGCTTCCTTTCCACTATTTCTAGAATTTTGGCATGGATGAGCTTTGAATAGATTTCATGGTAGGTATCTTCAAACTTTGTGAAGTAGTATTTGTAAATCTATATATCATTGGTAATGGACATGTCTGGATCAACTCGATCGCAATAGAGAATGGTGTATGGTCCCCAAAAATTATTTATTTGACCGTCGCGGATCATGTTGCAAATCCTAGCCTTCAAAGAAAGACACTCATCAGTGGTATGGCCAAATTGATTTGGATGATAATGACATCTCTTGGGATCATCCTCAGGAAAAAAACCAATCCTTCAATTTGATCGAGGTGGAGAACCCTTATATTTCTTAGGATTTGTTAAACTGCCAAACATGTTATGATCTGGGGGAATCGAGAGTATCCTCTAAAGTTAGCTCTGAGGGTGATCTTTTCACTTTCCGACCTAATCTTAGTTAGAATGATGGCATCTTTTTTAACCTTCTCTCAGCGGTCCTCTCTTAAGTTTAAAGGTGGAGTTTGCTCAAACTTCTTCTTTTCCTGCACGATTAACTGCTTAACTTCGATGATTTCCTTATCGGTCTAATAGGTCCTCCTAATTAGTCTATTTTTTTCCTCTTTTTACATTTCCTCTACTTGGACTAACTCCACTATTTGTGTTTTTAGTTGTGCGGTCCTTGAATCCAAGCCAAAATTTTCTGAAAGAATAGGAATACGTTTAAAAAGAAAGCTACTGGAAATAGTTGAGGATTTTTTGATAAAATTAGGGACCTGGAATGTTTTGGACAGACTTTCGATAGTAAGCGTATATTTTTTGCCTAAAAGGTTTTCTAAGGCTTTGTTGAGGAGTAGATCAATTTACTAAGAATTATGTCATGGTTATAAGGACGAGTTCCCTTAAGACCTAGAAGTACTAAGAAAGTCTATTCCTTTCATCGAGTGATGTACCTTCCCAGGTGAAGATATTTGATAGACCACTGGACGTTGTCCTCTCTCAATTCCCCAAAAATCTCGAAACAAAATCCTAGAGATTCTATCCTCTTAAACCTGTATAAGGACAGCCAAATGTCATGTGATGATAAAAGATCTACCCTTTTTCGAGGGTCTGACTACTCTACTCTAGGATATTTCAATAAATTTTTCATCATCCGCCATTACAAGACAAGGTTGCACCCCTGGAAGAAATGATTCTTTCCCAAAGCCCTATATATTTCGGCGACGATCATGGAAGCTTGAGTATGGAATACTTTAGTAGTTTTATAATATACTCCTTAGAAGAGGGTGTGCATCACCATAATGACTCTTGGATTAATGGTGCCATTCTCTCCTTGTGGGAATACCATAGTTCTGAGCAAGCCCACAACAAAAGCAAATGCTCGTTTTTTCTTCCACTTTGACTCTGATTTGAATTTGTGTCTAAACTTCTCAAAAGTGTTATACTTTCCAAACCGGCGATACAAATCACATAAAAGTATGTTATCTCCATCATGTTTCCCCAACCAAGTATCGTTGTTGATCGAAAAGGCATCCTTGATCTCCTGACGGTTCCATACAATAGGGACTAGGATACTTTTGTCAGGTGCACTCTTTTTTTTTCTACACATGTCGAGGCTCTCATAACAAGTCATCACTTTTTCAATGGTAAGGGTCAATTCGACCTCCTCGAACCAAAACACCATGTTTTCATCATTCCAAAATATTTCTAGAACATGGATCCTTTCAGGCCAAGCGTCCATCTCTATAAGTGATGGTAGATGCCCGATATGCATTCTAAAATCTCCTTATCTTTTACACTCATATGAGACCACCATACTTTCAAGAAGTTATCAGGTTTGGTAACCATCTTGAATTGTCTACAGGGGTATGATTGAGTCATTCCTACACGAAAACAAATAAAATTAAGCCTTCACTACCACAAAGGATAATTGATTGGATTAAGCAGACATATATTTTTTCAACATATAAACATGATTCGTATGCAATTGGCTCGTGGCCAATAGACTCAGGGCAGGTTTTCTAATGGGCTCAATACCCCTTCGGGTATTGGGTTATTCTAGGCTCATGCCTAAAATAGGGTTTTGGTTTTGCTCTATCCTAGGTGTCTAGAGTGGGCTTTTGACCAAGTTCCCAAGCGGACAACTTGGGTTTAGAAATATGAACAACCATCAGACGCCTAATGTGTTAATAAACTATTGCATTTCCAACATTTGATTTGGAGTTGAACAATAGGGGCTGAGACATCTACAAAACCCCAAACAATTTATATATTTCGAATGCAGGAATATGCCATGAAATGCAATAATTTAAAGTTTACAAAAATTTAAACACATAAGCACACAACAGTTTAAATATTACAACCCAAATAGTTAGTCAAAAAAGTCAGGACTCAATTGGTTGGAACCTAGTGAAGTCCCCAGCAGAGTCGTCATTTCTGTTTTATCCCATTTTGGATTTTATTTTAAAGAAAATGGTTTTGACTTTCTAAACTATTTAAAAAATACTTGAGAATATTTTGAAATAATTTTAATAAATTTACAAAGCCGCCACTTGATTTTTATAGAAAATATCAAGAAAACTTAAAGAAATTTCAATGATTTAAAAACAAAAATAAATATTGAAATTAAAGAAACTGAGTAAGGGTTCAATTAACGCCCTAAGAAAGTTTTTAAGGTACTTAGGAGTGTCCGTTAAAAATGGTTCACCAAAAGATTATTTTCTGACTTACTTAAATAGGGGTGACTAACTTGCAAAATGGTTGATTTTTAACTATTAAAATTATTTATTTGCACATCTAAAAATGACATTTTATTTATTCAAACGAGAAATAGTCTACTTGAATTAGAGAAAAGGCTACAATATATCCTACTCAATTCAATATTAATTTTGAGAGAGATGATAAAACAATCAAGGAACATTCTAATTGAGAAATTTCTACTTAATTCGTAATTTATTTTTTTATAGAAATTATGAATTATTTACTTATTTTTTTTTTTTTGAAAAAGAAGCATATCTAAAATAGATTGCATACTTGAATTCAAAAAGGAGATAAGTTGATTTTTATGGAAAGTGAGAATTATATAATCATTTGTTATTATTATTATTATTATTATTATTATTATTATTATTATTATTATTATTATTATTATTATTATCACATAAATGATCATTTTATTATAAATAACACCTTTGGAAAAAACATCAAGTAAATATCATGTTAAAAAAATGTTTTATCAATTATGGAAAGTTAGGATTTATGAGAAAATAATCAACTTCTTGAGTATGAAGAAAATTATTTTTTAACCCAAGTGGACTATTAGTCATACGAACAAAATAAATGTCATTTTTGGACTAAAGTACTCATTTTTCTCTTGTTATGAATTACGTGGGAAAAATTTATAAGATAAACGAGGGATTAGAGATAAATGAAATTGGGCCGACCTGGGTTTACGTTGGTTGAATTTTGTTGGGTAAATCAGAAATTGGGGATTTAGGGATTTAGGACATTTATTACATAGCCAAAATGAGAATTTAGACAATTATATTTAAATTTTAGCCTAATCAAAATTCAGTTGACCAATTGCATTGCAATTATGGTCATTTTGATTTTCAATTAAGTTCTAAATTTAATAAATTGACTAAATTGAAACAATATTTGAAATAAATTAACAACCAATTCAATCCCGAGCTTCTTGATTCAATAAAATCAAATAAATATTTTTCCAAATAAATAAATTATTTTAAGAATAAATTATATTTAAATCAAGATTTTATCTATTCGAACCCATTTTCAAATAACCCTTGATTAAAACCTAATATTTCATAAAATAAATATTTAAGTAAGAAAATTATGCAATTTCGTATGATTGAATTCAAACTTATATAATCGCTACTTAAAATGGCAAACTTACCTATATAAATATTTGAAGGGAAAATGCTCTATTACCACCTTGAACTATATGCGAAAAGAATGAGACACACCCAAACTTAAGAGGGTCCTATTACCCCCTGGACTAATTAAAATTATATTTTTGACAACCTTAGTGCTTACGTGGCACACACGTGTGCCTACGTGGACCCTTCAGTGTGTTGTGCCATGTATGTGCCACGCAGGCACTAAGGTTGTCAAAAATATAATTTTAATTAGTTTAGGGGGGTTAATAGGATCCTCCTAAAGTTCGGGCGTGTCTCAACCTTTTCGTGTATAGTTCGAGGTGGTAATAGAGTATTTTTTCTAATTAATATAGTAAAAGCTCTTTACTTTTACCATTTAATAGGTACTTCAATTTTCTTAAGAAAATTTTTCTTTTAAATATTTGTTTTGTGAGTTGACATGCACATCAATATTGATTACACCTACAATTCATAAGTAAATATAACAATTGTGTCTTTGAAGCCTTATATGAATATTACATATGTAATTCTTTTTCATTTCTAGTAAAACATTAATAGACTGATTTAATGATATTTTTTGTAAACTTATTTGGTAATGAATAAAAAAAATATCTTTAAATAGGTTAACAGCTTTAAATTTTAACCCACCAAGTTCATGTGTGATAGTTTTTTTTGAGAAAAAAATTAAAATGTCAAAAGCTTGGAGTATTAAAATTTTAGCGGAGTCAGAATTTTCACTTATAAAATTTAAAATATAAGAAAATAAATATATGAAGAAAAAAATTCAACATTTACCACATAAAAATATAAAATAATTTTAATTCTCTCTCTATATATATACTAGTTTAAGTATACACGCCTCGCCCGTGTATCTCATTTTGTTGAGTTCAAACGTTAACTAAATAGGATATTTGTTTAAATAATAAATATGAATACAATAATTTAATTCAACATCTTTTGGAAAATTTAATTAATTAAACCTAACTTTTACCAAAAAAAATTGTCAAAGCCGATCGACATTCATCTACCATATGTAAACTGCAACAAAACAATACGATGATAGAAACATCAAAACAATATAATTAAATCTAACCTTTACACAAAAATTTTCTCAAAGCCGCCTGACACTCATCTACCATCTGTAAACTATAACAAAATAATACGAAATAGAGATATTAAAATAATATAACTAAACTTAACCCTTACATAAAAAAAATCTCAAAACAGAGATATAAATACAATACAATTAAAACTAACCTTTATAAAAAAAAATTCTCAAAGTCAACAGACATTCATCTACCACCTGCAAATTCACCTACGACTTGTAAACTACAACAAAATAATATAATAGTGATCACAAAGCTTCAGTTTTGATAAAATAATTCTTGTCTGAGTAAAAATTTTGACCCTAAAGAATGACTTGAATGAAAACAAAGAAGATATATATATATATACACACGCGTTGAATTCTATTATGTTGACAAAAACAGTGCAGAAGTTGAGGGTTAGAAAATTAAGCATGAATCAAGTTAGATGAGCATTAATCATATTTTTTCAATCAGAAAATTAATTTCTTCTCTAGTTTAACGTGCATATCAATATTTATAAAAGTATTTTCTTAATAGACTCCTATTTTAAAAGTATTTTTTGTATCCTATTTTAGGAGTATTTTTCTAATTGATCACTATAAAGAAAAATATTAATTGATTCTCCTTTCATATATTTTAGGAGTCTCATATATTTTAGGAGTCTAGTTAATATAATAAAAAAAATTAAATAATAAATTAAAGAAAATAGTGAAAAGATAGTTTTGTCTAAAGTAGGGTCTTCTAATGAATGACAAAAAGTTCAAATCACTTTTCTAAGAGTCTTCACACTTTTAATATTACTAGTATAGTGTACGCGCTTTGCGCGTGTATTCATTTTAGAGTAAATAATTTTTTCAGAGATACTCAATCAACAATTCAATTGGGGATTTTAATAATATAATGAAAAATTCAAATACTTTTTATTTAGTGTAAGATTGTAAGGAAAGTGACATAATACCCTTCAAATTTCTTAAGTTTGTCAATCAGTATCACAACATTATTTGATTAGCTTAGAGATCAAGGCCTATATATAATTTTATTATATTAGAAATTCAATATAATATAAGAATATGTTTAAGTAAGCATAGACTTTAACAATGATTTATCAAACACACACTCTGTACCTCTAAGATAGGGTAAGATTGTACACTCTACTATCCTCAGATATTGTTTGTTCGAGCTCGCACTTGATGATATTCACAAAGAAAATTTAGAAGTGCGTAAAATTGGAGAGGAAATAAAATTCTCTTTTTTTATATATTTTCTTGCTCATCTAAACCAATTCTTCATGCCACAACACTTTTGGAACTATAAGCTCATCAAACCAAATATCATAAATTTTAGTTCTCAAATTAAAGTTATCATTAAAGCCTAGATAAACTTGAGAGAAATGAGGATGTACTATATCTACCAAGGGAATCGAACGAGGAGAATGAAGTTTTGGTGGTTAATTGATGCTTATAAGGTTACCGTTTCATTTTGAATAGATAGGCCTTCCTTTGCTTCCATTTCTTGGTGAAGTCTGTCACTATAACGTCCTCTCTGGAAATTAAACATAAATTGACTTTAAAAATATATGTAACTGTCAGTCTTCAGACGGACAAATGCTAAATGACCTTGAAAAGCAAGTATGAAGGTTAGAGGGAAACATAAGCCTACAGTACTGCAGATGTTAAAACGATCCATTGATATGAGAATTAGATGTGCTAAAATGGATAATTTTTCATGCAATGGTAAGACAAAAGTAGAATCATGTGACTTCAATACATGCTGATAAAAGAGCTAGCTAAATGTTTTCCACCTTTGAAAAATTCACTTGATAAAATATGTAATTGACACAAGTTTTTATGTGATACATCATCTTAAAAGAAGCTGTAATAATTGATTTATCACACTAAATATCTTCTAAAAATTTCAAAAGAAACCAAAAACAATAAACACAACAAATGTTCATATCATCAACCCAAATTCAGTTTCAACGTAAGTTTATCGGTGCAACAATACATCAATTTGATACTATACTCCATTTCCTACGACGTAATCTATTACATAATGGATGATAATAAAAACAACAAATAGAAATAGATGAGAAACTACAACAAAACAATACAATTGAACCTAATCTTTACAAAAAAAATACTCCTCAAAACCCCATTGAACATTCATCTACCACCTGCAAACTACAACAAAATAATACGATAATTGAGATATCAGAACAATGAGATTAAATCTAATGTTTACACAAAAAATCATCAAACCCCGATCAAACATTCATCTAGCACCTATATTAAGCAGAATAAGCTGAAAAAACAACAATAGTACAAACCAAAAACTACAATAATAGAGATATTAGAATAATATGATTAGACCTAACTTTTACACAAAAAAATTCTCAGAGTCCAACCGAACATTCATCTACAATATAAACTTGAACAGAACATAAATTACAATAAAAAAATATAAAACTATAATAATCGAGATATTAGAACAATATGATTAGATCTAACCTTTATAAAGAAAATTCTCAAATTAAAGTACGATCGAAATTTTATTATGAATGAACAAACTAATCTTTTATGTAATAGATTGAGTTACTTATTAAACCCATATCATACAGATGAACACTAAAATTGGCCTTGAAAGATCTCCATGATAATTAAAATAAATATTGAATTGCATCGTAAATTTTCTCACAAAACGGATATATACACGACTTATTAAAGTGATTTTTCTTTCCTATTAACCTAAACACAACAAAGGGATGGATCACATGGCTAAACATAGGGCATTAATAAGCAAGTCACATTCTATTACCAAGAGGAAGGAAAACTGCGCCAAAGCAAAATCCAACATCACATTAGCATTAATTTATTGAACGACAAATAATCCTAATTTAAAACGAAAATCTAGAGGACATACTTATTTTACAAATTAATTGAAAACTCATAATGTATCATATTTCTAAATAAAAAAATATATATATCATGCTATAAAATATTAAGTATAGAATAAGAATTTACTTAAGAATAAAATCTTAAGGACAAAAAACTCAAATCATATGTTATACGTCGATAATTTCATAAGATAATTTTAAATATTATGGTTGCATATAATAGGCCTTTGTAATTGGACCTTTCCCCATACGATTCTCAAATTGAAACTCTAATTGTATTTATCTAATTAGTATTTGCAATAGGTGATTGAAGAAAAATTAACATATGTAAATTTCATAACACAATTAAAGTACAGAAATTTATACAGAATATATATAGACATCACAAACAAAAAGTAAATATATTAAAATAAAATAATCTAACAACCAAGAAGAGAAAATTTACTATAATGCTATCTTCAAGTATTCTCAAAGGCTTGAGTAGCTTTGGGATTTATCTGCACGAACATCTGAAATACACAATTAAACAAAAAACAAAATATTACAAAAGTCTATGGTCTCATGTTTCCAACATTCTTGAAGTATATACTACCGGAATTGCAAATCGAAGATTTCATCCACTGATGCCTTATGATTCTCGAATTGAAATTTTAATTGCATTTATTCAATTAGTTTCAACAACAAATGATTGAAAGAAAATACCACTTTGTGGTCTACAAATTCTCATATATAAATCCAATACTACAGTCAAAGTACAAAATTTTATTCAAAATACATACATCAAGAACCAAATTAAAAGTAAAGTATATCACAATAATATAATTCAATAACATAGTCTAAAGCCATTAATGTAGCGTAAGTTGTCTAGAACGTAACATCACCTTTTAAGTTTGAAGAGGTCTCAATGACATTGAAGTTGTCAAAAAAAGGTTACCTAAGTTCTTTCTTCTAAAATTCTAGGCAAAAGTCACATATAAAGAAATATTTCTAATTGGATTTCTACACCTAATAGGATTTCCATCTCTAAAAACCAAAAATCTCACACGAATCCTACAGGGAATCTGTACTTAAAATATAAAGGAAAATAAAATTACATTAATATGGAAAGAAAATTAAATTACATTAACATAATGAAATTAATTGATAATGTGAGAAAAATAGTAAAAATAATTTTGTTTAAAACAAAGACTTTTAATGAAGGGCAAAAAGTTTGAATCACTTTCTAGGAGTTTGCACACTTTTAATATATTATAAATATAAATATAAATTATAAATAAATATAAATATAAATATAAATTTCTTATTAAGCGAGAGATTTTTTTCTAGTACTTTTCGGTGTCAAATCACCGCTAATAAACATATGTTTTATATTATTAGATTTTTTATAGATATGATTTCTAACCTAAACGGACTTTTATTTATTATGATTTAAAAGGTACAAATTTAATTCACTTTAATGACCTAAATAAAAGGAAAAACTTTAAGGAGATGCTACAAAAAAGGAAATAGTATAGAATTCTAATTAGGTTTGAACTTTAATATCCGAAATAAAAAGATTTAGCAAAGAATCTCCACGTAATATTTAAAAAAGAAAATAGTAAACAATTAATATTTAAGTAATTATTAATTGAAAAAAATAGTGAAAAGACGAATTTGTCTACTATAGAGTTTTTTAATGAAGGGTAAAAAGTTCAAATCACTTTTCTAAAGGTCTTCACACTTTTAATATATATATATATATAGCAATGAAATTAGCGTGCTTTTGCAGAGTGCTACTCTCACTGATCTTGCCTTCATACTGTTCTATTATTTTTTGTCATTTACGTATCGCATCTCTGGCTCAGCTTTGCTCACAGCTATGGATCAAAACTCTATAGCTCCACCACCTGATTTGGCTTCTTCGCATCAACATAATAAAGGCCAAGATGGAAGATCACAAGCAGTCGTGAATACAAAAAAACATGTAAAAAGTTCAGATTCGTCTCATGTACAATAGGTAATAGCTCTAAGCAAGGGTGTGCAAAAGCTGAACCGACCAATAAACCGAACCAATAAAAATGTTATTGGTTTATTGTTATTGGGTTATTAGGTTAACGATTTTTTAATGGTTTTATAAAAAATAATATATATATATATATAAAATCTTAATTTCTCTTTAATTTCTATAAATTAACAAACCTATTATTTCAATTATACAAACTCTTAAATTCTCCTAAAAGTATTTAGTTCAAACTTGAAGATTCTTGTAAATTAAAACACATCATGTAGGATTTTTGGTTACAACTAAGATTTTTTTTTTCATGTTAGTTACTACTATTACTATTTTATGAGTAATTTCTTATCGGTTTAACCGAAAATCGAACCGATAAGGACTAAAAATCTATAAATCGATAAAAAATATCTTATTGATTTGGTTATTAGTTTAACAATTTAAAAATAAAAAATCGATAATAAATAAAACCGAACCGAACCGACCAATGCACACTCCTAGCTCTAGGGACCAATATTTGTTCATAAAATTAATTTTTTAAATGATTTTTAAAATTTTGATTGAAATGTTAAAGTGTATGTCATCCGTTTCAATTTATTTTAGTACTAGTTTGAAGAAGCCCGTGCAAAGCACTTATAATAATAATCATATCAATTAATGAAACATCTTTTGAATTTTAAAATTTAAATAAATTTATTTTTCAAAGTAATTTTTGCATATATTCTTAAATATTTTAAATTATTGATTATTGTGATTTATTATTTAAATATATAATTTTGTTTCAAAAATTTAATTCACGATCAAAATTAAGCTCTAAAAATGTATAAATTAATAAAGAGTGTGGAAAACAAAATTCAATGGGCCTATATTACTGTTTTTCAGATAACACGGGCTCAGTATATGTTATCGTTTGATTTTAATTTATGCGACATAAATAGAATTTGTAATTTTTAAATAATATATGTTACTCTCCTTGTTCAAACTTTTGTGGCATTGAAAGTCAATTATATATTTTTTTAAATAATTTAAATTGTTAATTATTGTGATTCATAAAACTTTTTCTTCTATTCCAAATTAAGTGGCATAATGTTTAGATGACCATAATAATTAATTAGAGGTGATATAGTAAAATTACGATTGAAGCAGCGAAGTAGACATGTCTTAAATGGCCCACAACAACTAATTAAAAGTGATATTGCAAAATTACTATAAAAAATACTTGTGAATTTTTTTTAAGTGGGTCTCATATAAGACGTGAAGTTAATTTAAAATATCAAGAGTTAACTTAGCATTTTATATCTATTTTACCTTTTTTATTAAATATATTTTTTAATATTTAGATGACTTATAATAATTAATTAGGGTGATATTTAATAAAATTACAATTGAAGCAGCTGAAACAGACATGTCATAAATATCTATTTTACCTTTTTATTGAATATTTTTTTTAGTAAAATATGTAAATAACTTATAATAATTAATTAGGGTGATATAGAAAATCCACGGAGCAAGCAGCTGAAGCAGACATATCGACAAAAAGCAGCCTGTTTCAGCCGCCCAACTCCCTCTTATAATAGGAGAGTATATGTTCAATTGATTTTTTAGTAGATTATCTCTTTTAATTTAGACGAAATTTAACTTAGTTATTTTTTTTTACTCTTGATAAGTTTTTATTACCACACAAATATTATGATATATTCAATAACATTACAAGCTTCAAAGGTCTGATAAACACATAATAGTTGTTAAAACATATTTACAATAACAAATTTTCAGGGTTTTTTTCCTCTTCGAAAACAATAATTAGGTAATTCTAGAAGATGGAAAAATATATTTTGTAAAATCTTGCCACTAAATTATTGCTATATATAACTATAGAATTATATACTAAAAAATGTATAAAAGTATCAATATTTTCTATTTATAATTTATAAAAATATATAATATAGATTATATTTTCAAATTTGAATTACTATTTTTATAATTGACTTTGGGCCCTGGAATTATTAAATTCTTAAATTCGAATTATTATTATTATTATTATTATTATTATTATTATTATTATTGATTATAATGAATTATCATATTGCACTATTAACTTAATTTTACAAAACATAAATAATTTATGTGTTTTATGATAGTCTAGAAAACAAATATAATTGATTGACAGTTTTTACTTTTATCTAATTGTAAATCGTACTAAATTATTACGATTTATGGTTACTGGCTTATGTAAACAACTTTTCCCTATTGCTACTATGGGTCATTAATCATGCCTCAAGTGTCTGGAGCATCGATGTCCTCTGTACAACCAAACATATATTTCTGCAGAGATCATTGAAGAATTAAAACATCAAGAACTGCTGAAAATTCAGGTCATTTATTCTGGAGTTTCAAAGTTTCTCAGGTAAGATTGTTCGCTACATCTTTATAAGGGAGTAAAGTGAAAAATTATGTTCATAAAATTCTTTTGTGCTTAAAAATGTTTAGGCAAACAATAGGTGCGATTATTTTCGTTGGGGGAATGTTTTTCCAACAAATAGAAGGCCCATGATGGAAATGATATCATCAGTTCACTTAATAATTTCAATGAAGTGAGAGAATACCAAGATTTACTTTGGTTTTTGTTAAGGGACACCCTTTATGAGATACATCTATTGCGAGTAAAAGTAAACGAGACGGAAAACGTAATCAATACTTTGAGAGTTATTCGTGTGACTTTGTCATTTTTTTTATTTTTTAAATGCTATACCTTGGTTAGGTCTACAAATATTATGCAATGTTATGGTTCCATTTTCTTTTGAGGACATGTGTAATACCCTGTACTTTTTCCTAGTCTAATTTTTCTCCTAGAATGTTAGAGGTTAGCTTAAAAAATAAATACCTTTTTCTGCATGTGGAATTCTCTAGATTTAGACCCTCTATTGTGTAAGTAATTGACCAAGTTTTTCATCGATACCAAATTCGCCTAAATTCGATACGCGGTTGAGAAGTTATGACGATTTTAGTGAAGCAGTATGCCACCTGGGTACTCACCGCATCGCGGAGATGGTTAAAATCCCAATTTTTAAATTCCAATGGACCTCCGTGATTGCCTCGCATCGCGAAGAGGTCCAATTTTCCATTTGGAAATTTCCAGTAGGCCAACGCGATTGTACCGCGTCGCATTGGTGGCCTAATTGGCTTTTTTATAGAGAACATCGATGGTGGCACATCGCGGAGATCTTTCAGTTCCCACTCATCATTTTTCAGTGAGCCACCGCAATAGTGGCGCATCGCGGTGGCCTGCCAATTTTAAAAAATGTTGCTTTTTCTAGTTCCGATTAAAAGTTTAAAAAGGGGTATGTTGGTCAACTCCCAAGGCCCCAATTCGTCTAAAACAAGGAATTAAACATATTCCAAAGCACTTTATGCCCAATTTCATCCATTCTCTCTCAAATAAAAAAACCCTAGAGTTCAAAGCTTCTTCTCCAAGAAATTAAATTCCACCATTGTTTCTCCAAGAAAGCTCTAGGTTGAGGATTCCCAAGACAAGATAATCAAGAACTCATCTTCAAGAACTCAAATAGGAATCAATAATTCAAGATTCTTCATCTAATCATCTACCATGGTATGTGGGGTTTATGAATAAGGATCTTCTTTCATCTTTGTGCCCTAAACCAAGTTTTAATTTCGAATTCATATGATTTTGAATGATTATACATGAGTTTTAAATTAGGGTTGATACCCATTATTTCTAATTGCAAGATTATGAGATTTCAAGTGTTTTAGAAGTTGAATTGCATGTTTATCTTTACATTTTCATGCCTATTGCAGAAAATTTCATATTTTGAGATGAATTATCATTGTTTTCATTACCAAGCATGATTGTTATGATGTTTCGACATGAGATTGATGCATGAGTTATTACCCCAAGATTTAATATTATAATTTTAGAAAGATTATGCTTTAAGCATCTTATGATCAGATTATTTTCAGAATATTCAGTAAAACTTTGATCTTTGATGCTTAAATAAGATTTAGAATTCACTTTACAGATTTATTACAGATTACAGAATTCAGAATAACTTTATCTACAGATTTAATTAGATAATTGCATAATTGGTTTCAGAATAAACCCTTATGCTAGTTTTTAAAGTGAATTTATAACAGAATGAACATACAGATTTAAAAAGGGAGTAGTATTTAGCACCGAACGGGGAGTGTAAGATTAGTGTGCCCTATCTTTTACAGAACTACATAGCCAACGTAGGTACAGATTATCATATTATTTCCACTTCTATGTGGATGACAGTTACAGATGTGATCACTTGCTCAGGTTATACTCCTTGGCAAGAGTATGACACCTCTCCCCATCGTGAGATTTTTCCTTGAGGAGAACAAGATGTTGGACTTTATGTTAGCTCTCATAGTTTATGTCAGTTAGAAGAACCTCCCTGCTAGTAAAAGTGAATAAACTGTTTTGAGTATTTCCCTAATAGAAAAGAATAACAAAAAAGCTTTTAAAAAACTAAGTGTAAAGGCTCACGAATTTATTCAGATTATGCTTTACAGAAAGATATTAGCTACAATTTCAGCTTTCAGCTTTCAGATATAGATCTGAGTCATTTTATACTTAGACAATATGATTTACAGACAGAACATTAGTACAACTTTTAGAACTAAATTTTATGACTCACTAGATTTATAAAGTATGATTTGTTATTCATGATTACAGATTTCAGTGTTTTAGATATTCCAGCTTATGTGAGTCATTTACATTTAGCATGCATTGTTTTACAAATTTTGATGATGAGATGATGTTTTTACTTATGCATTTCACCCCCATATACTCAGTACATCCTCAAAGTACTGATCCACATATATGTTTATATGCTACATTAACTCATAATGTAGGTTCAGGTGCTCAATGTCAGCAGTGTGAATAGTTCGACCATCTCCATCTACATTCGAAAGTTGGTGAGCCCTCATAGTTTGGAGACTTATTCATTTAGATTTTGCAGCTTACTAGTTTATATGATTCAGTATTCTTTTTAGACAGTTCGAGTTAGCTGGGGGTTTGTCCCAGTGACTATCTAGTTACTAGTAGTAGAGGCTTGCTAGACTGCTAGTTTTGATACAAATTATTCAGTATTGAGATTTCAGACATTACTTCAGATTATTCTCAATTATTTCAGACAATTTTCCGCATATAGGATGACTCTTATGTCTATGTTTCCTTTATTATGAGATTCAAACTTAGTACCAGGTAGACAGGGTTAGCTTAAGACTACATGTAGTCTTGAGCACCATGTGACGTTTCGGGACCAGGTTTTGGGGCGTTACAACATGTTGTTAAGAAATGTTGAAGTACCTTACTGGAAAAACATTCTCATATTATTGAGATCATTAAAATATAAAAATATTAATACGTCATAAATACTTAGCCGTCAACATAGAAGTCCTCAATATCGTCTTTAAATAAATAATGGAGATTTCTCAACACACGTTTTGTTTCATAGATGTTAGTTTTGACCCGTGGATGATTATTGTTCCTGCTCTATCTTTAGCATGTAAAACCTACCATGTCTTGCTAACATTCTATTCTTTTCTTTTTAAATTCTATTAACCACCAACTTGGATGACTCTAGATTTCCACGCAGAATGGTCATGGAATAACTTGTTGGGACTGGTGCTCCTAGATCTTCTAGGTCACAAATCAAACATTCTAACTCTACATATCGATGAGTCCATTCATGACACAAACTACAATAATATTCGCGTGAATCTGAAAATTTTACCTTACAAAAATCGCCATTACGCTCTATAAGAAATTGATGATTAAATTCATCTAGGCCTAACTCAGTATTAAATAGTCAAGAATCTCTAAAATAGCTACTGTGAGGTGAATTTCCATCATCACTTGCATTTTGTATTTTTGAAAAAAATAGACCAATCTACCTTTCTATTATTTGACATAGTTGGTCTAGTAGAACATATGTGGAATGATAATTTCATAAGAAATGAAAGGATACTTATACAATTTTGAAAACAAATATGGTTTCATCATACTTGACATAATTAAAGGTACAAATACTTAAAAAGTTTTCATCATCAGACAGTTTATAGACTGAATTTTACTCGGTCAAATTTGCTATCCTATTAAATTGAGCCCTTATAATGCATATTTACATTCAGTTATTTTCTTTGCGAAAGTGCATTGGAGAAAAATTTAACTTTTGTGGAGTATTTCATGGCATTGATGTAGCTCATTTTTTGAGACATTTAAGTCCTATTGACCTCATGTTTCATTTAGCTCGTCAGTCTCTCTTATGGACCAACAGAACTCTGATATCATCGTATTGTTGGAACAATAATCATATCTCTAATTTGAATTATTTGAGTAATTAAATTTCTCATCATTATTCAATGCCTAAGTTCTACCCATTGTTGTAGCTCATTTCTTGAGACATTTAAGTCCTATTGACCTCATGTTTCATTTAGGTCGTCAGTCTCTCTTATGGACCAACACAACTCTGATATCATCGTATTGTTGGAACAATAATCATATCTCTAATTTGAATTATTTGAGTAATTAAATTTCTCATCATTATTCAATGCCTAAGTTCTACCCATTGCTGTAAATATATCTTTTGGTGTAAATGAAAGAAGAAGATTGCCTTTCACAATCTCCCTATAAAAAGCCATGATGAAATATTTTATTGGACTTCACTTAAATAATGCACATTATATAACAATTGTTCTGGCACATTGTAGACTCATAATAAATTTATATAATATTTTTGAAAGACACTTATCGTTGAAAATCTACAAAATGAAAGAAATATATCCGACATCTCACTGTACGATTGACCGATCAGATAATTTTTTTTCTTTATATTGTCCCATTATCGGCCACAATAAAGATGAAAAATAGTAATAATGATTATGTAGTATGATAATTTACAAAATGAAGGAAATATATCTGATATGTCGCTATATGATTGACCGGTCAGATATAGATTTTTCTTTATATGACACATCTCATCACCAACCATAATAAAGATGGATAACAAAAATAATTTTTACGTAGTATGATAATCTACAAAATGGAAGAAATATCTCTGATATTTCACTGTATGATTGATCGGTCAGATAATTTTTTTTTCTTTATATGACATATTGTCCTATCACTGATCACAATAAAGATGGAAAAGAGAAATAATTATTACATAGTATGAATAATAACACAATTTTTTTCATCTTAACTACCGCAAATACATAAGTGATAGCACAAAAATATTATTCTATTTATTCACAATGCATAGAAATGATCAATTGAAAGTTGGTATGAACTAAGAGTCCAAAAGGGAGAGGGAAACTCTTACAAACAAATAATTTTTGATTGCTACAACGATGTAATGGAAAAACTACAGTATGGATTACTCTGTCCACTTCTAAATGAACATATTTCTATCTATTATGATTTAAGTGTTTATAGGCATATCATTGAGGGAGAGGAACAATCCTCTAAATCAGAAGATATTTTAATTTGTGATGAAAGACTTCAGTGGTCCAAACTATATTTAAAAAGGTGTGATTATGAGGTCTTATGTAGGTGGCATGATTTGAATGTACCATAGACAATCTTTGTGACTTGTCAAACATATAAATTCAAGGATGAAATAGGAGTTATTGAACACTTGAATAAGAAAATATCTGAAATGAAAAAAAAACATTAGAGACCTTCTATGCATTAAATGATCTTAACTATAAGGGAGCTAATGGAAAAGCACAGTGACAACTCCTTGAAGATCCAAACTTGCACAGAGATGCTACTGATCCAGTATATCCAATTGTTAATGAATGGTTAGATAGAAAAAAATATTTATCATAAACATTAAATTTTGGAGTATCATATTATTGTATAAATCCATTAAGTGTTTGTCACGAACCTACGCAAAAAATGAGTGAAAAATTGGGATCTAAATTATAGTGATGAAGATGAGGTAGATTTTGTTTCGAAAACTCCCCAAGAATGATTATTAGAAGTAATATTTTTTGGATCTTATTAAATAATATCTAGACATTTTGTAATAGTCGTTTATTAAAAGCACAAAATAAAAATCATTCACAAAACATAATTTCCATAGACATGATAAAAATAATTTCATTGCATTACTACAGATAACAGGTCCATCAAATCATGAAAATTTGTACAATAAAATCAACTCTGATAAATACTACCACCACATGAGGCATTTCTAACTCGAAATGAATTGGCATTGAGATCTTGTGAGGTACAATTGCACTTATCATGATCTATATGTTTGCACAATGAGCACTCGCGAGAGAGCGTACTTGCTGGAACATCCATTTCATTATGTATGCGAGTGGTGTTATTAGTGCCCACTTTTCTTAAAAAAAAATTATTTGCTACATAGTAAAGGGACTTAGAGGCCAATATGCCTTATTATTGAGTGGATTGAATTTCCCGGAGTATGCATTTACATAATTGCGCACATTGTACTCTTGTGCTAGATGATCCCATGCTTGGTTCCCAATTTGGTCACAGACTTAATGACATGAGAACATGGAATGTGGTACGATTGTCATTTACTACATTGAAATATTTCTGTGACATATTAATGATGTGCTTATTAACTGCCACGACCATGATGCATATGCGTCTACAATTTAAATATCTTGTTCCTCTGTTGGTGGTAGTTGATGAGCGTGTGTCACTCTGACTTTAAACAATTTTTCTCAAAAATCTTGAAAGGATTTGGCATCCATTTTTATTTTTTTGATATTAGCCTCATACCCTAAGCCAATCTTGTAACAAACCGCTCCACAACCTGCTTATAAGTGATCTTACAATCACAGTAACTGGCAGTACCTTTGTTGACTTCAGGGTCACATTGAAGGACTCAGAGTTGTTTGTTTCATCATGCCCTATATCCGACCGCTGTCCTAATATAATAATCATTTTTAAGATCATACTTCAATACCTCAGATAGGCTTCCATGCTAATCTCTTTGATCTTCTGAATTTTTTCCAAAACTTCTTCTATTGGTGTTGTGTTGCAGGTGCCCATAGAAGATTGTTCAGAGTTCCATTATTAAATTTTTGTGAAAAATTTGACTTAAAATATCTTAAACAAAAATGGTACTAAGAAAATGAGGCCTTCAAATTAGGTGCACTAAACAAAATCAAAATTATTCCCTAACATTTATTTGATATCATCATGACACCTCTACAACCCCTGACAACATGCTGAAGCAAATGATCCAAAAATAGGCTCCACGTCTCTTTACTCTCATTCGCAGCTATTGCAAAGGCCAAGGGAAATATTGAGATGTTATCATTCGTTTTGACTGCATTTAACATTTTGATATCATATTTGTCATGAACTTATGTTCCATCAATTGAAATCACAGGACGACAATAAAGAACCTATTAATAAATAGTTTTAACGACCCAAAGACAAAGTGAATACATGTTCATCGAAATTATCATGCCTCTCTAACTTCCATTCAACTATAGTGCTTGGATTGAAGTGTTTAAAACCAGTCATGTACCTCGGCAACTGACTGAAAGAGCCCTCATAAGTGCCTTAAATTATTTCAATTACACACTTGCGTCTATGGTACCTCCTTCATGTTTAATGATGATTTTTAGTGTATTCATGATGAGGTAAGGTAAAGAGACCCTTAGGAGCATTTTGGAATTTTTAGACTGCGTTTTGGGATATATTGGGACCCCAATATAGTAAGGGTTCACGATAAGAGCGTGCCACGGAGGGGTGACATACTCTTACATGGAACTAGTGAAGGTCCATGATAAGATCATTCCACACCTTTGTCGCACCGTAATAAGGTCATTCCACACCCTTGGGCTAGTGCGATAAGGGCGTGCCATGCCCTAGGGCCCAAAATGCCGATTTTTGTTTTTTTTCGTGTGGGATGGGGGATTTTGGGTCCTTTGTCCTTTTAAACGACCTTACACATCCTTTAACCCTTATTTTTCATCAGTTATTATGGATTGTCAATACAATTTCACCTCTCAATTCTCCAGAAAATTAATTAGGATTCTTCCCAAGGGTTCCACTCTCAGTGATATGAATTCAAGTCCTTCTCAAAATTCCTTAGTTACAAAGGCATGTTGAGAACTTCCTACTTAAATTATTATTCTAAAGTGTGAATGTAAATCTTTTTTACTTATTTTATTGATGTTTTAAAGTTGGATTTGAGAATTGTTACTACACATATTAAATATTGATCTTTCCTCCTTTAACATATTGATCTATCCTCCTTTAACATGTTATTCCTAATCACTTTTGAAGGATTTTTATGATTTGAACATAATGATTGAAAGGGTGTATTGGATTTCTTGAATTCTTGAAGTATTGAACATTATGATGATTGAAGTTATGACTTTCAAGTCCTTTGAAAAATCTTTGCATTAAGATAATGAACAAGAGATGGTACCCCATCTTTTAAATTTTCAAAAGTGTTGAGAACTATGACTTTCTTTGAGATTTTTATAAAATTTAATGATGAATATGATTATGATTTTGAAGGATGGGGTTAAGGATTCATTAATGTTTAATGATAATGTTTCCTTGTCATGATATAAATGGCTTGCAAATCTTGGTATGACGATACAATTATATATATGCCTTAACGAATGATTCCTTGATAAATTTATGTGAACAAAGTTTTAATTAGGCTCTAGAAGGAATTACATAGCTTTACCATGAAGCGTAATACCTCGTAACCAATGCTCGAAACCTATATTTTCTCTCATAGGGATGTCGTACCTTAACTGGACGACTAGATAACATCCTCAAAATAAGGATAGTCCTTCCTATGAGGACAATATATATGGTGGCTCGAGTCTATTGTTGACTACTTTCATAATGCTTAGTATGTGTGACCAACATGGAATGAGGCCCTACCAATTGGGGTGTTTTGCACCCATATAGTGTAACACCCCGTATTTTGAATGTTCTTGTTCTACTAATATGGAACTTGGTATAGCCTTGTGGTATAGGTAATGGACAATATTTTTTATGTGAGTATTGATGGTGTAGATGGAGTTCTAGATACTGCCCACATGTTTTAATGTGACACAACCAAGTTAATATTGCTACAACTATTTAACTTGGAATCGTAAGCCGATATTTGAATCTAATGTTTAAAGTGACCAAGTTTATACAAGTTGTAAGTTGGATTAAAAGGATTAAGGACATAAAATGGAATAAAATATTGATGTGCTTGCTTGACTTAATTAAGCAAAGAGGTAATTCACCTACTTGAGCTATATAGACCAAGTTAATGGATCCAAGGCTATGGATCAGATTTGGACCTATATTAATGTGCTCACTAGGGCCTAACTTAAATTAAAAAAAAGAAATGAAGAAATGACCCAACACTTAAATCGTCCAAGACCCAATTTAATTGAGCCCTACAATGAATCAAGCAAGTAGGTGCATCACCTACTTTGAAATTTTGAGCAGCTTGATCTCCTTAAGTAGGTGCATCACCTACTTGGACCCATTTGACCAATTTGAGGTCCAAAATGTAGCTAAATAGATAGCCAAAAATAAGGCCTATAAGATCAAGTAGCTGGTCATTTTCTTCAATTCAAAGTCACAAAAGTACCATATTTCATAATGTTCTCTCTACTTCTCTGTAGAATAGTAAGGAACAACCCTAATTCTCCTTCTAGGGTTCTTGAAGAAACCCTCACCTAGGTAAGTGAAAACAATTATGGTTTAGCTTAATTCTCTCATGAAAGATTAGGAAAATGTGTTATTCATGCTTATTTATAAGTCCAGGGCAGAATATAAATTAAGATAACTGCTCATATTTTCTTTGTTATTAAGAGACTTCTATTTTCCTTTTTAGTTTAAAGTGTGAAGTTCAAGTTCTTTAAGAGTTCAAGTTAAAAGGATAAGCTATAGAAAATTAAGGTAAGGTGACTGCTCTATTTTTTCCTCCTTATATATGAGTTTGGGTAAATAATTATGGATGGGTTGTTACTATGGGACTCAAGGGATGATGAGTTCAATATTTGGTTGCTACAATATAAGGAAATTTGGGGCTGTTTTGTAGACTATTTTATGTGTATATGTTGGGGGCTGCCAGGTTGTTGTTGGGGAAAGGTGTGATTAGTCTGTATTGAAATATAGAAGAAAGTTGTGGTGGTATAACACCGAACTAATTATTGTATATGTTTATTGCCCATTCTATTTTATATATCATTTGAAGGGTGTAATAAAGCCAAATTTTTTTCAGGGGATATTATAAGAATCGGTATGGTATGTAGATGTAATTAGAGGACAAAAGGGTTAAAATAACATCCTTGATTGATAAATTAAGGGCTTACTACTAGGTTACTGTTTTAGGAAAAGTTAAGTAGCCCAATGTGTTTGCTAGTTACTAATATTAGTTTTACCATACACTCTATTGTAGATAAGTAATCCAAAAGACAGGAAGTTAAGTTGGGTTAATATCAAAGTTATACAACCAGGTATGTAAGGCTACTCTATGTCGTATTCTTTGGCATGAAATTCAACTCCTGTGGTACAAAGTAAGCTTTTAAAGCTCTCCCATAGTAAATGCTACCTAGTGGCAACACATGATCCTCGATCTAGCTAACAACCTTGTTCCCTCTCCCTAATGTGTTAAAATACCTCACCATATGCTTATTATCAAGTTTGCATTTTTACATTCACTAATAAGTCTCAAGAGTTTCCTTTAAGTTAAATAATACCCATATGTTATTTTTAGATCCTAAACATTTCATTCATGTACAATCTTCTCCATAACTCTTTGTCAGTCCATTATGTGTTTAATCACATATGTCTTATTGGTAGATTATTGTTTCAAGGTACCATAATGTTATGACTACCAAAGTAACAATCTCAAAGGCTAAATAAACTAAATAGCGTAAATTGGAATTGAATGGGTGGCCGCTTAGGGGAGTAAGACTAGCATGGGCCAATCTCGATACCTTTATATATGGGCGGTATCTCAGTGGCAAAAGCCTAGCATGGGCCAATCCCAGTCTATTTATGCACGGGTGGCAGCTTAGGGGTGTAAGTCTAGCAATGGCCGATCCCAATTTGTGTGTTTACCACAGATCACCTGGTCATTTGCATTATATATCTTACAAAGATTATAAAGTAAGACGGTTAAAATGAATAAAAGAATGTAATGTACTAGATCCAACAAGTATATATAGAGGTGGTTTACTAGCACTATTTATACACTTGTATCTGATTTCTATTGAGCTCTTGTATTATATGTAGTTACCATCAGCCTCATATATTCAGTACATATTTTTGTATAGACATTCCTCATGGTGGACCTCTATTTCATGCTTCAGGCATAGGTGCTTCAGCTAATACCGCTCCCCAGTAGAAGCATAGGATATCTAGTGACTATTGGTGAGCTCCAGGTTTATTCGGGGCTTTCCTGGTCTATTTTATATATTTTGGTATTGTACAGTAGTTAAGATTAAGGCGGGGGTTTGTCCCTACCTTAATGTAAAGACCCAAAATCACCTCCCGGGACGTCATACGGTGCTTAGGGCTACAAGTAGCCCCAAGCTAACCCTTTGAGCCTATCACTTCCTATCACTTCTTATAATAAATCATTCAAGAAGGAATATACGAAACACTGGCACTGTCATATCAAATGAAATAAAATACGAAGATAATACTCGGTCCAAATGACCACAATACTAGAAATCTCAACACAACCCCAATCTGATAACTAGTCTGACAAAGCCTCTACTACTCCATGAACTATAGAGCCGTTGGGACATATCCCCAACTGACTCAAACTGCATTGAAAGTAATAACATAACCACTCAAATACTAAAATATCTGAAGATAGACCCTCGAACCATGAGGACTCACCACTGTAGAAATGTAGACAAAGGTACTCGGGAATCACTGACGAGACTGGGACTGAGCATCTGAACCTACATTATAAGACAATGTAGAACATAGACGTATATGTGGATCAGTACTTGGGGAATGTAATGAGTATATGGGGGTGTATGCATTTACATAAAACAGTATCAATATTCTTTAATCAAATCATGCATGCAATTAGGAATGACTCACATAGCTTGAATAAGTCTAAAATGTAAAGCTCATAAATCATGTATAATGAAGCATGTATCACAAATTTCGTGAGTCATTATACTTTGGCTTTAAAATCTGTACTCCTCTCTTATTATCATTACTCATAGGAAGAAGGAAGCTTTAAACAATACTTTTATTAGTAGAGAAAACTACTTCTTTCTTTGGAAAATACTCAAAAGCAATTCGTTCACTTTAGAAAATATCTCATCTCAAAGCTTTAGGGAAAATATTCTATCTCAATTTAAAATACTTTAGTTTAGGGAGATTCTCTTAACTGATATAAACCATGTGAGCTACATGGAGTCCAATGTCTTGTCCTCCTAATAAAGAAACCTCACGTTAGGGAGAGGAGTCATACTCTTGCCAAGGAGAATAACCTCAACTCAGCGATCACTTATCTTGGCCTCAGGCCCAATCATCTCGGCCTTAGGCCTAAAATATCAAACCTACGGTGGCACGTAGTTTTGGGGTAAGAAACCGTAGTAACTTACCCAACTCGGTGCTAAATACTACTCCCTTTAGTTTATCTCGCTCATCTTATGAAAATTCACTTTCAAAATAATCTCATGGTTCATAAGAACCCAATAATCAAATCTGTAATCTCATGTAGTGAAGTGGATTTCAAATCTCTATGACCATTAGGTCAAAACATTTCTCAATAATCTCAGAATACTCATATCATGGGTTCTTATAGAACAAGAGTTCATAAAATTGCAAGTCTCAAGTAGGGATTAGTGACCCATAATTCAATCTCAAGTTAAAATTCATGAAAATGCATATTAGATAGCATATAGGTTCATAAATCATATAGAAATCTGAAATTTACAGCAATTTAGCTCATAATCTCAACATACTCATATACTTCAATATATCAAACATTTCAACTATTAACTTCTCAAGGATTAAAATCATGGGGTATAGATCCAGCTGCATTTCTCAAGAAAACATGTAAAAATCATGCCATTAGACTCTCAATTCATGGGAAACATCAAAAGCTTGTAACCAATAACAATGGGTGAAAACCCCCAATTCAATTTCATGTAAAATCTCATAAATTACAGAAAATCATAGTTTAAATAAGCCTTTGGGCACAAGGGTGAAAGGATTACCCTTGTTCAAAACCCCACATACCTTGGATTATGAAATTGTATGAACAAGCTTGCTTCAAACTCTTCTTCTTACTTTTGAGAGAGGATTTTTGCAACCCTTGAACTTGGGGAACTTAAATATCAACTCAATTTAGAAAATCTATGGTGGATTCTTGAGATTCTTGGAAGAGGTTTTGAATACTTAGGGTTTTTGTTGAGGGAAAACTTGAGAAAAACTTCATAGAATGCTTGTAAATGACTTTAATTTGGTGTTTGTATGGTTTAAGAGGCTTGAAAAAAGTCCAAAGTACCCTTTTTAACTTCTGTACGAAGTTGGAAAAATTAAATTGGGAACCCGATTTTATGGGCCACCGCGACGCGCCACTATTGCCGTGGCTCACTGAAAATTGACAAATGGGAATCTGGGAGTCACTGCAACGTGGATCCATCACGTTGTCATACTGGTTGGGACCTGGAACTTCAGCACGATGCGTCATAATCGCGCAAGGCCACTGGAAATTGACTATTAGGAAATTGAGGTCCTCCGCGACGCGCCACTATCGCGGAGTTCCACTAGAAATTGACAATTGTCAAATAGACCCTCTCCGCGATGCGCCAAACACTAAAATGATGCTGTTTTATGACTAGGACTTAAATTAGCCATAACTTCTTGCTCGGGTTTCGAATTTGGACGAATCCTATATCAACGGAAAGCTTATCAAATTTCCCATGTAATAAAAAGTCGAAATTAGGGAAATTCTATATGGTTAAAATGATACTCACGTAGGAAGTCACTCCTTTATCTTCTCGAGGAGAAATTATGCTTAGGAAAAATTTGGGGTATTACAATATCTCCCCCTTGGAAACATTCGTCCACGAATATCTCTAGTTAAGCAAAGAGCACGGAAGAAATTGAGTACGTAAAGCTGGAAGAACTCGCTAAACTGACTCTATGTCTTTCTAAACTCTTGAATACTTTAGAGAATGCATGAATTTAATAAGGGTAGATGCATAGATGGAACTTTAGACTAAAAGGGCTGAATTAAGGAAGAATATTACCTTCGGGTTGATCTGAACTCGCAGAAAAGAGGTGCGGGATACTTCGCTCGCATGTCTGCTTCTGGCTCCCAAGTAGCGCCCTCAACTGACTGGTTTCGCCATAAAAATTTGACCAAGGGAACTTCTTTGTTCCTCAGTCTACGGATCTGAAAATCTAGAATCTGAACAAAAATCTTATCAAATGAAAGACTATTCTGAATATCAGCACTCTTTAAAGGATATACTACAATGGAATCACCAATATGCTTATTAAGCATGGAGACATGAAAAATAGGATGAACGACTGACAACTCTGTGGGAAACTCAACTTCATAGGCTAGTTTCCCAATACGGCTCAAGACTCTGTAGGGGCCAACATAACGGGGACTAAGCTTTCCCTTTTTACCAAACCTCTTCACCCCTTTCATGGGTGAAATTTTAAAGTACACCAAATCACCCACCTCACACTCAAGATCCCTTCTCCTAACATCGGCATATGACTTTTGACGACTCTGAGATGTCTTCAACCTTTCTCTAATCAACTTCATTTTCTCTATAGCCTCAAATACGATATCAGGTCCAACTAAAGTAGCTTCACCCACTTCAAACCAACCTATGGGTGATCTACTTCTCTTACCATACAAAGCCTCAAATGGTTCCATCCTGATTCTAGCATGGTAATTAGTTATAGGCGAACTCTATCAATGGCAAATGCTCATCCCAACTTCCTTTGAAATCAAGAGCACACACCCTCAACATGTCTTCTAGGGTCTAAATGGTCCTCTCATCCTGACCATCTGTCTATAGAAGAAAATCAAAACTCAAAAGAACTTGGGTACCAAGACCTTGTTGAAACGCCCTCCAAAACTAAGAAGTAAATTGAGTTCCCGTATCCGAAATAATAGACGAGGGAACTCTGTGCATCCTGACTAACTCCCAAATATATAATCTAGCATAATCCTCAGCTGTATAAGATGTATGAATGGGCAAGAAGTGCATGGACTTAGTCAAACTATCTACAACAACCCAAATAGAATCATGATGATGATGCGAAAGAGGTAACCCTGTCACGAAGTCCATATTTACCACCTTCTACTTCCAAGTGGGTATACAAAACTTTTGCATCACACCACCAGGTCTTTGGTGCTATACCTTAACCTGTTGGCACGTTGCACACTTTGCTACAAACTCAGCTATATACTTCTTCATGCTATTCCACCAATAGATTTCCCGCAAGTTGCGGTACATCTTGGTAGTGCCGGGATGAATAAAATACCGTACACCATGCGCTTCAGCCATAATCCTTTACCTCAAATCATCAACACTCGGAATACACAATCTACCTTGTAATCTCAACACGCCATCTCTCTTTTGGGAGAAAACCTCTACCTTTTGTTCCTTAACAGCCTCCTTCAGTCTGACCAAACTAGAATCTCTATCTTGCTTCTCCTTCACTTTCGAAACTAAAGAGGATTCGGAACTACTTTTCACCAAAGTACTTCCCTCAGTCGAATCAAGCAACCTAACACCCAATCTAGACAGACAATGCACCCCACGAGCTAACTCTTTCTTACATCTTATACATGAGCAACACTACCCATAGACAATCTGCTAAGGGCATCTGCCACTACATTGGCCTTGCCAGGGTGATACAACACACTCATATCATAGTCTTTTAACAACTCTAACCACCTTCTCTGCCTAAGATTCAACTCCCTCTGAGTAAACACATACTTTAGGCTCTTATTATCAGTAAACACATCAATATAAACACCATAAAAATAGTGTCTCCAGATTTTCAAAGCAAAGACCACAACAGCTAACTCAAGATCATGGGTTGGGTAATTCTTCTCATGCGACTTTAACTGTCTTGCGACATAGGATATAACCTTACCTCTTTGCATCAACACACAACCCAAACCAACTCTAAAGGCATCACAATACACCATAAAACCATATGTACCATCAGGCAAAGTCAACACAGGGGATGATGTAAGTCGAGTCTTTAACTCTTGAAAACACTTCTCATAGGAATCTGACCACTGGAACTTAACTTTTTTTTGGGTCAACCGGGTCATGGGAGACGAAATAGAAGAGAAACCTTTAACAAAACAGCGGTAGTAGCTAGCTAGACCTAAGAAACTTCTAATGTAAGATGGATAGATAGGTCTAGGCTAATTTCTTACAACTTCTATCTTTTGGGGATTAACTCTAATACTTTCGGATGAAATAATATGACCCAGAAAGGCTACAGACCTTAGCCAAAATTCACACTTACTGAATTTGGCGAACAACTGGTGACCTCTAAGAGTTTGTAAGACAATTCTAAGGTGATCTATATGGTCATTCTTGGTACGAAAGTACACAAGGATATCATCTATGAACACTATGACAAACATATCAAGATATTGCTTGAACACTCAATTTATGAGGTCCATAAAAGCTGCTGGGGCATTGGTTAGCCCGAAAGAAATGACTAGAAACTTAAAGTGACCATAGTAGGTTCAAAAGGCTGTCTTTGGAATATCACATTCCCTCACTTTAAGTTGATGATAGCTGGATCTAAGGTCTATCTTCGAGAAATAACTTGCACCTTACAACTGATCAAACAGGTCATCAATTCTCGGAAGAGGATACTTATTTTCAACTGTGACCTTATTAAGCTGACGATAGTCAATTCATATATGCAAAGAACCATCTTTCTTCCGCACGAATAGAACAGGTGCACCCCAAAGAGAAATACTGGGCCTTATGAAACCTTTGTCTAAAATATCTTTGAGTTGTTTTTTCAACTCCTTAAGATCAGCAGGTGCCATACCATATGGAGGAATAGAAATGGGATGAGTGTCGGGAAGAAGGTCAATCCTGAACTTTGTCTCTCTATCGGTAGGTACCCCTGGGAGATCTTCCAGAAAAACATCTGGAAACTTATTAACAATATCGTCTGACTAAATAATTGGAGCCTCAAATTTAGTGTCTTTGACTCTAACTAGGTGATAGATCCAACCCTTGGATATTAGCTTTTTGGCTTTGAGATAGGAGATAAAATGACTCTTGGGAGATACCAAACTCTCGGATCACTCAAAAACTGGCTTATTAGCGAACTGAAACTTGACCACACGGGTACGACAGTCTATAAATGCATAAAAATAATGAAGCCAATCCATACCCAGAATTAGGTCAAAATCCACCATGTCTAACTCTATCAAATCAGAAAGTATGCCCCTATGAAGAGCAGTAATAGGTCAATATCTATACACTTGTTTAGCAACAACTGACTCCCCTACTAGTGTGGAGACTAGGAAAGGCTCAGGAATCTTTTCAGGACTAATTTTGAAATTCACAGCCACAAGTGGGGTCACATAGGAGAGACTTGACCCGGGGTCCAACAACACATAAACATAAAAACAAAAGACGCAGAGCATACCGGTAACAATATTGGAAGATTCCTCTTGTTTCTGATGGGATGTTAAGGCATAAAATCTATTCTGGCGCTGATTGCCAGCAGTGCTAGATGAAGCGCCCTGAACAGGGGTGGGACGAGGGACAAAAGATGGTGTACTATTAGTCTGTGCCTGAGGTCGGGTATCTCTGGTCCCCTGCCTAGCATGCATACAATCTCTAAGTCTTTGAACTTGCTCATACTAGCTTGGGTGTCAGAAATCAAATCAGGAGCATACTTGGCCAACTGGTTGAACTTTAAGCAGTACTCCTTAACTGTCATGGAGCCCTGCCTAAAGTTCATAAACTCCTCAATCTTCGCTTCACTCATCTCAAGAGAAACAAACTTTTCAAAAAATGCATCTTGGAACACCTACCAAGTCATAGGAGCAGCATCCTCACCTCTACTCTTCCTTCACGATACAACCCAGTCATAAGCTACGTCCTTCAACTTGTAAGACGCCAACTCAACACTTTCTTCCTCAGAAACATGCATCACCTACGTGATCTTTCTCACCTCCTTAAGGTACAACTGTGGGTCCTCACCTGCCTTGGACCCATAAAACTCTGGCGGATTCATCCGCATGAAATCACGGATCCTAGAAGTAGCTACATCATGTCCTGACTGATTTACAACTGCGGCCTGGTTATTGGATGAAACATTAGTGGTGACTGCTTGGTCTAACGCCTGAAAGTCCACCCGAAACTTAGCATGAGACACAATCTCATTCAAAGGATCAACAGGTGGGGGTTGATCATTATTATTTTTGCAGGCATTCACTCTTCGGATAGGCATTTTTGAATTAGGAGATCACAAATTATTAGATGAGAGGGAAAACTTCAGCCTCGATGGAATCTGAAAGAAAGAAACAACTTTTTCCTAAAATGTCTTGTAGCCTCTTTCTCATAGATGTGGTGCGCTACACACCGATGATTAAGAATCTACTCAACGCAGCTTGTCAGACTCCCTAGGACTCCTTTAAAACCTTAGGCTCTGATACCAAGTTTGTAACGACCCAAAATCACCTCTCGGGATGTCACACGGTGCTTAGGGCTAAAAGTAGCCCCAAGCTAACCCTTTGAGTCTATCACTTCTAATAATAACTCATTCAAGAAAGAATATACAAAACACTGGCACTGTCATATCAAACGAAACAAAATACGAAGATAATACATGGTCCAAATGACAACAATACTAGAAATCTCAACACAACCACAACTTGATAACTAGTCTAACAAAGCCTCTACTACTCCATGAACTAGAGAGCCATTGGGACAGATCCCCAACTGGCTCAAACTACACTGAAAGTAATAACATAACCACTCAAATACTGAAATATCAAAATATAGGCCCTCGAACCATGAGGACTCACCACTGGATAAATATAGATAAAGGTACTCGGGTATCACTGACGAGACTAAGACTGAGCACCTGAACCTACATTATAAGACGATGTAGCACATAGACGTATATGTGGATCAACACTTGGGAATGTACTGAGTATATGGGCGTGTATGCATTTACATAAAACAGTATGAATATTCTTTAATCAAATCATGCATGGAATTAGGAATAACTCACATAGCTTGAATAATTTTAAAATATAAAGCTCATAAATCATGTATAATGAAACATGTAACACAAATCTCGTGAGTCATTATACTTTGGCTTTAAAATCTGTGCTCTCCTCTTATTATCATTACTCATAGGATAAAGGAAGCTTTAAACAATACTTTTAACTCATGCATATATCTCATGGAGAGTAAAACCTCTTTATTGCTCAAGAACTTATAACTCTTTTGAAATCAAACACTTGGAACTCGGAATCATATGACTTTTGTTTTAAAACTGATGATCAACACTTATTAGTAGAAAAAACTACTTCCTTCTTTGGAAAATACTCAAAAGTAATTCGTTCACTTTAGAAAATATCTCATCTCAAAGCTTTAGGGAAAATATTATATCTCAATAGAAAATACTTTAGTTTAGGGAGGTTCTCTTAACTGACATAAACCATGCGAGCTACATGGAGTCCAATATCTTGTCCTCCTAAGAAAGAAACCTCACGTTGGGGAGAGACATCATACTCTTACCAAGGAGTATAACCTTAACTCAGTGATCACTTATCTCAGCCTTAGGCCCAAAATCTCAAACCTACGATGGCACGTAGTTCTAGGGTAAAAAATCATAGTAACTTACCCAACTCGGTGCTAAATATTAATCCCTTTAGTTTATCTCATGAAAATTCACTTTCAAAATAATCTCATGGTTCATAAGAACCTAACAATCAAATCTGTAATCTCATGTAGTGAAGTAGATTTCAAAGATCTATGACCATTAGGTCAAAATATTTCTCAATAATCTCAGAATACTGATAACGCTCAACTTACACCTTAATTTAGTGCAAGGCGGTCGTCGTCAATATATTTACCCAACTTTGGAGTCGGGGTTGAATCCACAGGGAACAATGTAAGTGGCGATTAAATCAATTTGAAACTATAGCTACAAGTTAAATTCAAACAATTGGCACAAAAAGAAAGTAAAGTGGGGGTTTGAGTTTAACACGTAATTGTTTGTCACTTTGATTTCGATGTTTGTAACCAAGATTTTATGAAATAACGAGGATTATGTTCACTAGGGCTTACGGAACATGAAAGATACTAAAATTAACTCAAGATTCTCACGGTGGTTAGGATGACAAGCTATATTTATCGATGGTATTCTCAAATGTCTCTCGACCTATTCAAGCATCTAATTTTCTAATCCTCTCGGATTAGGGAATCGCTTATCACTACATAGATTTTACCTCAGGTTAACCAACCTTGTTACAACGCTGATTATTAAATGAAGCCTTTCCGAGTCCCTGTTGATAACTCATTTCCTACTGTTTATGATTTCTTTCTCAAGCAAACCAAAGTAGGTACGCCTATTGTTTGCAACCAACAAACATAAATTATAGTCTCAGAATTATCAAGAAATCTCAACACCTATTAAACCTTGAATAATTAATTTAATACCTTATCATGACTTAACCCTAGATTCTATAATCCAGGTTACAGGAGTTTAGCTACTCATGACGCAAAAAACAAGCATGCAATTTGCATTCATAACTGAAAAGATTAATTTACAATGATGAATGGAATCGAAAGTGAACTTGTATTTGAATCACAAGGAAAAAAACCAAAAATATTGTTCTTGAGATAGAGAGAGAACAAATATCGTATGTTCTCTGCTCAATGGATAATTAATTGTGGATGATCCCCCTAAAGAGAATTAAAAAACCCTTTTTATAAGTTCCTCCCACTAATAAAACTTAAAAACTATGCCTTAAATAGAAAGAGCTATATATGGAAGCAAATCTCAAGTTTCAACTTTTTTCTTTTTTTCTCAGAATAGACCACACCATTTCTGATGGCTTGTCAGACACCTGATGGATTTTGCAGAATATCGTCAAAGCTTCTAGTATAATAACATCTTTTGCTTCTCCTGACGGCAAAATTTGACGGCGTGTCAAATATGTGAAGGCATGTGAGAAATGTCATCACATCCCCTTATTGAAAATCATCATGTTCTGCTTCAATTTGACGATGATTTTGACGTGTTGTCAAAGTTGTGACGACGCTTCAAAAATGTCATCACACTTTACTTTAATTCTCCAGCTTCTGTCTAATCTTGACGACAATTATGACAGCCTTTCACACGTCTGACGGCGCTTCAAAGATGTCGTCAGCTATACTTCATCTTATTTGCATCAGATTTCAACTAATTTTGTTCTTCTTTCCTTTAGTTTCCTCCTTGATCACTTACATCTGCATTAAAACAATAAAAACAATCAAAAATAACAAAAGTTGCTTAAGACTTCACAATTATTTAGAGTTAAAAGCCTCAAATGTGTTAGCATCTGGTCACACATCAACACCCTCAACTTAAAAAAATTGCTTGTCCTCAAGCAACCAAAAAACAACACTACGATGCTTAACCAAGAAATACATAAGATACCCATGGCAGTTGATTTTCAATTTTAGCTCAAAACACAAGGCACTCTCCAAGTTCAATTACTTATAATCCCAACTATGTTTATAAATGAAGATCCACAAATGACATAAAGGAATCAAGATTTGGAATCAAGTTAGAAACAACAACCATGAATATATACAAGTTACACAACCCAAACATGTAGGCAGCTAGTGATAGAACTAGTGTGCCCTTACAACAAAGAAGTCCCTCCTAACTCATGTATGAAATCAAGTATATCAATGCAGGGACAGTCAAGAGACACTCACTCTCAGAAAGAAATTCCAATCAATATATGTCAAATACCATATTCTTGCCCTTATTTTCATTACCAAGGCTTTCAGACAGTTGAGTTAGGATCACTATAGGTCTTTTTCTTCGGCTTGTAATGTAGGCTTAGGGATGGAATGGTGTTCACGGATATTTAAAGTGACTAAGCCTCCTTTATACTATACTACTCTTTTGGGGTCTCACCTCTTAGCCTTTTTCCATATTTCATTCATTCTTGATCACACATAATCTGGATGAGTGCGGTTTTTTTTTTAACACTTCATTCTTTCTTTTCACAGTCTTTTTCTTTTCTTATTCTTTTTCCACCACATCCATTATTTAAATCTTTTCTTTTTATTTAACCTCTCTTCATACACATTTCACATCATGCACCCCTATGATAGCCATCCTCAACTTAGGTTATTTGCCTAAGTCAAGGTGCACAGTATCCAAGGAGGACCAGGGCCAAAATAGGTTCATTTTGAGTTAAATGGGAAGGAAACATGTATCATAAAAAGAATTAATCTATTCAGGCTCAAAAGAGGGATCAAGGGAGATATCATGCACACAGGGTAGGTAATTTAGGCTAAAAGTGGACTAATATCAAGAACGACCTATGATACTTTTCGAACCCCTATCTTTCAACCAAGGCAAGACTAACCGGGAAAGTTCTAGATTTAAAATACAAAGGGAACTGAGCTAGACCTCACACACACATGGCACAAAGGTACATCACAAGCTACTACCTATCCGGTTCATGCAATTATTAGCAATGATTATCATATCCCTAGAACTAATGCCATAAAAAGATTCACAGTAGTCACATATAGATACACATCACACAATTATCAGATAAACAGCTGGAGAGGTATTTGTCATTCCAAGAAAAATCAACAAAAATATATCAACTGCCATAGATACTTATTTTTCCCTTAATTAACCACAACCCATCACAAAACAAAACATAATACGCCTAAACATGCCGCATCTACTAGGAACAAGACTCCGGGGAAAAAAGGCACGACAACAAAAACTCACGGAGGACATCAACACCTACAAGTAGCCCCACCCTCAACTTAAAATCATGCAATATCTCCAATTCATCAAACCAAAACAAGAGATTTAGAAACATACCCATGGCACCATGGATGCGAAGATCTGATGTCAATCACATAAGATGAATACAAATAAAAAAATACCTTGGGTTGCCTCTCTAGCAACGCCTGATTTAATATCGCGGCGCGACTCAGTTATCTTGACTACTCAGACTTCGTCAAGATACCTTGTTGATAATTATTTATGTCTCTACTTGGAGGATTTGAAACACCGGCCCAACTTTTGATCAATACATATTTGGGGTGTATTGGGCAAATGTGAGGGCATGATGAGGAATGTTCTATCACGCCACTTCGAAGACTTAAACTACTTGCCCAATTTTGCATTAAACTTTCATGTGGGCTCATTTGGAAACGTTGAGAATCTTAAACAACCACTAAATGGACATCGATCTTTAAGATCCTTGGCCTTCAATAATGGGATTTTAGTAAACCCTCTTGGAAGGAAAAACTCCAAAAGGTAAGAATCTTCCTCCTCATTTTCAAAATTTATCATTTTCTTGAGTGATTTGACTTTTATCACATCTACTAAGCATAATTTTGAAAAGTGATTCGAATGAGGACTAACCCTCAATTTCGGAAAAACTTTCCTATTAGTATTTTTACCCTGAAATGGACTAGAGTCTTCACGAGGTTTGTGCTTGATTTCTTCTTTTGACTCTAATACCATTTCCTTATCCTTGGCATCTTCATTTATGGATGGTTTGATTGGTTGGGAAATCACCAAGGGTTGCTCAGCATCAAGCTCATCATCAACATAGGATTCTTGCTCTTCATCCTCACACTCTTCCATTATTATAAATAATTCCACAGACAAGATATCATCTAAACATAATGTAGAAAAGTGTTTTGGATGATTGACCTCGATATCCATCTCTTCTATCCTTTCTCTTCCCTCATTAAATGCCCTAATATTTTGACGTATGTCACATATGGTATCATTCGTTGTGTCTATATGATCTAATATTAGTTGAAGCATAGCTTTAATATCACTCTTTCCAGTGCTTCGTTCTTTCTTTTCTTAACCATAAGACCTATCATACTCATAAGAAGAACTAGAACTTAGGTTAGCACAATAGAGGGAGGGGGCATTTAGGCATTCACTCCAATGTTCATCTTGACCACCATATAAAGAACAATTATACTTCCAATAAGATGGAGATGGTGCATACATCTCTCTCCGAGAAGCATATCTACAATCTTGCCAAAAGTGGGGTCCATCACAATATGGACATGGATCATCCAGATAAGATTTCCAACCATCAAACTCACATTCATTCCATGATGCCATAGTAAGAAATAAGCAAAAATAAAGAAAATCTACCTAACACAAGAAACAAAGGAAATCACAAACAAATATTTACAAGTTTGAATTCAAGCAAGTAAGCTAAAATTCCAAACTAACTTAATATGCCAAATTGTTCCCCGGAAACGACGCCATTTTTGATAATGCTCAACGTACACCTCAATTTAGTGAAAGGCGGCCGTCGTCAATATATTTACCCAACTTTGGAGTCGGGGTCGAATCCACAGGGAACAATGTAAGTGGTGATTAAATAAATTTAAAACTATAGCTACAAGTTAAATTCAAATAATTGGCACAAAAAGAAAGTAAAGTAGGGGTTTGAGTTTAACAAGTAATTGTTTGTCACTTTGATTTTGATGTTTGTAACAAAGATTTTATGAAATAACCAGGATTATGTTCACTAGGCTTACGGTACATGACAGATGCTAAAATTTACTCAAGATTCTCACGGTGGTTAGGATGACAAACTATCTTTATCGATGGCATGCTAAAATGTATCTCGACCTATTCAAGCGTCTAATTTCCTAATCCTCTCGGACTTAGGGAATCGCTTATCACTATACAGATTTTACCTCAGGTTAACCAACCTTGTTACAGTGCTGATTATTAAACGAAGCCTTTACGAGTCCCTGTTGATAACTCACTTCCTACTGTTTATGATTTCTTTCTCAAGCAAAGCAATGTAGGTACGCCTATTGTTTAAAACCAATAGACATAAATTATAGTCGCAGAATTATCAAGAAATCTTAACACCTATTAAACCTTGAATAATTAATTTAACACCTTATCATCACTTAACCCTAGATTCCATAATCCAGGTTACAGGGGTTTAGCTACTCATGATGAAAGAAACATGCATGGAATTTGTATTCATAACTAAAAAGATTAACTTACAATGATGAATGGAATCGAAAGTGAACTTGTATTTGAATCACAAGGAAAAAAATCCAAAAATATTATTCTTGAGATAGAGAGAGAACAATTATCATATGTTCTCTGCTCAATGGATAATTAATTGTGGATGATCCCCCTAAAGAGAATTAAAAACTCTTTTTATAAGTTCCTCCCTCTAATAAAACCTAAAAACTATGCCTTAAATAGAAAGAGCTATATATGGAAGCAAAACTCAAGTTTCAGCTTTTTTCCTTTTTTATCGGAATAGACGATGCCATTTCTGATGGCTTGTCGGACACCTAATAACTTTTGCAGAATGTCGTCAAAGCTTCCAGTATAATAGCATCTTCTACTTCTCCTGACGGCAAAATTTAACGGCGTGTCAAATATGTGAAGGCATATGAGAAATGTCGTCACATCCTTATTGGAAATCATCTTGTTCTACTTTGAGTTGATGTCGATTTTGATGCCTTGTCAAAGTATTGATGACACTTCAGAAATGTCGTCACACTCCACTTCAATTCTTCAGCTTTTGTTTAAGCTTGACGGAAATTATGATAGCCTTTCACATGTCTGACGACGCTTCAAAGATGTCTTCAGCTACACTTTATCTTATTTGTACTAGATTTCAACCAATTTTGTTCTTCTTTCCTTTAGTTTCCTCCTCGATCACTTACATCTGCATTAAAATAATAAAAATAATAAAAAATAACAAAAGTTGCTTAAGACTTCACAATTATTTAGAGTTAAAAGCCTCAAATATGTTAGCATTTGCTCACACATCAAATACTCAAGTCATGGGTCCTTATAGCACAAGAGTTCATAAAATTGCAAGTCTCAAGTAGGGCTTAATGACCCATAATTCAATCTCAAGTTAAAACTCATGAAAATGCATATTAGATAGCATATAGGTTTATAAATCATATAGAAATATGGAATTTATAGAAATTTAGCTCATAATCTCAACATACTCATAGACTTTAATATCTCAAATATTTCAACTATTAACTTCTCAAGGATTAAAATCATGGGGTATAGACCCAACTGTAATTTCTCCAGAAAATATGTAAAAATCATGCCATTAGACTCTTAATTCATGGGAAACATTAAAAGCTTGCAACCAATAACAATGGGTGAAAACCCCCAATTCAATTTCATGTAAAATCTCATAAATTGCAAAAAATTATAGTTTAAATAAGCCTTTGGGCACAAGGGTGAAAGGATTACCCTTGTTCAAAACCCCACATACCTTAGATTATGAAATTGGATGAATAAACTTGCTTCAAACTATTCTTCTTACTCTTGAGAGAGGGTTCTTTCAACCCTTGAACTTGGGGAACTTAAATCTCAACTCAATTTAGAAAATCTATGGTGGATTCTTGAGATTCTTGGAAGAGGTTTTGGATACTTAGGGTTTTTGTTGAGGGAAAACTTGAGAAAAACTTCATAGAATGCTTGTAAATGACTTTAACGTGGTTTTTTTATGGTTTAAGAGGCTTGGAAAAAGTCCAAAGTGCCCTTTTTAACTTCTGTACGAAGGTAGAAAAATTAAACTGGGAACCCAATTTTATGGGCCACCGCGATACGCCACTATCACGGTGGCTCACTGGAAATTGATAAATGGGAATCTGGGAGTCACCGCGACGCGGAGCCATCACATTGTCCCACTGGTTGTGACCTGGAACTTCAGCGCGACACATCACAATTGCACTAGGGCACTGGAAATTGACTATTGGGAAATTGGGTTCCTTCACGATGCGCCACTATCGCGAAGTTCCACTGGAAATTGAAAATTGTCAAATAGACCCTCTCCGCATTGCTCCAATCACTAAAATGACACTGTTTTGTGACTAGGACTTAAATTAGCCATAATTCTTGCCCGGGTATCGAATTTGGGTGAATTCTATATCGACAGAAATCTTATTAAATTTTCTATTTGATAAAAAGTCAAAATTAGGGAAATTCTATATGGTTAAAATAATACTCACTTAGGAAGTCACTCCTTAATCTTCTCGAGGGGAAATTAAGCTTAGGAAAAATTTGGGGTATTACACTTAACTAAGTGTCTATGTATCTTTTAGAGGTTTTGTAAACCTATGTAAAGTTAAGCATGATTGTGTCTTATCTCTTAGATATTATAGCCCCAACGACCAAGTCTTGTATATATAGTTTTGGGCTTGTTGTTTATTTCTCACCGATGCATTATATGCATGTATGACAGAACATATGGTTATTATAGTTACATGCATGAGAAGTACAAGGTTATGGATTGGTTCTCTCAGGCCTTTATGGCTATGGGTGCTTGTCCTCCCTAATAGGATTTTGAGGTATGATAAAAGTGGTATCAGAGCAGGTCATCCTAGGAAGTCTACAAAACCGTATCTACGTATAACCTTGTTTATGGGTGTGTTGTGCACCACATCTATAAACAGGAGCCTATGGGACATTTAGGGGTTATCTCTTTTTCTTCATATCTTAGATCATGCAATATAGTCCAAGTTGTAGGTGAAGTAATATTTAACCCGTGAATCTATTTTTTTCTTATTATAATAAAGATGTTGGTTACAAGAAGGAGTAAGAATACATGTAAGCGAGTAAATGTAGCTATCAGAGAAGGGACCAGCAAGTCACCACCTAGACAAACTAATCAAAGTGAGGCTCAAGCTGAGTTTGTATCATAAACTTCTTCTACACCTCCCTCTCCAGAGATCTAAGAGAAAAACATCCTCAGGATCACCTATTAATGCTATTGAGCAAGATCTAAGGAATGCAGTCCAATTGTTGACTCGTATAGTTGTTGGACAAGCTATTCCAACCACAGGTTCTAGTGGTGAGATAGGGCAACTAGCCTACAAATACAGGATTTTCTTAAATTGAATCCTCCCACGTTCATCGAATCAAATATTAATAAAGACCCACAGGACTTTATTGATCAAATCCAAAGAGCTCTAGATGTCATGCATGTATCAGTAAAGAGAAGGTTGAGCTAGCAGTTTGTAGATTAAAATAGAACGTTATATTATGGTATAAAGACTAGAAATGATCTAGGGGTATTGATGTGCCTTCAACTACTTGGAATGATTTTAAAGAGGCATTTCTTGATCATTACCTTCCATTTGAAATCCAAGAGGCCTGTGTGGATCAATTTTTAAATCATCGCCAAGGAAATATGAGCGTGAGGGAAACCTCCAATTTAACTCTTTGTCTATGTACGCTTCTAATATAGTAGCTATACGAATGATAGAGTTCATCGATATGTGGATTGATTAGATCTATATCTGGTTAGATATTGTAGTATTGTTTCTTTGAACAAAGACATGGATATAGCAAGGACAAAAGCTTTTGCACAAAAAATGAAGGATCAGAGACAAAGAAGAATACTAGATTCGGAAAAGGGTTATTCCAATATATCCAGATCAATGAGGTAGTTTATGGCATCCCAAGGAGAGTTTAGGCCTCATCAACCTTAGTTTTCTGCTAGACCGCCTCGATAATCATTTTCTTTCTCTGTAGCTAGTGCCCCATCACAGTTTCAAGGGTCCAAGGGCAATCAATTTGGGCAAAAAAGTGAGAGTCAGAGTTCACAAGTAATAGGGTATCAAAAGAAAGGGAGTATAAGTTAATTAAGACCTCATTGGTATCTATGTAAAAAATATGGGAAGCTTTATTTTGTGCATATCAGTTGGATAAATACTTGCTTTTGGTATGGTATGTCGGGGCATATAATGAGAGAATATAGTATGGTATGACCTATTGGGTCAGTCGTTGCATCATCATCATTGGTGCCTCCATTAAGTAGGGGTGCATAGCCTATAGGTTATGGTAGAGGTGCTAAAAGAGCAACTAGCTCTAGTGGGATTCAAAATCGTACATATGCTCTAGAGGATCGAAAAAATTTAGAGGCTTCCCCAAATGAGATTAAAGGTACATTATCCATATTTTCACATAATGTATACACATCAATTGATTCGGGTTCTACATTATCATATGTTACCCCATTCGTTGCTGGAAAGTTCAAAAAAATACCAAAATTACTAGTTATGCCAGTTGAAGTGTCTATGTCGATTGGTGAATTTATTATAGATAAAAGAGTGTATCAAAACTATATAATAACTATTTGTGGTCATGATACAATGGTTGACCTTGTTGAGTTAGAAATGGCAGATTTTGATGTTATAATGGGTATAGATTGGTTGGCTTCTTATTACCATAGTAGATTGCCAAACTAAAAGGGTGTATTTCCATTTTCCAAGATAGGTAATCCTTGAATAGAGGGTAATATTAGTGTGCCAAGAGGTAAATTTATTTCTTATTTTAAGGAAAAAAGGATGATTTCCAAAGGTTACATATATCATCCAGTTAGAGTGAAGGATACAGATGTGGAGCCACTAACTCTTTAAACTATTCTTTTGGTAAATGAATTTCCTGAAGATCTTCCAGGTTTGCCTCTAGAAGGAGAAGCAAAGTTTGGTATTGATGTGATTCTCGGTACTCAATCAATCTCAATTCCTCCATATAAAATGGCTCCAGCAGAATTATGAGAGTTTTAAGAGCAATTAAAAGACTTGTTATAAAAAGGATTCATACTACCTAGTATGTCCCCTTGGGGCGCACCAGTGTTATTTATGCATAAGAAAGATGGATCATTGAGAATGTGTATTGACTATCGACAACTGAATAAGGTGACTATTAAGAATAAATATCCCCTTATGAGAATTTATGACTAATTTGATCAGGTACAAGGAGCCAAGTGTTTCTCAATGATTGGTTTGAGGTTAGTTTACCACCAAGTGAGGGTTAAAGAGAAGGATATACCCAAGATATTTTTTTGAACATGGTACAGTCATTATGAGTTTTTAGTCATGTCTTTTGGGATAACTAATTCACCCATAACTTTTATGGATTTGATGAATCAGGTGTTCAAGCCATTCTTAGATGTGTTCATGATAATCTTTAAAGATGATATTCTGGTTTATTTGAGATCAAAAGAGGACCATGCCAGTCATTTATAATAGGTGTTATAGATTTTCCATGATCGTAAGTTATATGTAAAGTTCTCTAAATGTGAGTTTTGATTAAAGTCTGTGGCATTCTTGGGTCATATTGTATCTAATTAAGGAATAAAGGTTGATACTCCAAAGATATAAGTTGTGAAGAACTGGCCAAGACCTACAACGCTTACAGAAGTTCATAGTTTTATTGGGTTGGCAGGTTATTATAGAAGGTTTTTTGAAGAGTTTTCTTCAATTTATACGCCTTTAACAAAGCTAACACACAAAGCATCCAAGTTTCAATGGAATGATGCAGGTGAAAAGAGTTTCCAAGATCTGAAGAATAAGTTGACTTCTACACTCATATTGGTAATTTTAGAAGGCACAAAAGGGTATGCAGTGTATTGTAATGCTTTAAAAATTGGCTTAGGATGTGTGTTGATGCACCATGGTAAATTAATAGCATATGCCTCAAGAAAATTACGGCTAAATAAGAAAAATTATCCAACTTATGATCTTGAGCTAGCAACAGTTATATTTGCCTTAAAGATATGGAGTCACTACCTGTATGGGATTCATGTTGACATATATACTTTCCATAAGAGTTTACAATATATGTTTAATCATAAAGACCTAAATTTGAGGCAACAAAGATGGCTTGAGCTATTAAAAGACTATGATGTTGATATCTTGTATCATCTGGGGAAAGCAAATGTGGTAGCTGACTAATTCATAAGGCTATGGTGAGCACTTATGGGCAGTCTACAGAAAGACAAGGGATGACTAAAGATCCACACAACTATCCAATTTGGCGATTTTCCTATTTGAAACTATAGATGAAGGGCTTATTGTGCATAATAAGGTAGAATCTTCATTAGTAGCTGAAGTAAAAGAGAAGCAATATGCAGATCCTATTCTATTACAGCTTAAAGAGAATGTACATTGTGGTATGACAAAGGTATTTGAGATTATGCAATAGAGAGTACTTCGGTGCCAAAACAGATTATGTGTGCCTAATGTAGATGGGCTAAGAAAGAGAATTATTACAAAGGCACATTATTCAAGGTATTCCATCCATCTGGGGTCAACTAAAATGTATCATGATTTGAAAGGAATGTATTTGTAAGACCCCACAAAATTCTAAGCTTAATTCAGTCCTTTAAAGCTTGTTAAGGGGTCCCAAACATTAAAAAGTTTAGCTAAGAATTAATACTTAGAGTTATTTTAGCCTTCATAGTTGGCGATCTTATTTCGCGACCCTTACGACTATTAAATGTCAATCTTTAAGTTGTTTCATGCTTAGGAATGTCAGTAGGTGTTCTCGGATGAGTTTTAGATTTTTTAAACATCATTTGAAGCACGCTTGGGAGTCCAAACCAGTGTATCAACGCGATCTCTATGTGCCGCATTGCCTATCGCGTCGATGAATATTTTCCCCAACTCCTAGTGTAATTTCCAGTAAATCAATGTGGACTTGATGCGGCGTGTCATCCATCGCGTCGATCCCATCAATACGGTGCATCGGTCTGCGCGTCACTAGACCAGTTTTCAGTCATTCAAAAGCCATATCCTCAGGGATATTTGGCTCATTTTCCCACGTCTATCATCCCCCAAAACATGTGATTTAGCCACTTTAGAGGCAAAATCCATTCACTATTCTCAAAATTACTCAAGAACAAAACCCTAGGGCTTCTAATTCAAGGTTCAAGATTCAAGAACTCACCACCAACCTTCATTAATTCAAGTACTCCAGTGTGTGAAGTGTTCATCCAAGGGTTCCTTTCACCCTTGGAGTCCAAGAAACTTTTTTTAAACTTCAAGTAGATTGATTTCATGATTTCCATGATTGGATTGAAGTTTATTCATGATTATAATATTAATTGGGTTTCTAATCTATGGTTTATTATAAGTTTCATGTGGAATTGATTATCATGTGTGTAGTATCATATGACTTTATGTTGAAGCCATTGAATTTGTGAATTTAGGAATTGATGATATGATGCCTATATGTTTTTTAGTATCATGTGCATATTGGTGCTCCCCAAGTGTTTGTTAAAGTGCTCATGTGAACTAAATGGGGAAAAATCATGACATGCTAGTAAATATGTAACTTATGCCTTACGTTGTATACTCTATGCTTTAATTTTCATGCTATCGAGTCCTGGGGGTATTAAATACCCAAAAATTTAGTTGTTTACCTAGAGCTGCAGTAGTTAAAGAACATCTCAGTAGTGTTACTAATAGTAGACTCAGTAATCAGTCACAGTCTCAGTTCAGTATTTAATTCAGAACTCAGTGAACTCAGTCAGTTAACCAGATTCAGTAGTACTCCATCAGTTAGCAGAACCTAGTGAACACAATTCAGTTCAGTTAGATAGTACGATCAGTAATAGTTCAGTCAAGCCTAGTATGGAATAGAAATTAGTTTAGTGTCTATTTAGTTGGGAGTGGGATTCAGCAGTGAGCGAACCCAGGGATGGGGGCATTCCAGCCAGCATAGGGTTTGACCCTTAGTAGTAATCCCTGCATTACAGAACTATGTAGCCAGCGTAGGTTGAGATATCTTCCTTCCAGACTAGGGTTGATACATCTTATACGAGATTTCCGGCCAACGAGGGTTGACAAAAAAGCTTTCTGTCAGAGAGGGTTAACTCACAACTTGTCTTTACCCGTGGAATGATATTGACACCCTTCCAACTGGGGTTACAAGTTGGACCCCAATCCATTCAGAGAGGGGAATGTCGATTAGATGATTACCTCCTACATTTTTCGTTTCTTTTTTAGTATAGAACTCAGTTTAGTTCTACTGAATTAGGACTGCCAGAAATAGTCACCTAGTTATCAATCAGGACTATCAGAAATAGTCACTCAGTTATCAGTATTATAGTATCAGTAAACTCAGATATCAGTTAATCAATATTCAGAACTCAGTAACCAGTGTTAACATACTCTCAATTACAATTTATGTATTTATGCATGTTCTCTCATTCAGTTATGTTCATGCTACTCAGTTAGTGATTGTTCATGCACATGAACCCATGCATATTAACCTACCTCACTTAGCATACCAGTATATTCAAAGTAATGACATATATCTTTTTTTTTGCACTATGATGTCTTAAATCATAGGTTCAGACGCACGGGCTCCTGATCATACTTAGAATCCCATCCTATCTGTAGCAGACTTATTGATGAGTCCTTATTGTTCTAGGATAGAGTATTATTTTAGTATTTCAGTGCAGTTTTCAGTAGTCAGAGTTAGTTGGGGGCTTATCCCATCAACTCCATAATTCAGACAGTTAGAGGCTTTCAGACTAGAGTAATTTAGACATGTGTTTCAGTATTCAGTATTGATTTTCAATTATGAACCTTTTGGCATTTACAACCTCACTTCTACATTTATTTCAGACAGGTTGCTATTACAATATTATTATTATATAGTGCTCACAGCAGGTACCAGTCATGGGTTAGTTGGTGGTATTTTGGGATCGCTAGCACCATGTAGCGTCTGGGATACAGACTCGGGGAATTACAGTGTTGGTGGGGTGACATAAAGATGAACATTGCAAAATTTATAGCCGAATGTCCAAATTATCAAAGAGTTAAAGTAGAGAACCAAAAGCCTGGGGTTTTTATGCAATGTATAGATTTTTCAATCTAGAAGTGGGATATGATAAACATGAATTTCATCACTGGTTTGCCTCGTCATCTCAAAATTTCGATTCCATATGGGTAATTATTGATAGGCTTACCAAAAAAGCACACTTCCTGCCGGTTAAGACCACTTAATAGGTGAAGAGTTTGCAAAATTGTATATTAAAGAGATAGTTCAGCTACACGAAGTACCAATCTCTATTATATTAGATAGGGGAGCTCAATTTACTTTAAATTTTTAGAAGTCTTTTCAGAGAAATTTGGGAAGACAAGTTAATTGAAGTACAACTTTTCACCCTCAAACAGATGGGCAAGTAGAATGTACCATTCAAATACTTGAAGTTATGATACAAGCTTGAGTACTTGACTTTAAAGGTAATTGGGATGATTATTTACCTCTCATCGAGTTTTCCTACAACAATGGCTATCATTCAAGTAACAAAATGGCACTATATAAAGCTTTGTATAAAAGAAAGTGTAGATCACCAATTGGATGATTTGAAGTGGGTGAAACTGCCTTGTTTGGGTCAGATCTTGTTCATCAAGCTATGGAAAAGTTTAACGTGATCCAAAAACATCTATAAATAACCAAAATTTGACAAGTCTTATGCAAATGTTATAAGGAAGGGGCAAGAGTTTTCTATATGTGATTGGGTATTCTTAAAGATATCACCAATAAAAGGGGTAATGAGATTTTGTAAAAAGGGAAAACTATGTCCACATTATATAAGCCCATATAATATTATTCAAAGGTTTTTCTAAGTCACACATGAGTTAGATATACCCAAGAACTCTCAACAATCCATCCAGTGTTTCACGTCTCAGTGCTTCAGAAGTGCGTTGGAGATCCATCTCATATTACTCCTACTAAAGATGTACAAGTTATAAAAGATCTCACCTATGAAGGAATACCTATTGCTATTCTAGATCAACAATTTAAGAAGTTATGAAATAAGGAAATAGCTTATGTAAAAGTAATTTGGAGAAACCAGCAAGTAGAAGAGATCACATGGGAAACTGAAGAAGCGATTAAATCTAAGTACCCCTATTTATTCAAATACGAAGAGAAAGTCCAAGATAATGGATTGGAACAATAACAAGTAAGTATAATAAATAAGTACTATGTGATAACAGTAATATTAACCTTAGGCTTGAACTTGTTTAGGTTGGGAAGTTATGCTAACATTCAAGGATGAATCCTAGGGGGGGGATATAACACCCTATATTTTGCATGTTCTTGTTCTATTTATATGGAAATCAGTATAGCCTTGTGGTATTGGTAATGGAAGAGATTTTTTATGCGAGTATTGATGGGGTAGATAGAGTTCAAGATACTGCCTATATGTTTAAATATGACACAACCAAGTTAATATCGATACAACTATTTAACTTGGAATCGTAAGCCGGAATTTGAATCTAAAGTTTAAAGTGACCAAGTTTATACAAGTTGTAAGATTAAAAGGATTAAGGATTGAAAATGGAATAAAATATTGAGGTGCTTTCTTGACTTAATTAAGCTAGTAGGTGAGTCACCTACTTGAGATAGATTGATCAAGTGAACCCAAGGCTATGGATCATATTTGGGCCTATATTAATGTGTTCACTTGGGCCTAACTTAAGTAAAAGAAAAGTAAATGAAGAAATGTCCCAACAATTAATCTGCCAAGACCCAATTTAATTAAGCCCGACAATGAATCAAGCAAGTAGGTTTATCACCTACTTTGAACTTTTGAGCAACTTAATCTTCTTAAGTAGGTGAATCACCTACTTAGACCCATTTGACCAATTTGAGGTCCAAAATGCAGCTAAATAGATAGCCAAAAATATGGCCTTTATAAGGTCAAGTTGCTAGTTATTTCCTTCAATTATAAGTCACAAAAGTACCATATTTCATAAAGTTCTCTCTACTTCTATGTAGAACAGTAAGGAGCATCCCTAATTCTCCTTCTAGGGTTCTTGAAGAAACCCTCACCTAGGTAAGTGAAAATAATTATGGTTTAGCTAAATTCTCTCATGGAAGATTAGGAAAATGTGTTATTCATGCTTATATATAAGTCTAGGGCAGAATATAAATTAAGATAACTACTTACTTTTTCTTTGTTATTAAGAGGCTTCTCTTTTCTTTTTTAGTTTAAAGTATGAAGTTCAAGTTCTTGAAGAGCAAGTTAAAAAGATAAGCTATAAAAAATTAAGGTAAGGTGACTGCTCTATTTTGTCCTCCTTGTGTATGAGTTTGGATAAAGAATGGATATGTTGTTATTAAGAAACTCAAGGGATGATGAGTTCAATATTTGATTGCTATAATATAAGGAAATTTGGGGCTGTTTTGTGGACTATTTTATGTGTATATATTGGAGGCTTCCAGGTTGATGTTAGGGAAAGTTGTGATTAGTCTGTATTGAAATATAGAAGAAAGATGTGGTGGTAAAACACCAAATTAATTATTGTATATTTTTATTGCCCATTCTATTTTGTATATCATTTGGAGGGTGTAATGAAGCCAATGTTTTTTTGGAGGATCTTATAAGAATCGGTATGGTATTTAGATGTAATTAGAGGAGAAGAGGGTTAAAATAACACCCTTGATTGATAAATTAAGGGCTTACTGCCCGGCTACTGTTTTGGGAAAAGTTAAGTAGCCCAATATGTTAGGTAGTTACTAATATTAGTTTTACCATATACTTTATTATAGATAAGTAATCTAAAAGGCAGGAAGTTAAGTTGGGTTAATATCAAATATATACAACCAGGTATGTAAGGCTACTCTATGTCGTATTCTTTGGCATAAAATCCAACACTTATGTACAAAGCAAGCTTCTAAAGCTCTCCTATAGTAAATGATACATAGTGGCAACACATGATCCTCTATCTATTTAATGACCTTGTTCTTGCTCCCTAATGTGTTAAAATACCTCATCACATGCTTATAATAAGTTTGCATTTTAACATTCACTAGCAAGTCTTAAGAGTTCTTTAAGTCAAATAAGACCCGTATATTATTTTTAGCTCCTAAATATTTCATTCGTGTACAATCTTCTCCTTACCTCTGTGTCATTGAATTAAGTGTTTATTCACATGTATTTTATTGGTAGTTTATTATTCTAAGATACCATAATGTCATGACCACCAAAGTAATAATCTTAAAGGCTAAATAAACCAAGTAATACAAATCTGAGTTGAATGGGTGGTAGCTCAGGGTCATAAGCCTATCATGGGCCGATCCCTATACATTTATATATGGGTGGCCTCTTATGGACAAAATCCTAGCATGTGCCGATCCCAATCTTTTTATACATGGGTGGAAACTCAGGGGCGTAATCCTAACATGGGTCGATCCTAATTTGTGTGTTTACCACTGAACAACTGGTCATTTACATTATATGGCTTACAAAGATTATGAAGTAAGAAGGGTAAAATTAAGAAAAGAGTGTAATGTACCTGATCCCACAAGTATATATAAGGTGGTCTGCTAGTACTATTTATACACTTGTATCTGATTTCTATTGAGATCTTGTATCATGTGTAGTTACCTCCACCCTTTCATATTTAGTACATATTATTATTCCAATGTATCTCATGGGGGACCTGTGTTTTATGTTGCAGGTGCAGGTACTTTGGCTAATACACCTCCCTAGTAGGAGCACAAGATATTCAATGACTATTGGTGAGCTCCAGGTTGATTCGGGGATTTTTTAGTCTATTTTATATATTTTGGTATTGTACAGTAGTTAAGAGTTTGGTGGGGGTTTGTACCAACCTTAAATAAGTGTCTATGTATCTTGTAGAGAATTTTTAGACCCATGTAATGTTAAGCATAATAGAGTCTTATCTTTTAGATGTTATGGCCCGAACAACCAAGTCTTGTTTATATAGTTTTGGGCTTTTTATTTATTTTCCATCGATGTATTATATACATGTATAGTAGAACCTTTGGTTATTATAGTTACATGCATGAGAAGTAAAAGGTTATGTATTGGTGCTCTCAGGCCTTTATGACTATGGGTGCCTGTTTGCCTAAATAGGATTTAAGGTGTGACATATAGGCCATAGGTAAAGAGATGATGGTGAAAGCTACCTAGTTTAGGACTAAATTTGAAATTTTCATGTAATATATCCCTTAACCCTACCACGGTATTCTATTATCTTGATGATTGATGGATATATTGTTTATGACTGATTTTGGTAAATTACAAACTTTATCCCTCTCCTTGGAATGCTACATCATTTCATGATGTAGTTTCAGAGGGATTTTCTTTTAATCTTGTGTGGTTTTAGGTGGTTTGATATATCATTCACACAACTATTAAAGTGGTGAGCCCTCCATCATTCGAAAGGCCTAGTTTTTTTTAGCCCTTTTGGTTTCAGTACTTTGTTTCTTTTATTCTGTAATAGTCGAGGTCATGTCCTGGATTAGTGGTTGTATTATGATTAAAGTCTTATATACTTAGTGGGTTATTGTTTCTAGATTTAGATTTGGTCTTCAAACTACATTTTTTAATATATCAAACTGTTTTATGTTATAATTTTAGTTCTGTAAATTTTATTTATGATTATGCTTATGATATAATGCTAAAGGGCCATCTCATGCCTTCATTGGTTTGGATGATCATCATAGCTGGGGCCACAGTTCGGGTCATGAAAAGCTTGGTATTAGAGCATGATTCAGGGTCCCAGGGTTTCTATAAGTCATGTCGTGTCGAGTTCCATTTATAGGTGTGTAGAATGCCATACTTATAAAGGGGAAGCTACGAGGCATTTAGGAGTGTTTCCCTTCTTTTTCATTTTATTTTATGCTAGAGAGTCTAGTTACTATGAATCTTCTCTAATTCTCAGATTACTCACATTTCAGATCATGTCTCATGATGATCTAATGGTCGTAGAAATTCAGTTGGGACTTCTGTTCCAACTAGGGCTGGTGCTAAGGAGGTTCGCACTACTCATGGTATACATACTCGGTAGAAGACCTGTACTCTTGACTTTTCTAATGCTCTTGATGTTCAATTAGTCCCTACTAGTCCTTCTCAAACTTTCCAAGCTGGTATTACTCATACTCAGTCCCTTTAGGGAGACATCTAGAATGCTTAGTTTCGTCGGTCCATCCATATGCTTTCTCAGATTGTGGCATCCCAGTCTTATTGTTCTGATCATGGTGGTTCTGCTACTAGTTCATCGGAGGTCACTCTAGTTTGCCAGTTTATGAGGCTTAATCCCCCAACTTTTACAGGTTCTAAGGTTGAGGAGGATCCTAAGGGGTTTATTGATGAGATGGAAAAAATCTTAAGAGTTATGCATAATAATGAATTAGAAGGTGTGGAATTAACAACCTACTAGTTAAAAGAGGTAACTTATTAGTGGTATGAGGAGTGGAAAGAGTTAAGGGGTGAAGATGCTGAGCCAACAGTATGTGAGGAGTTCTCAGGAGCTTTTCTTGATCTCTTCTTTCCTTAGGAGTTGAGGGAAGACAAGGTTGGAGAGTTTATGAATCTAAAGAAGGAAAGGATGAATGTTAAGTAGTATGCATTAAATTTTACTCAATTGTCCTGTTATGCTCTTGATCTTGTGTCTAGTATGAGGTCCAAGATGAGAAAGTTTGCTTTGGGTCTTTCTCGTGACTTGGTACTAGAGTGTAAGGAAGATATAATAAACCATGACATGGATATATCTCGGTTGGTGGTTTAATGTAATAGGTAGAGGAGAAGAAATAAAAGAAGGCAGAGGTGGAGAAAGGCACATTAAAGAGTTTAAGTATATAGAGCAGGGTGCGAGTCAACAGAATAGTGAAATAGAGGGTAGGTAGTGGCATAGGAAGAAGAATTAGGGAAATTCTTATTCCTTATCTAATGCTCCTTCCCCAAGGCCTTCAGGTGATCGATGTTCTCAGTTTAGAAATTGTCTTAGGGCATAGGGTGCCCAATCTCAGGCCAATGCAACACAGTCGTCCCCACCTTACCCACCTTGCCATATTTATAGAAAGGTTCATCATGGTTTCTATCACTATGAAAATAGTATGTTCTATGGATGTGGTCAGCCACATCATATTCAGTGAGGGCCTTTAGCTAAGGTGGCGATTGGGGCTAATAAGTTTTGGTTGACACTACCCAGGATCCTGTAGCTACGGGCACCATTTCAAGGATAGAAAATGACTGAAATTGCCTTGATGCACTATCTACTCGTCAGGAATCCGAGGAATCCCTCGTTGTCGTCCTTTATACGTTACAAATTTTCTCTCGTAATGATTATACTTTGTTGTATCTACGATCTACCCTATCTTATGTAACTCCTTATATGGCTGTTCATTTTGAATTTGGTCCAGAAAGTATGTTCGACCACTTTTTAGTTTCTACCCTAGTGGGTGAGTCTATTTTTGCTAGAAAAGTCTATAGGGTTGTGTGGTGTCCATCTTTCATAGAGAGACATTGGTACATTTAATAGAGCCGGATATGGTGGATTTTGATGTGATCTTGGCTACGGATTGCTTCATTTGTGCTACGCTTCTCTGATTGTAGGACCCAAAAGGTCACTTTCTATTTTTCTAATGAACCATTTATAGAATGGGAGGGTAGTTCCCTAGTGCCGAAAGGAAGGTTAATTTCTTATCTTAGAGACAAAAATTAAATATCCAAGGGGTGTTTGTATCATCTATTTTAGGTCAAGGATTCTAACTCTGAAAGTCCCTCCCTTCAGTTTATTTTCGTGGTTAATCAATTTCTCAAAGTTTTTCCTAACGATCTTCCTGGGATTCCTCTAAAAGGGGAAATCGCTTTGGGATTGATCTTTTACTGGATACCTGACCCATTTCCATTCCTCCTTATAGGATGGCTCCGACAAAGATGAAAGAACTAAAGGAGAAATTAAAGAATCTCTTTAATAAGGGTCTCATCTGTCCTACTATTTCTCATAGGAGTGCTCCTGTTCTATTCGTGCAAAAGAAAAATGGGTCTCTCCAAATATGCATAGACTATTGTCAGTTGCATAAGGTCATTATGAAAAACAAGTACCCTCTTCCTAGAATTGATGACCTTTTTGATAAACTTCAGGGTGCTAAGTGTTTCTATAAAATAGATCTTTGTTCAGGTTAACATTAATTGAAGATTAGGGAGGTTGATATTCCCAAAACTACTTTCTGAACCCATTATGTCCATTATGAGTTCTTGGTCATGTCTTTCGAGTTGACGAATGCCCAGACTACTTTTATGGATTTTTTCATTATAATTTTCATTGATGACATCCTGGTGTATTCAAAAAGTCAGGAGGATCATGCAAATCATCTCTGAAATGTGTTTTAGACCCTTAAGGATCAGAAATTGTACGCAAAATTTTTTAAGTGTGAATTTTGGCTAAGTGTTGTGACTTTTCTTTGGCATGTCATATCCAGTAAAGGAATTAAAGTGGATCCACAAAAGATTGAGGTGGTTAAGACATGGCCTAGACCCATGTGTCATACCCTATTTTTACCTGAGGTCAAAACGAGCATGATGTTATGGACTCTAAAAGAATGAAAATTGTACAGAGTCGCCGCCTTATTTTAAGGGAAATGAGGAAAACCTTTTTTTTTTATTAAAATGCATGACTTGTGTTTTAGTCTACGAAACCAATTTAGATTCTAGGTGAGGATTCAAGTTATTCCAAAGGGAAGGGGTTAGGCATCCTTTAGAATCCACAAGTGTGGTACCCGACTAGACTAAATTATCAAAGAGGAGGAGGTATAAATATTTAAATAATATAAAGCTGTATGTGTATTAAATATATAAATAAATTTATTGTTATGAAAATATGTACGAAAGTATGTATAAAAATATAAAGATTTCATGTAAAAGGAAAAAACATTTTGTAACGTATAAAAAAGGAAAAGTATCTTTTATATACTAAAAAAAAGAAAAGTATTAATCAAAAATCACAAAGGAAAATATAAATTCATTTTTTAAAAGAGATCTATGTAATATGTAAATGTGAATTAATTGATTAACTTAATTATTTTATATAAATATTAATGGCCTAAGTTTTGCCTAAAATTGATGAAATTGTGTAAATAAAGAATATCCCTGCCCGACACTCAAAAAGTAAAATTTTCACTATTTTTTTGTTATTTGTACAAGTGTGAAAATATACAATACAATATAAAATTTAAGGGCCCCTTTGACTGTAACTCCCGACGAGTATTTCAAAATAACCTGTATAAACACTTAAAAAAAGAATGTTAGTAACAAATAAAAAATAATCAAAATAAATTGAACAAGTATGTATGCGTATAAATATTTAAAAATATATTTTTTGTTAAAAAGTGGGCTCAGATAATGTCATGACTGCGAAATGGTTGCTCAATTAATTGGCCGTCCTAAATCGTCTTGCAACAAAGTGGTTGCTCAATTAATTGACCGCCCTAAATCATTTTACCAAGATATGAATTGTAAAATATTGTGTTGTTATAAAGTTTCTTCATCGCCCAAAATATTTATTACGTATTCGTAAACGTAGAATCATCTTTTGATTACGGAGGCCTCAAATTAATAATAATTTTTCATCGGCCAAAATGTGTATTATCTTATTCTTTATCAGTGTAATAAATAAATACAGTGGAGAAATCCCACTATAGAGAATAATAATATGATAAGCAATATAAAACAAATGTCATTTGCAATATAAAACAAATGTCATTTGCAATATAAAATAAATGTCATTATCACCAAACAATAGTATTCTGGCCTACAAAAACACATCATCAGAACAATTGAGAATAATAACATGATAAGCAAATAAGAGAAGAAAATCATTTTTTAGATCTAGTGTTTAAGGGAGGTAACACCGGAGAAACCTCTATGGTTTTCGGTGTGACAGTGTAAAAGATAAGGAGACAGTAGCATATAGAAGATAATGGTGGTGTTACTGTGGGACTGGCAATGGCGGCTCGTGGCTGTTTCGAGACTCGCTTGCCGGCGATTAACTTCGACGTGGCACGACAAAAAGGGAAAGAGATTGGAGAGCGCTGGTGAGTTTTTGATGGCTAGAGGTTTGGTGAAGAACTACTGGTCGGAGATGACCAGTGGTGATGGGGGATTTGCCGGATACAAAAGAGAGAAGAGAGCAGGGGCGGCACCAGTGGACAACTTGTCGAATCTGGGACAGTGAAGGAGAAATGGAGAGAATTGTGAGGGAGAAGGAGATCAAAATGATGATTCTCTCTATAGTGTACTTGCGTGTGTATATGTATATGGATATGTGTAGTGTATATGTGTATTGTTGTGTTGTTACCTATATCTGTGGTGTGTTTTGAAGAGAAAAATGGAAAAATGGAATAACTAAAATATGTTTGTGTATTTATGAATGTGTGTGGGTTTGAAAAGGAAAAATATTTATGAGTTGTAAAAAATAAATATATGTGTATTTTGAAAGAGAGGAAAAAATAAACAAAAACAACGTGTCAAAAATGTGTCCTCCCACCACCTATTTACACAAAAAAATGAGCACCCCTTTAATCCAATGGATAAAGAGGTGTCCTCTTTTTTTATAATAGAACACCCTTAGGTCCTTAAGTTATTGGCCAAATGATTTTCATTCTTTTGACCAACGGACAAAGTAATTATCCAAAGGGTAGTGTCATTGAGTGGTCGTTGTTAGATGTGATGAGACAAAACTGAGTGGTTATTGTCGGATGTGACAAGACATTATTGTATAGTCGTTGTCGGATGTGATAAGACATCAAATTATTATACTGCACAAAAATAATTGATCCAACTCAGCATTTGCGGACTGTAAAATATAGATGTTGAATGAAAAAATGTAAAGAATATTAAAATTATTAAAATATAATTAATTTAAAAATACTGTAAAATATATATATATATATATATATATATAACGTCATGTCATGCACGTGTGCGGGTGATTGTAAAATGTTAAGAATGATAATGAATTGATAAAAATCCTAAAATTAGAAAAATTATTAATAAATTATAAAAAATAATAATATGACGACAAATTGATTAAAATCCTAAAGAAAGGAAAATTATCAATAATTTATCAAACAATTATAAAAACATGTGAAAATTATGTTTCGAGCCCTTTAACAAACAGAAAGCCTGAAAACGTTAATTTTAGGCACGAAGAGCAAAAATTGGGTGTCAACAGTTTCCCCTTTTAATTTGAGGATGATGTAGAAGTCTTTAAATGAAAACATTGATGTGTAGCCAATTTTGCTCGACAAAAATAATTTGAAGAAAATTCAATCAAACTCCAATTTAAAGTTACCTACATACCTCGAGTTGTATGAGGATCAGGTCAATATAGTTCAAAAAATTAAGAAAATCTCCCTGTTGTTGAGGGTGAGTGATCGTGTGAAATGATTATTGGGAGAAGGACTAATTGGAAATAAAAATATTTATCTATTTTTGATGCCCCTTTCAAAATTGCCCCTGTGAGATGATGGAGACGCAAGATTGTGTACTTGCTGGAGAGAAAGAATGATTGCAGTTGTGATGATCGAACTCTGTACAGAGCTTTCTAAATATCTCTAGTGTTATGAGAATCAGGTCACTGTAATTCGAATCAAAGCAATATCTTGATAAATATCAAAATTTGCCCCAGTGTAGAGTTATGGTGACACTGGGTTCCTTCAAGGATGACAACAAAATTTTTAACATGAATGGCATGAACACGGGTGCTTATTCCAAAATTAACTGTTTGGGTAGCTGGAAATGAGTAGATGTCGGATAGCAATATTTGCTGGGGACTTTGAGGGAAAAGGAGATTATGAATTTTCAAAGATTGCCCCTGTATCAGATTAAGACGACATTGAGTAATGATAATAAGGATTATAAAAATGAGAGTTTTGGGTCGAGCTGAGTTGAGTTTCTTCACCAAAATTTCTGACGTAACTAGGGATCCCTGACATTCCGCTATTTTTCCCTAGTTTGCTGCTAAGAGGATAGTTCCACGTTGTTCTGCATGTTCTAGTATTGTCTCTATTTTTGAAGGCAATCCGCCTGGTGGGGTGATAACTGAAATATAAATAGCCTCCATCGGCTGAGCAGTAATTGAAATGTAAATAGCCTCCCTCAACTGAGTAGTTGATGAAATATAATTAGCCTCTGTCAGCCAAAATTTAAATAGCCTCCGTCGACTGAAATGTAAATAGCCTCCGCTGGCTATAATGTAAATAACCTCTGACGACTGAAATGTAAATAGCCTCCGTCGGCAGAAATATAAATAGCCTCCGTCGGCTGAAATGTAAATAGCCTCCGTTGGCTGAAATGTAAATAGCCTCCGTTAGCTGAAATGTAAATAGCCTCCGTCGACTAAAATGCTTGTTGAGGAAGTGAAAGTTGCATTAAATGCCCTATTGTTGGGGGCGGGCATGCCCTGTCCTATTGTTCGGGGTGGACTTGCCCTGTCCTATTATTCAGGGCGAACTACCCTGTCCTATTGTTCGGGGTGGACTTCCCTGTCCTATTGTTCAGGGTGGACAACTCTATCCTATTGTTTGGGGTGGACTACCCTATCCTATTGTTCGAGGCGGACTGCCCTGTGTTATGTTAGAGTTTTGTGAACATTTGTTAGTACTTGATGACCAAGTATTAATGGGGATATCCCTTTAATGCAACCTGCCAAAAATCCTGAAATTTCTTTTAGAGTTAGAAGGTATTAGCGAATGAATTGATAAAACCTGGCTTCCTAGCTTGTGATAGACATTTGATTTTGAGTTTCAGATGGAATGTTGTAAGATACTTGACATGTGCCTCCTTGAGCATTTTTATGACCTGTATGATTCGAGAAAATTCTTTAGTGTCTTGGATTAATTATGGATAAATTGACGATACCTAGATTCTCAGCTTGTGATGGTGAGGCAACATTTAGGCTTCCAAGATGTTTGAACCTTTGTTGTAGCGATGTTGTACCTACGCTTAAATAAAGTTTCTTAGTTTGAGAAGGGGATGTTGATTTTGTGTTAATTGAGAACTCGACCCAACAGCTATCTCGTCCTTCAATCTTTTGACAATCGGTAATCTATTCGGGATTTGGAGTAGTGACACTTCCTAACTCCACATAATGTGCTTATACTAGTATGTCTTCTGGTGGGAACTTTCTCCATCTTGATATTTGCTTTCAGACTTCCATCAAAGTGACGCGGTTGTTGGGGCTTGAGATGATAAATGAAATTTGAAAAGATGTAAAAGATTATGTTGTTGATATGACCGAGCCTGACTTAAGATGCCTACATATCCTAGAAATAGAATCAAGTCAAAACGTAGTTTCATGTGAGGGGAATCAAGAAAAATTTGTCCACAAGGGTGGGTATGTGGAGAATGGTAAGATTGATAATCATGAGCTTGCTTTGGAAAGCTCATTTGTTCATTTGCTGAAGCGGTGCCTCTTATGTATGAGTCTTCAACATCTTATGGCTTTTTCTTGTGCTAACGATTAACATCAAAGTATTTCTTAATTTGAGTGATGCTTTTGTAAGTTGTTGGAGTTGATCAAGCATTGAGATTTGCATCTCAATGTCGGTTCCTTCATGTCATGGCTTTGAGAGGAAGAGTAGTGAACGCGTTGTATATGCTATCTTCATGTGTAGTCTCGCTTACTTACATTTTGATAAAAGCAAGAGGCTTGGGTACATGCGCGAATCTTCTCTGCGTAAACTCTGAATATTTCTTGGGAGCCTCATTGATAGTCTCCTTATCTTGTGGGAATCTTCGTATATGAACTCTTTTTGGGTCCATTACAGTCGTTCTTTTGTGTACCTATTTGAAAAGAAATAACTTGCAACAACAGACACAACAACCTTTTTGGTTGTTGCATAATTATTTGACAGTTTAATATGTCTTCAAAATGGGGTGCCCCTTTTGGACACCGATGACACTTTATGCAGAAGGGTTCCTGTGATTGTGTAATCTTGTGTTGATGTGGTAACCCTTTTGAGTCACCCATAATGCTTGTGGAATGATGACCTCTATGGTTATTGCCAATAATTCTTCGCATACGATCTCAGATAAGTCTTGCGCATCTTTTGTATTAATATGACTTATAGATTCCCCTTGAATCATCAATCTTTGGATTATCTTGCATATTATTTAATGTTGGCTATGAGGCGACTTATAGATATTCTTTGAATTGCAAGCCTTTAGATAATCCTGCACATTATTCGACCTTGGATAAGAGACGACTTATAGATATCTCTCCAATCGCTAGATTTCAGGTGTTCCTGCACATCTTCCGACCTTGGACACAATATGACTTACAGATATCTCTCAAATTGCTAGCCCTAGGGTAATCCTACACATAATCGATCTTGGATATGACGCGTCTTATAGAGAACCCTTGGACGTATCAATTTGATGATCTCGCATATTCTCTAATAAGGATTTAGTTGCGACTTATGGATAATCTTTGGACTATCAATTTTTGGGTAACCTTGCATATTATCCGGTTAGGATGTTATTGTGGCTTACGAATGACCTATGGACTATCAACTCAGAGGTAATCTTGCACACTATCTTATTTCAAATAATATGACTTATAGATGATACTCAAATTATCAATTTCAAGGAAATCTCATACGTCGTTATCTTTCTGATAGCGACGTAAAGATGTACCTTTGAATCATGTGCTTCAGATGTTCATTCATAAGATAATGATATATCCTCAACGCCAACATATGTTATCTCGCGTGTCAACAATTATTGAATGTTGATATCCTCGATTGATGTATTAGTCATAATCCAAGCTTGAATGCTTTTGAGCATATTTTGGAAATCCTCTTGAAGATTTGGTTGATCTCCTTATGAATGAAGTAATGAGTGTTCGATCCTGCGCTGATCTTCGATGTGATTGTGGAGCATTTGGATTGATAGTATCTTTTTAAAGCGTTCTTCAAAATTTTGCCCCAGTATCTTGGAGAGACTTTCTCGACGATTCTTTGTTGCGTATCTTGGGATAGTCTTGATGGATCATTTCAGGTTTTCTGGATACCGTTGTGTTTAAGTTTTTCTCATCGTTAGGGAAACATGGAATTTTTTACTATAAAGGGATCGAGCCTTATATAGGATGCCTACGTATCCCGCAGAGGAAAATTAGGTCACACGCAGTTCCAATTACAAAAGGGGAAATGATTCTACTTAAGTACAACCGAACCCGTTGAGGGTTGCCTACATATCTCACCATGAGAAATCAGGTCAGAACGTAGTTCTGTTACATGTTAATTAGAAGGAAATCTTGTGCCTTCAAACATAGGACTCTATTGACTGCTTTTGAGTCGATCAACTTGGATTCATTTCCATCGCATTCCTACTAAAGTTAGAGCTTCTCTGTAGAGTGGATTATATGAAGGACTTGCCATCTCGGCGTGGAGGATGGTGTCCCTCATGTCATATATACTCTTCCATTTTCATAATTGGCACCAGATCATTATTTGCATTTAGTTTCACTACGACACATTGGATTTCCCCGGCCTTGATCAAACATTCAATTCTATGCCTTAGTCTATTACAATCTTTAGTATCGTGCCCCTGAACTCTAGAGTGGAAATCACATTATTTTCGTTCATCAAACCATCTAGGTAATGGGTTAGAAATATTTCCCAGCTCGGGTTGCAGCAAATTTGCAACTCTCAGTCTCTCGAACAAATGTGCTAATGGTTCAACAAATTGGGTGTGGCTTCGATTGCGCTTACTGTTTGCAAAAGGTGTTTTATTTTGGAGAATTGAAACTTGGATTGGTAGACATAATCGTGATGGATTTTGATATGTGGGAGCTTGGGGTTGAAGGTAATTTCGTTGGATATTGTAGGCATGATAAAATGTATGATTCGATATTTGCATCAGTTCATGATCAGGACTTTGAAGTGATTGGGATGATTCAGGTATTGAATGGTGTGGTATCATAACAAGTGCTTCTTCTTCATTCTCTACCTTATCTCCTTCAATGAACTCCAACTGAGTAGATTTGCTCGAGCTGTTTGTCAACTTAATCTTTCCAGAGTTAATTGACTCTTCAATAAAATTTGCCATTTTGACAGGATCGGAAAACTTTTGCCCCAATGTGGACATTATCTTTTCAAAATGGACACCTTTTTGACTGCGGATAAAATACTTCGTCAATTCACTTTTGTCCATCAGTGGTTGAACTTTTCCTACTTTGGACCTCCATTGTTGAGCATATTCCTGGAATGATTCAGAGGTCTTCTTTTGTATACATATGAGGAAAAGTCGATCAGGTGCGATTTTGGTGTTAAACTTGAAACGATTCATAAAGTCTTTAGCCATGTTGCTCCATTTATGCAAAAGACGAGGGTCTTATTTGGTGTACCAAGCGAGATCCTCACCAGAAAAACTTCTAATGAACAACTTCATTATGAGCTTTTTATTTTTCCAATCCCTACCAATTTATCCCAATACGTTCTTATATGAGTATGAGGATCCCCGGTTCCATCAAACAAGTCAAACTTAGGTGGCTTGAACCCGACTAGCAAATTAATATCTGGATGGATACATAAATCTTCGTAGTCTAAATGTTCGCTGACTTAAGTTTCTTGGAGGTATTTCATTGCACGCTTTATATTACACAGCTCGTTTATGATTATGTCATCCCTCTCTTTTGTACTTGTGTTTATCGAAAGCCTACCTTTAGCATGGAACAGTGAAAATGGGTGTCTCAATCATGCACATTAAAGAAATATATCGTTATTGAAAGGTAACGTGATTTGTTGTTGAATATTATGAGAAGATGTGATGACATTAGGATATGGGGTTCAATGAAGAAATTCATGAGAGTTGATGGGTGTGAATGAGGATGATGGATTTACTAAATCAACAGCCATTATGGGAGATTGTACTGATTGATAGCGTTCAGGTATTGGAGTTTCTAGCGACGAAAAAATAGGAGGGCGCGGATGTGTGGGATCCCTTCCTTGGTGTAGTTCTCCTCTTAACGTCTCGAGTTGTTGTTCCAAGAGAAAAATACGGTCATTCTTATCTGCATCGTATTGTCTTTTAAAAGTCCATGATATATTTTCTAGTGTTGGAATATTTCTAGTCGAGTCGATGACATTGGTGTTCATTCTTGGGATATAGCTTAAGTCGGCTAGTTCGATCGATCAACACAATCAACCTTTCTCAGGGGATAATGAAAACATAAATGAAAGTTAAAGAGTTAGTTCATGTCAATGTACAAGCACATTCAAACAATGTCATGTAAGCGCAACCTATATTGTGGTGCCTCTTTTTGCCAGAGATAGGCCTTCACTCAGATAAAGTGATATAGATGGATCTAGATTCTGACACACTTTGGATTCAGAACAATTTTAATTTTTTCTTGAAGAGGGAATGTATCCAACAAGGGCGGCTAAGAGAGGCCTTGATGATGGAGATAAAGATATATAGTCGGTATGAATTGATAAAAGCGAGCTATAATGATGCCTTTAAAAGAGTGAGCATCTCAAGTCTCGTTATTGATGAATGGGGATCTTGTGGTAGAGATATCAAACGCAAGAAGAGTATTGATGATGTCTCACGCTCATTGGCTGGAAAGAGTTAGAAGTGGGTGAAGATGAATAATATTCCACATCCATTGTCTTGAAGAAGGGTGTCAAGTAATTACAGAGTTTTGAATAATATTCTACTTCTGTTGACTAGAAAAAGGAATCAAACATTGAAAGAATGCTTGACGACATTCCACTCTAGTTGGGATCAAAAGAAGTTAGACGTAGGTGAAATTTTTCAGTGACATTCCCTATTTGTGGACTAGAAGAGAAAGGCGAACGAAAAAAAAGCATCTTTAGAACATTCGGCTTTGATAAACTTTGAGAAAGTTATTTGTGAAGTAGAGTTTTAACAATGCTCTGTATTCGTGAAAATGGTGACGTGAAAATGTTGTCGGATGAAGGAAGAGTAAAATAAGGCCAATCTGATTGTTCTGAATCTATTAATGTCCGATTTCTAGATTATCTGAATCAGTTCTAACACAGAATACTTCATAAAGGTTTCATAACCTTCTGACGAAAAGGTGCCTTCCTAGTTGCGAAGACGATACCTTGGACCATCCCGCCTAAGATTTATACAACATGACCTATTACTAGAGTAAGATTTTTCCCTAAATGTTCAAGAGTAGGACTGAATATTGGCGAGAAGGTACACTAACCTAATTTCACCAACTCTGAAACTAAGGAATCCAAAGAAGGTTCGGAGGAGTGTAGTACACCCCTCGCGTGTACCACAGTGTGTGAATTGTGTACGACCAAAGACAGGATAGGAAAATACAAGTGATAAAGCAGTAACAAGTAGTGTTATTCAAACAAATAAGGAACGAAAGTTTGGATTTGGCTTGCGTCCTTTCACACAGAGCATGATATAAATATATGTAAATCAAATAACATAATAAAGAATAAAAATTCTAAACTAAGCATGATAAAAATGTAAAGAATTTATGAGCAAATTCACATAATTTGCAGTGTAATAGATAAGGAATCAAAGAATTTAATCATATACAAAAATATAAAAATACCTCCCTCGATTGAAAATCGATTCGATCATGGTTAGAACCTATTGTCAAGTCCCCAGCAGAGTCGCCATTCTGTCATACCCTATTTTTACCTGAGGTCAAAATGAGCACGACGTTATGGACTCTAAAAGAATGAAAATTGTACAGAGTTTCCACCTTATTTTAAGGGAAATGAGGAAAACCTTATTTATTTATTAAAATGCATGACTTGCGTTTTAGTCTACGAAACCCGTTTAGATTCTAGGTAAGGATTCAAGTTATTCCGACGGGAAGGGGTTAGGCATCCTTCAGAATCCACAAGTGTGGTCCCCAGCTAGACTAAATTATTAAAGGGGAGGAGGTATAAATATTTAAATAATATAAAGCTGTATGTGTATTAAATATATAAATAAATTTATTGTTATGAAAATATGTACGAAAGTATGTATAAAAATATAAAGATTTCGTGTAAAAGGAAAAAACATTTTGTAACGTATAGAAAAAAAGAAAAGTATCTTTTATATACTAAAATAAGAGTGAGAAACTTTAATATCAGGTGGTTTGATACTGCCAATGCTGGAAAGAATAAATCTGATTATAAACCTCATTGATCATTAGTTGTATCATCACACCAAAAAAATAAATAACGGCAATTAGTAATTGGCAGTAGCTTTACTGGCACTAAATTATACTTTTCAGAAAAAATTATTAACGATAATTATATTTTTGCACCCTTTGTAAATGCCCCTAAAGTATTTAACGACATTGAATCTATTGAAAATTAATTAATGCCGTTAAATATTTTGGCAGTCTTTGTTAAATTATATATTTTTTGCCGCTAAAATCCTTTTTTGTAATAGTGTATTTTATTCTTTCATGTATAATTATTTACTTACAATTTTATTATAAAAAATATTAACATTTTTTAATTAAAAAATAAGCCACATGACTCATCATATACGTGCAATGCACGTGCAGCAAGACTAGTAGATACACATTTGTTAAGACTAAAATATCTAACTGAAGCTAACCGAAGTTAAAGTATCATAGTGAGTCGTGGACTACTTTAAGGGGAGCATTTAATTATATATTTTTAGAAGAATAAATAAAATCCTAGTGAACCCTAGTCTGTGCTGTCTTTTTTTCCTTTTGAAAACTCTTGCACAACAACAATGTTTTAAACCAGAGCTTTAACGAGAAAAAAATCAGTGTACAAGTTTTGGAAGAAATCATCATTGAAATACTCTCTAAGAGTCCCATAAAATCACTGTTGAAATTCAGATGTGTTTCAAAATCATGGCTTGCTTTATCTCTAGTATTGAATTCTTAAAAATTCATCTTCATTCATTATCTAATAACAAAGAAAAAACCCAGCATAGGGTTATTTCGGAAGATATAGATGCAATCTCGTTGTCTTGTCTCTATGATTGTTACTTTACAATTCATAGTTACTTTGTGGTATTTCAAGAGAGTGGGGATGATTAGCATGATTCTTAATTTTTTTCGATATGATTTATGTGAGTTTGTAGTTTTTGACGGTTAAAAAGGTTTTATAATTGACTTCGATCAACATTTGTTGTTCTATGCGTTGAATGAAAAAATAGACTATGCCAGTAGATCAGACATGTCAATTTTAGGTTGGTAACATGGTTGGTATGCTTTTACGGCTTTGGTATCTCATTTCGACCTGTGATTTAAAAAGTTATGAAAATGGGCCTCGAGGGTTAACTTTGTAAAAATATTTTTTTTTTCAAAATCTGATATCTCCATTGAGTTCGAGCATCTAATTTGATAGGATAACATAGTTTGTTTGCATTCTCGAGATTCCTAATGAATCTAGATGGATCTGTGGGGACTTGGAACTTTTCCAAGTCTTCAACTGATACACCACTCAATTGGTGCATGCTCTAAAGTGAAATTTTCATTGCTTACATAGAGCTCGCTATCACGACAAGCCGATCACTTAAGCGACCAGGCTACTAACCGAGGGTATCGCGTAAGCAAGTCCCTTATTGCATAAGCGATTGCCGCTTAAGTGGCATCCGAGTTGCTTACACAACATTCAAAGACCATATGGGTATCGTGAAAGTGATAATTGTTCTCTTATGCCACCCAATGTTCACTTAAGCAATACCTGGGTAGCTTTAAATACCCCATTTTCTAGATTGTATGCCTTTTTGAGACTTAGAGCTTTGGGTTTTAGAGTTTCTAGGTGATTTATTCTATTTTCAAGCTTGGGTAAGCTTCAAATCCCTTTTTCAAATATTTTCTTCGAATCTTGTCATCTAAAACTCGTTAAAACTCGATTTCAAAAGTGAAATTTGGAATTTTTGGCCTGGATTAGTAATTCTTTAATTTAAACCCCAATACCCACCCATTTTCACTTAGGTTTTCTTCTATGAGTTCATTTAATCATGGGTAATATATTTTAAACAGAAATTTTGATTTTACATTTCTTTTTGAAAAATCTATTTCGGGGGTCCATTTTGACCCCGACTTAGAAATTGATAATATGGATATCATTGACTTCCTTTTGATACGTATATTCTATTTTTGAATTGTTTAGTTGATTTTGAGTCTGTTCTTGAGGAGTAGGATTTGTGTTGAAGGCTTTGGATTAGTTTTTTCTTCATTAGAGGTAGGTTATGGATAAACTTTCTTCAGATTGGATGGGTAGTTAATAATACTGTAAAAACATATTATGGGTGGGGGAACTGATTATAAAAATAATGTTATTATTATTTTGTGCCCATGTGGGGGCCTATTTTATTGTTATTTGGTGGTTTTGAAACATCTTTTGCTATGTGTGACTGTGTGGGTTCTTATATAATGTTGTTGTCCTGGTATTTATGTAATTGGTTGTTTTGTTCTGGGTGGAAATTATGTAAGTTAGGATTTATTGTATCAATGAATATTAGTATATCTTACTCTATTGGTACATAGATAATGTATGCTTACAGGGTTGGAATATTGGTTGTTTTTGGAAATTTTCATTCTAATTGATTGTGAGCATTACTTCCTCATATCATATGCATTCATAAAATATTGGTACCACAATGAGAATACTGGTTTTCTGACATAAAATATGATATTTTTAAAAATCGTCTATCGATGTATGTGCTAAAGAGGAGTTATAAATATTTGATTGGTATTGGTATTGGGCCTCATTTTAAAGTATAGTGGATCATACTAAGATAACTGAGTTTATTTTTCAAGCGTCTTAAGAAGATGCCAAGAGGGTATACCGATATGGAGAGTTTAGAGGTCACACTTCTTGAGGTAGAGATTCTAGAAGATTTCATGGGTATCATGGTACACCCGTATAGACAACTTTACAGGGTTCAGGTAGTGAGTCATCTGGTTCAGTAGCTTTGGGTGATCGTTCTACCTTAGTCGTACCTCTCCCTATTGATTCGGGCTGCAGAGATTGCTTTGCGTGTGATGAGGTTGTCCCTTTGACCAGAGGTATAGTCTTCCAATGCGGTAGAGTCTATGCTATGCTATACCCACTAGACCAGAGGTAGAGTCTTCCAATGCGGTCATCACAGGTATCATCCCTATTTGTTCCATATCTGTATTTGTGTTATTTGGTTTGGGGTCAACTTCCTCCTATGTGTCTACATATTTTTTTGGGCTTTGAATTCGCTATTGAGCCTCTTGCCATGCCTATCAGTCTATCTACCTTTTTATGTGGCTATTTAGTAGTGGACCGAGTTCACCGATCTTGTGTCGTGACTTTCACTGGCCATAGGACTTAGGTAGATCTGATTATCATAGATATGGTAGATTTTAATATCATCTTGGGTATGGATTGTTAGCAACTTATCATCCTATCCTAGACTATAATGCTAAGATCGTGATCGTAGCTTTGTCAGGTGAGCCGAGGATAACATGGAACAGTGTGCTTCATTCAGTTCCCAAGAGAGTTATCTTATTCCTTCAAGCTTACCACTTGGTTGATAGGGTGTTTTTGTCTTCTTTGGCCCATATTTGTGATTATAGTATTACTTCTCCAACTCTTTTGGATTCTGTGTCCATGAATTCATGGATGTCTTTTCTATGTATTTGCTTGGTATGCCTTCGAATTATAATATTGTCTTTTCCATTGATGTTGAGCTAGACGCGAAGCTCATCTATATTCATCCTTATAGGATAGCCCTAGCAAAGTTAAAGGAATTAATGATTAGTTGCAGGAGTTGTCGGATAAGAGATTTATCCGACCTAGTGTGTCACCTTGGGATGCGCCTGTCTTGTTTGTGAAGAAAAATAATGGGTCTATGTGTATGTATATTGATTATTCATAGTCAAATAAGGTGACAATTAAGAATAAGTATCCTCACCCTCATATTGATGATTTTGTCTATCAACTTCAGGGTGCTTCAATGTTTTTGAAGATTGATTTGGGGTTTGAGTACCACCAGTTATGAATTAGATCTTTGGATATTTTGAAAACCACCTTTCTAACTTGGTACCATTGTTATGAGTTCTTGGTCATTTCCTTTGGGTTGACCAATGCCCCAGCCACATTCATGGAGTTGATGAACTACGTATTTTAATCGTATCTCGAATCCTTTATATTGTATTTATAGATGATACCTTTGTTTATTCCAATAGTGAGGCCGATAATGAGGAACATTTGAGGATTGTACTCCAGAGATTGAGGGATGAGAAGTTATATGCTAAGTTCTCCAACTGTGAGTTTTGTTTGGAATCTATTTCTTTCATGGGTTATGTGGTGACCAAGGATGGTATTATGTTCGATACAACCAAGATTGCAGCGATTTATGATTGGGCTAGGCCTACTTCTCCTACTAAGATTTAGAGCCTTGTTGGGTTAGCAGGTCACTATCAGTGTTTTATTGAGGTTTTTTAATGTATTACGGCTCCATTAACCAAGTTAACTCAGAAGAAAATTTTATTTCAGTGGTACAATATTTGTTAGTTGAGTTTTTAAATACTCAAGAAATTATTGACCTTATCTCCTGTCTAGACTTTGCTCAAGGACGGCATGGGGTTTATCATCTTTTGTGATGCTTTAGGTATTGGTTTAGGTGTTGTGTTGATGCAGGAAGGTAAGGTGATTGTTGATCCTTCTCGTTGTTTGAAGCCCTATGAAAAGAATTACCCTACCCATGATAAAAATTTTTGTGCGGTTGTATTTGCTTTGAAGTTATGGAGGCACTATGTATATGGAGTTTGTTGTGTGATTTTCTTGGATCATAATAGCTTTTAGTATTTTCTCACCCAGTGAGATCTTAGTATGAGGCAGTGCCTTTGGCTTGAGTTGCTTAAGAATTATAACCTTACTATTCTCTATCATTTAGGCAAGGCTAAGATGGTTACAGATGTCTTCAGTTGAAAGTCAACTAGCATGGGTAGCTTTCCACATCTTTTGATCAAGGAGAAACTTTTGGACTTATAGTTTAATCTTTAGATAACTGGATAATTAAGCTTAATATTTTGACACCTGGGCGTGTCTTGGCATTCATAGAGGCTAGATCTTCCTTGATGGAGCATATTTGATCTCATCAGTTAAATGATATTGGGTTGAGAGTGATTAGGATAAGGTGTTGAGTGGTGAGGCTAAGGAAGCCTCACTTGATTCAGATAAAGTTTTGAGGATTGGAGACCAAGTCAGTGTGTCGAGAGTAGGTGATTGGGTCAGATAGATTTTGGAGGAGGCTTTTTATTCTAGGTATTCCATCTATCCGGAAGTGACTAAGATGTATTATGATTTGAGACAACACTACCAGTGGGGTGGTATGAGAAGGGATGTAGCAAATTTTGTTGCTTATTACGTATGTTTCTAGCAGGTGAAGGTTGGGCATTTGAGGCCTAGTGGTTTTCTTCAGAGGTTACTCATTATCGAGTGGAGTGAGAGAGGATCACACTGGACTTAGTGACTAGGTTGCTTCGTACTTATCTTGGTTTTGATAGTGTTTGGGTCATTGTGGATTGATTGACCAAATCTATTTATTTTATTTTGATTCAGGTTTCTTTTAGTACTGAGAGGTTAGCCCATATCTATATTCATGAGATAGTTTATCTTTATGGTGTGCCAATGTATATCATCTCAGTTTGAGGTTTGGTGCTCACATATAACTTTTTGAAGACTTTTCAGGAGATGTTGTGTACTCGAGCTGATCTTAGTACAACTTTTTATCCTAAGACTGATGGTCAGTCAGATCATACTATTCAGGTTATGGGGATAAGCTCTACACTTATGTTATGAACTTTGGAGGTCAGTGGGAGAAGTATCTTTCTTTGGAAAAGTTTGTATATAATAATAACTATTATTCTAGTATTGAGATTGCTCCCTTTGAGGCTTTGTATGGTAGGCGTTGTTGCTCTCAACTTGGTTGGTTTGAGGTTCTTGAGATTAGACCTCGAGGTATGAACTTGCTTTATGAGTCTTTGGATAGAGTTTGGGTCATTCATGATAGACTTCGAGTAGCTCAGAATAGGCAAAAGTGCTATGCGAATCATGGACTTTCTGCCTTGAGATTTAATAGTGGTGATCGAGTCTTCCTTCGTGTGTCATCCATGAAAGGCGTAATGAGTTTTAGGAAGAGGGATAAGTTTAGCCTTAGGTATATTGGACCATTTGAGATTTTTTTGAATTATTGTGGATGTGGCTTATGAGTTAGCATTGCCCCCAGATTTATCAGCTGTCCATCTAATTTTTCATATTTCCATGCTTCAGCGTTACATTTTGAATGGGTCTCATGTCATTCGTTGAGACTCAGTGCAGTTAGATGAGAGGTTGTCTTTTGTTAAGGGGCCTATCTCCATTCTATCCAAGGATGTTAGACGGTTGAGTTCTAGAGATATTCTAGTGGTTAAGGTCCAGTGGCGGCATCGACCTGCTGATGAGGCTACTTGGGAGGTCAAGTTTGATATGGGTGGTAGTTATCCCCAACTCTTAGCTGATTCAGGTATTTCACTTGCCTTTAGTTTGAGAACAAACCAGATTTTTAGTGGTAGATAATGTAATAACTTAATTTTTGATGATTTTTGTAAATTATTCATTTCTATGTGATTTGACTATTTTACCCTCTCCTTGGTTACTTTGTGGTATTTTTGGGGTGTGGGGATGATTGGCATGGTTCCCAGTGCTCTTTTGTGTGATTGGTACGAGTTTATGGTGTTTGGTGGTTAAAAAGGCTTTATAGTAGACTTCAGTTAACATTTGTTGTTATATGAGTGGGTTGGCATAAAGGATCGTGCCAGCAGATCCGAAACATCAATTTTAGGTTCGTAACATGGTTGGTGTGATTTTACTGCTTTGGTATCTCATTTCGACCGTCGCTTCAAAAAGTTATGAAAATGAGTCTCGGGGGTTAATTTGTGAAAATGATATTTTCAAAAATCAGATATCATCATTGAGTTTAAAGCATAGAATTTGATAGAGTAGCATAGTTTGTTTGTATACCCGGGATTCCAGATGAAGCTCGATGGGTTTGTGGAGACTTGACATTTTTCCAAGTCTTCAGCTGGTGCATCCACTTAAGCGACATTTTTGTGGATGCGGAGCTTGCGAATGCAACAAGTCGGTCACTTAAGCGACCAGGCTGCTAGCCGGGGGTATCATGTAAGCTAGTCCCCCACTGCATAAGTAATTGCCGCTTAAGAGACACTCGGGTCACTTATACGATATTCGCGGACCAGGCGGGTATCGTGAAAGCGACACTTGGTCACTTAAGTGATGGCCGCTTAAGCGACTCAGTGTTCACTTAAGTGATGCCTGGGTAGCTTTAATTTCCTAATTGTCTTTATTCTTCACCATTTTTGAGACTTGGAGCTTCGGGTTTTAGAGTTTTTGAGCGCTTACTTCCATTTTAAAGCTTGGGTAAGCTCTAAATCCCTATTTCAATTATTTTTCTTTTATTCTTGTCAGGTAAAACTCTTTAAACCTCGATTTCAATGTAAAATTTAGGGATTTTGGCCAAGAATACCTAAATTGATAATTCCTTGATTTAAACCCAAATACCAACCCATTTTCACTTGATATTTCTTCTATGGGTTCCTTTAATCACGAGTAATATATTTTTGAACTAAAATTTTGCTGTTGCATTTCATTTAAGAAAAGCTCATTTTGGAGTCCGTTTTTGCTTTTTTTTGTTGTGTATATTCTATTTTTGTATGTTTTAGATGATTTCGAGTTTCTTTATGAGGAGTAGGCTCCGTGTTGAAGGCTTTCGGACCTGGTTTTCTTCATTCGACATAGGTTATGGGTTAACTTTCTTCAAACTAGGCTGAATTATTAATACTGATATAAAAGCATGTTATGGGTATGTGAACTAATCATGAAAATGATGTTATTATTGTTTTGTACTCGTTTGGGGGCCTTTGTTGTTATTTGGTGGTTTTGAGACATTTTTTTCTATGTGTGACTTTGTGGGTTCTTATATGATATTGTTGGCCTGGTATTTATATAATTGGTTGTTTTTGTTCTTGGTAGAAATTCTGCAAGTTGGGATTTATCTGGTATCAATGGCATATTATGGTATATCTTACTCTATTTTACTTGGATTATGTTGGATCATGGATGGTTGGCATATTGAGTGGATTTTGGCTCATGTGATTGGCATATTGGTTGTTTTTCTAAATTTTCATTCTGATTGGTTGATTTTGAAAATTTTCATTCTGATTGGTTGTGAGCATTACAACCTTATATCATATACATTTATGAAACATTGGTACCACCATGGAAATACTAGTTTTCTGACAGAAAATGTGACATCTTTAAAAACCCTCTACCAATGTATGTGCCAGAGAAGAGTTATATGGTATTTGTTATTGGATTGTATATGGTTTGACGAACCCCTCATGGGTCCCACCTTTGGAGCACAATTCAATAGGTGTATACTAAGGTTGTGTAATGATCCTTTTGGTCATTTCTCATATTTTCTTTTATCTTTGCAATTTGAGATTCTCCATAGCTGCCCCAAGTCATTTATGACTTGTTGGGACTAACCGTTCAGTTACCGGGCTGTTTATTTGTTTTTTAGAACAAATTCCCTATTTACAAGTCTTTATTGGTTCCAAATGGCCATCAGATAAAAAATTCAGTAAAACAATCTCTTATGAGAATCTGATTGCGCCAACAACTCCGGAATATCAATTTTAGGCTAGGTAGACCTTTGGTTCGGGTCCTAATATAACCGAATTCATTTCGACCTATTAGTTAAAAATTAGAAATTTAAGTGTGGGACCCATATTTAGTCTAAATGACCTCGGATGAAAAATCTGACTTTGCCAATGTGTCTGAAATGTCGAATTTAGTGTGGTTGCTTTGTTCATTTGCAAAAATTAAATTTTGAACGAGTCCCGAGGCATTGATGAAAACTTGGAATTTTTTTTGTTTCAGCTGTCATCTATGATAACAAAGGATAGCGTGATCGCGGTGAGCCCTATGGCAATTTACCTTGCGCGATCACGGCCCATCTATGGAGAGCTCGACATCTCTTTGCCTAAGGGGTCTATAAATAGACCTCAATGTCACAAATTTGGTAATTTTCCCTTCAACCTTGAGAGCTAAAAATTCTAAATGGGTATGATAACTCAAAATTGATTGTTTTGGGTGGCTTAGGAGCCTGATTATCATTTATTATCACGAATATCTTCGGATTCAAGTTAAGAATCCTTCAAATTCATGCTTAAATTTCTTAGTTTTGACCCATACCCTAAATTCACTTAGGGCTTGATTTTAGCCCAATGGTTGCTTGGTTTGCACCCATTTCTTGAGGGTTATGATTTCTTATTCATGTATGAACATTGGGTTGACCTCAGAAATGCATTTTTTGTAAGTGGGACCCACTTGGGGTTTTTGGGTGTCATTTTTGGACCCAAAGCACAATAGTGCATTATGAGTATCGTTAGACTCATATTGATGAGTAGATTACTATTTTGACAGTGTGATGGCATTTTGGGGATTGTGAAGTGATGATGGACTTTTTATGATTGATATAAGGTTTTACGGTTTGGCTTTGAGGTAGGCTTCTGTCTACTCTTCTTCCTACGATGATACATGATATATATTTTATGTGAATGTGAATTTTAGGCTTGATTATGAATAAAATAACTTAGTCTTTATTATTTATGTTTGTGGATTAGATGAGGGTTTTAGACCCATAAGGTGGTATATTTATGACCCTTTTAGAATCCTATTTCCTTCTCCCTAGATTGAACTAATTCGTAAAGTAAATATGATATAATGCTAGGTTTGGGATGTGGTTTAAGTATTAAAATCTATTTAGGCTAGTCTTGTGATCTTGAAACCATAGTTTGGAGTAGAGTTGACTTGATGCCCATGTTTCTAGAAGAAGTTCCTATCTTAGGATTGGTTATGGCTTACTTGACATCTAGAAGTTGAACTAGATACCTTATCCTAGTTTGGAGTATGAGTTGCCTAAGTATGGAAATTGAGGATTAGTAGCGGGATCGTCTGGCCTACCTTAGGATAAGACTGGATTTAGGCTTTGTTGACTTATTTATGTATGTCAGGCATTGTTGAGACTAGTAAACCTTAGTGTAAGGTTACTTTGTGGTTTGCCGAATAGTGATGGTATTTTCCACCGGATAATGACTAATGGCTTATGGACATGGTATTCCTTATAGAGATGATATTGGGCCTTTATAGAAGCTATTTCCTCTTAGACATGATATTGGGCCTTTAGAGATGTTATTTCCACTTAGATGTGATATTGGGCCTTTAGATGTGTTATTCCTCTTAGATATAATAGATGGACTATTGAGGTAATATTCCTCATAGTCATGATACATGGCCTATAGATACGAGATGCCTCATAGATGTGATATGCCTCATAGTATGAGTTATGCTTATCGATGAATTATGCCTCCTAGAATTAACATGTCTCCTATATGTGAGATGATTATAGATATGCTTCATAGCTTATAGAGATGTTAAGCCTCCTGAATATTCGATGGACTATAGTTATGAGATGATATATATATATACATGATTATTGATATGGGATATGGATACGTATGAGGGCCTAAGGCCATGATTGTGATGTCGTGATTATTTCGGACATATTTTTAGGCCAAAGTCCGTGTTATGACATTGGTTGGATATTCGGGAAGTATTTATCTTTGTAAATGATACGGTTGTAGTTTATGAATATATATATTTATATACACATCTCTCCTGGTATGGGATGGAGAAAGATGCTGTGTGTTGCTTACGACTTCATTGATATGGATATTGGTGATAACATGCATAGACTCGGTACATTCATGATTGTTGTATCGATGATTGGTATGATTTCAATTAAATTATAATCTTACTATTGTTGTCACTAACAAAGGGCTAAAGCCTACTTTCTACTCTAAAATGGATTTCTTCACAATGATAATTACTTAACCTAATGAATAATTTATATTCATAAAAGAGGTTAATAATGATGATTTAAAGAGTTGACTGAGGTATATTCTGGTCCACGATTTGACACTCCTATTTACTCTAGTCGTGAGATAGTTCAGCCCTTTCTACACTTCATAATTATTTAGTCCCAAAATTTACTCCGAGCAACTAACTTACAGATTTACACTCTTTTAGCCACGACTTCAGTTCGTGCACATATTATGTATATACTTATTTAGGTTGTTATATTGATGATGAACGATGAATTATGGAAACATACTCAACCTTCCTTTTTTTTTGTCTATTTACTTTATTCCTCATGGCGCTTGTTCTTTAATTTAGCCCTCGTGGGGCTTGCACTTTATTTTTTCCCTCATGGGGTTCACTCTCTATGATGATACCCGACAAGGCTGGAGGATATTATGATGATGTGATGATGCCTGAAAAGGCCGAAGGATAGTATGATGATGTGATGGTACCCGACAAGATCAGAGAATGTTATGATGATGATATTTATACCTGACAAGGCTGGAGGATGATTATGATGGAGATAGTTATGATAGTGAAATTATGATTTTAATTGTGTACCTTGCATTTTATTCTGGAATATGCATCGCCTATCACCAGTATATACCTATGTCTATTAGCTGGTATGGGACAGTTGCATAGATATGGGTGATAATTATGTCTTGTGTTATTGTATGCTGATTGAACCTTCTAATCTTAGGGTGGTGGGGGTATGCATAGGCTCAGATAGGTATTTGGTTGTCCAAAATAGCCGGTTACTCATATTGTTATTGATATTATTATCGTTGCGATCGTTGTTATTTATAGATTATGACATACTGGTCATTGATTTGGTATCGAGATTCAAGGTATGATTCTGGCCTCTTCTATCTTACGATTTCATTATTATGCAAGATTAATTCATGATGATATAGATGGATTAGAAACACTGAGTATGTTAGTACTAAATCTTGATAAGATTATAATGAGGCCTTAAGTGAAGATATGATGATCTAAGTTGTATCTTAAGTTGACCTTATAACTATATATATGTATATCTAGATATATACAACTATGGTATTACCGTATGTACCTTTCTTCATTTGTTCATGTTGTATATTTATTCCTTGGCCTTGTATATAACTATATGATCTTTTTTCATCCTTCATTAGTATATTGGCTAGGGATATACGGTATAGTGTTGAGATTTCTGAGTATGGATGAAATAGGATAGGTCATCCTTAATACTTTAGTAGCCTTATTATATTAGTTTCTTAGACATGAATAGGAAAGTTTATCCTTACTATCTCATTCGTTATTTTATTGTTATTTCTGAACACTTGGGTGTAGTTTCTATTCTGTTTATATATTATATATATTTCTACACTTCTGCAACCTTCAAATCATAGTATGAGTTATCACCGTGGATGTGTGCATCGTATAGAGCAACCATAGTTCATAGACTTAGAGTGAGTTCCTAACGTTTGGAGTATTGCTTACCTCCTTATTATGTAATAAATTAGTTTTTATGTTGTATTCGATGATAAGTTTTAACAATTTAATTCTTTTGTTAATTTATTTTTGTACTCTTATTATATTAGAAGCTGTTGTACTGACACCATAAGGGTTTGGGACTTTATTATGAAATATCTTTTTTAGTTCATCTATTCCAAAATTCTTTTCCTTAATTATTGGTAGTCTATTACTAGCTGTTCTAGACTACGAGGTTAGCTTGCCTACTAGTGGGTTATAGTAGGCGCCATCATGACCTATGAAATTGGGCCGTGACAGGTTCTGCGACAACCTTGTGCATCACATCATCATCACATTATCATCATCTTCTTCTTCATTGCTTTGTTATACATTGTGCACATTCTGTGTTGTATTTCATTCTTGATTTGATATCTGTCTAATTGTGCTTCTTTCTCATACTTGTATTTGGTATATGTATATATTGTAGAGCTGTTAGTAGAGATAGTGTGGGATACCATCTTGGATATTTTTTGATTGCCGGAGATGTGCCCATAGTGTGTTTTTACATACTTTATTTTATACTTTTGCTCGATCGGTCTATGATATCTACTGAGTATAAGTGGACCATACTCATCCTACTGTGCCCTTTCGGTTCAGATCTGGGTATGAGTGCATCACATGATATCTTATTTTGGGTGGTTCTTGGACTCTTTTCAAAGTAGCGATCAGTCTATTTATCCAGAGTTGATCTACTACCTCTTCTTATGTAGTTCATGTTTTGTTTTGTATTCAAAGAAAGATTATGTTCCTTTTGGACTATCAGTTGTATATTTTTACTTTAAGATGTAATTTGTTTGTTCTTACATAGAAACACCAGATTGTAGGAGGTTTATTGTATCTCTATTATGTATTTATTCTACTATTATTATTTATGTATGGTTTGGCTTCGTTCTAGAAGCCTTATCTTAGGATTTATTGTTGTTTTTCTCCTTTATATTAGTTTGAGTGATTGGCTTACTTGTCAAGACTTGCCATAACAAGTGCTATCTTGGCCCTTAGTTGTTGGGATTATGAAAAATTAGTGTTAGAGAAGCCATGTTAATTGGTCTCATAAGTGTAAGAATGGGATGTTTAGTAGAGTCTTGTAGATCGGTACATTTACGTTTGTATCTATAGTTGAGAGGCTATAAAAGTTCTTTAGGAAAGTTTCTTATTTTGTTGCTTATCGTGCAGATCTTTTATACCCTATATTATAAATAGTTTCACTCTTTTCTGTACAGATAGTAAGGACTAGATCTTTTGAGGTTAGAGAATGTTGAACCATCATCCCAGGAGAGATCTCAATCTATAAGGTGAGTTATGAGTTGTGGATGGTATGAGATTTTCCCCTTCCAAAGGTAGTACTAAGGGCTCTCCCCTGAGTCTCAGGTTGAGCTTGCTGGAGATATGGGGCCTACTATGGTTCACATAGTTCTTCTACCCCAGTTTTGGAGAGGTTATTGATTTGCTTGCTCACTCGTTTGGAGGGTGTCCCTTTGAGTGCACCTGGTGTTCCTCTAACTCTGAGTATTATACCACCATCTATGCTAGAGTTTGATTATTGTGTTTCGTTGATTCCGAGTGTAGATCCTCCCGTATACCAATATCTGCTTATAATATTCCACAGACTCTGAGTGTTGTTTCTCTTTCTATGCTGATATATGAGTATGGTATTCCACGATCAGGGTTTTAGCCTTCACCTATGTTACCTTCATAAGTGGAATATCAACCAGCCAGATTTACCATGCCTCTTATTATTGCGAGTTAGTTATGTCTTATAAGGATTAGAAGAGGTTTGAGAGATTCACTTTCTTTAGTCTACCCAGGTTTAGTGGCGAGATGGACAAAGATGCCTATAAGTTTCTGCTTGATTGGTATGAGTAATTGCATAACCATGGATCCTTGAGTTACATGGGGTTTCTTACACTACTTACCAGTTGAGAGATACAACCAGGGATTATTGGAAGTCACTTGTTAGTTACAGACCTCTTGGTTTTCCAGATATTACTTGGGATTAGTTTGCTAAGGCCTTTTTGGATAGATTTGTGCCTTATAATTTGAGGAATCAGACAAGAGACAAGTTTGATCACTTGGAGTAGGGCTCTGTGATTCATGCAATATATGAGGCATGCTTTCATGCCTTCTCTAGATATTCTTATACTAGTATTATCACAGAGTTTAAGAAGATTGAAAAGTTCATGAAGGGGTTAGATGTTTCACTTCAGCTTGCTACTGCCTAGACATTAGTGTTAGGGTCCTCATTTCAAAGTATAGTGGATCATACTGAGACGACTGAATCTATTCTTCAAGAGTCCTAGGGAGTATCCAAGAGGGTGTGCCATCAGGGAGAGTTCAGAGGTCACACTCCTCGAGGTAGAGATTTTAGAGGATTTCTTAGGTATAATGGTAGACCCATGCAAGCAGCTTTGTAGGGTTCAAGTATTGGGTTTTCTGGTTCAGTAGCTTTGGATTGCTATATTAGCTCAATCGTACATCTCCTATTAAGTTGAGCTGCAAAGGTTGCTTTATGTGTGATGAGGTTGGCCATATAGACAAGGATTGTCCCTGCTATGTTTCAGGCCTACTCATATATCGTCAGTGAGAGTTAAAGGTTCTACTAGAGGTGTGCGAGGTAGTTGCAGTAGTGCTCGTGGTGGCGGATACAGGGCTACTCAGTGAGTTAGTGGTCGTGGCTAGTGCTATGCCATATCCGCTAGACCAAAGACAGAGTCTTTTGATTAAATCATCATAGGTATCAATTCTATTTGTTTCAAATCTACATCTATGTTATTTGATCTGGGGTTGACTTTTTCCTACGTGTCGGCATATTTTGTTTTGGGTTTTGATTCTGCTAGTGAACCTCTTTCCATGCCAATAAGTCTATCTACCCCTGTAGGAGCTTCTTTAGTGGTAGATTGAAAGAACCAATCTTGTGATGTGACTTTTGGAGACTGAAGGACTTGGGTAGATCTGATTATCATAGATATGTCAGATTTTGATATCATCTTGGGTATTGATTGATTAGCTACATATCATGCTGTGCTAGACTGTTATGCTAAGACTGCGACCTTAGCTTCACTGAGTGTGCCAAGGATAGCTTGGTTGAGATGGTATTTCTATTTTATTTGGATCATATTCGTGATTCTATTGTTGGTTCTCTACCTCATTTGGATTTTGTTCATATTGTTTGTGAGTTTATGGATGCTTTCCTTACGTATTTCCTTGCTGTGCCTCTGGATTGTGATATTGACTTTGCCATTGATGTTGCGCTGGGCACCAAGCTCACTTTATTCATCTGTATAGGATGTCCCTAATTGAGTTGATGGAATTAAATGATTATTTGTAGGAATTGTTGGATAAGGGATTTATCTGACCTAGTGTGTCACCTTAGTGTGTGCCTGTATTATTTGTGAAGAAAAATGATGGGTCTATGCATATGTGTATTGATTATCGGCAGTTAAATAAGGTAATGGTTAGGAATAAGTATCCTCTACTTTGTATTGATAATTTATTCGATCAACTTTAGGGTTTTTAAAGATTGATTTAAGGTTCGAGTACCACCAACTAAGGATTAGAGCTCTGGATATTCTAAAGATCACCTTTCAGACTCGGTACAGTCATTATGAGTTCTTGGTCATGTTCTTTGGGTTGACTAATGACCCAATCACAGTTATGGAGTTGATGAACTGGGTATTTCAATCGTATCTCGAATTCTTTGTTACTATATTTATAGGTGATGTCTTGGTTTATACTAAGAGTATGGCCGATAATGAAGAGCATTTGAGGATTGTACTCTTAAGATTGAGGAATGAGAAGTTAGATGCTAAGTTCTCCAACTTTGAGTTTTGGTAGGAGTCTATTTCTTTCTTGGGTCATATGGTAACCAAGGATGGTATTATGGTTAATGCAACCAAGATTGTAGCGGTTCGTGATTAGGCTAGGCCTACTTCTCCTACTGAGATTTTGAGATTTATCGGTTTGACAGGTTACTATCGATGTTTTGTTAAGGGTTTTACATCTATTGTGGCTCCATTAACCAAGTTGACTCAGAAGAAGATTTCATTTCAGTGGTCTAATGCTTGTGACGCACGCTTTCAAAAGCTCACAAAATTATTAACCTCAACTCTTGATTTTACTCAAGGCATGTGTTGGTTTTATCATCTTTTCTGATGCTTCAAGTATTGGGTTAGGTATTGTGTTGATGAAGGAGAGTAGGTGATTGCGTATGCTTCACATCTGTTGAATCCCCATGAGAGGAATTACCCTACCCATGATATGGAGTTGTGAATTATTGTATTTGCTTAGAAGTTATGGAGGCACTACTTGTATGGAGTCTGTTGTGAGATTTTCTTGGATCATCATAGATTTCAGTATCTTTTCACCTAGTGTATCTTAAGATAATGCAACACCTTTGGCTTGAGTTATTTAAGGATTATAACCTTAGTATTCTCTATCATCCGGGAAAGGATAATGTGGTTGCAAATACCTTGAGCCAAAAGTCGACAAACATAGGTATCTTGGTGCATTTTTGACCCTAGAGATGCCTTTGGCCTTAGAGGTTCAGTCTTTGGCTAACCCGATGGTTAGGCTTGATATTTTGACAGCTTAGTGTGTCTTGGCATTTATGGAGGCTAGATCTTTCTTGATGGAGCATATTCAGGCTCATCAGTTTGATGATATTGGGTTGAGAGTGATTTGGGATAACGCGTTGAGTAGTGGGGCTAGAGAAGCCTCACTTGATTCTAATGGAGGTTTGAGGATAAAAGACCGTGTTTGTATGCTGAGAGTAGGTGATTAGGTGAGAATTATTTTTTAGGAGGCTCATTGTTCTAGGTATTCTATATATCTGGGAGTGACTAAGATGTATTGTGATTTGAGACAACACTATTAGTATGGTGGTATGAGAAGGGATGTAGAGGATTTTGTTGCTCATTGCCTATGTTGCTAGAAGGTGAAGGTTGGGTATTTATGGCCTGGTGGTTTGCTTCAGAGGTTACCTATTCCCGAGTGGAAATAAAAATGGCTTATAACGGACTCCGTGACTGGGTTGCTTCATACTTCTCATGGTTCTGATAGTGTTTGGGTCATCTTTGATCGATTGAAAAAAATTTCTCATGACATTTTGATTTAGGTTTTTTAGTGCTGCGATGTTGGCCTGTATCTATATTTGTGAGATAGTTCATCATCATGGGTGCCAGTGTATATAGACTCAAATCGAGGTTTGATGTTCACATCTTTTTTTTGGAAGACTTTTCAGGAGATGTTGGGTACCCAGGTTGATCTTAGTACAAATTTTAACTCCCAGACCAATGGTCAATCGGAGTGGACTATTAAGGTTTTGGAGGATATGCTCTGCACTTAAGT